>CM056953.1:14840624-15305193 GCA_029856935.1 Cyclocarya paliurus | reverse complement strand
CCGGTGATGATGTGGTAGAAATTTGGTGGCCAATGGGGAAAAACCCACCGCAGGTTCGATCAGTTCACGGCGGCTAACGGTGGCTCAGGGCGGTCTGAGATTTTATGGGGGAGGTCGCCGGTGGCTGAGGGACTGAACGGTGCCGGCGGTGTCGACCACCGCCGGCCGGCGGCGGCGCTGCACGGTGATAGGCCGAACAAGAGAGAGAGGAGAGAGAGAGAAGGGGCTGGTCGCGTGCGGGGAGAGAGAGAGGAAGAAGAAAAAAGAAAGAAAAAGAAAAAGAAGAGAAAAGGAAAATGAGGAGGGAAAAAGTGAGATCCAGACTTTTCAACTTGGGTTTCAAAAGTGATCCAACGAAAACGATTTTAAAACCACTAAATAAATAAAATAATCCAAACGCAGTGAAATATTCAAATAAAACAATAACTATTTTTAAAACAGTTAAAATAAATAAATCAATTTAACTCAAAATTAACTAACATAAAATATTAAACTCTGACAAAAACCTCCTTTAAAATAAAGAGGAATTAAATTGCAGATCACTAATTAAAATTAATCAAACGCAGTGAAATGCTTTAATAAAACAATAGTAATTTTAAAACCTACAAACAAACCAATTTAAATTAAAGATCAATTTAAATCTAAAACAATAATTAACAATAAGAAAGCCCAATAAATAATTTTTCACACTTTAAAATATTCTAAAATAATATTCTAAAACTTCAAAAATAATAATTAATAAAAATAGGAAAGTCCAATAAAATAATAAAATAAAACCTCTAAAATATTAAAACAAGAGAATTACACAATAAATAATTAAAATAAACCTTCATTAAAAATGCACTAAAATCCGGGATGTTACACTTCTCCTCTTGGTAGGTGTAGTACTAGTTGAACTTTGGTTGTGGCCTCCATCCTTTTGTAGGCGTCCTTCCTCCCATATCTGTACGTGCATGCTCGTGTGCACCTTCCTTGAGGAGGTGTCATTGTCGATCCTCTTCCCATTATGCCCTTTCCTTCTCATAGTGCCGGTGTCTTGTTTGGGGCCACTCTCTACGCAGTCTGCACCAATATCTCTTAGGGATGTCAGAGCTCGGAGGGTGTCCTAGGTGTTGATGAAGTTGTATGCCCAATCCAAAAAGTCTAGTAGGGTCTCCAAGGTCTTTCGTGCAATTTCCGCAATGTAGGGACTCAAGGGTCAAATGCCACCCAGGAGTGTCGCCTAGATGATCTTATCATCCCTATCATTCTTGGTCATCCGCTTCTTATTGAAGCAATTCAGGTATGCCTTTAAGCTCTTTTCCCCCCTTTGCTTCATTGTGAGGAAGTAAGCAGCCGTTCATCTTCTTTTTCTGCTAGCCATAAACCGAGTCAAGAACTGGCAGCCCAGTTCTTCAAAGCAGTGGATGGTACCTGGTCGAAGGGTGTCAAACCATGCCCAGGCAAACCTTTTAGTGTTAAAGGGTAAGCCTGACATGTTATCTCCCTCGAGAAGCTGTGCAGCGTCATATGAGTTTTGAATGTTTTCAGGTGCTCTATCGAATCTTTTGACCCGTCGTACATCTCTATCTGAGGGCTCTAAATTTTGGGGGAAGCAGTATCGCCTTCACTTCGACAATGTACGGTAGGTCTATGCCACTAAGTAGTTGGTCCAAGGTGGACGACCCTCCTATCCGCTTCATCATCACCTTATACTTGCCTATGAGATTGAGCAGTTTGTCGCCCATCCGCTTGCATTCCTCATCTTTGGGCAGTACCCCGCCAATTTTCTATGACTCTTCTTCCACTCGCTCAATCTTGCTTGGTCCAGAACCTCCCTCGAACTTAGCATTCCTCTACTTTAACACTTTGAGGTAAATCGTTTCCCAACTTCCTCCCTTTCTGTGAACCTTCCTTCCATACTTGCCAATGTAGACTCTTACTCGAGGATCTCACGGGAGTGCGCTGTGGCTGGCATACAAAAGGCACACTAATGCTGTTAGGTTGAGAAAATATCATATCTCATAGACGACGCCAACTATTGATGCATGTTTTGTAGTCGCTAGGCAACGATGATGCTCCTATACCTGCGAGGGTGGAAGAAAGGGAGGCGGGGTGGTTGTGTCACATCTGATGCCAAAGTCAGATATTTTTTCTAGGGAACTGAGAAAGCAAAAAGCTATGTAAAGTAAGGGAGAGATACCAAATGTGTATAACCTCCTTCCCGTTGCAAGCTTCCTCTATTTATAGCTGTTTTTCATAGGATTCTTCTGTCACTAAAATGATTGTATTTGTCCTGGGCGGCATGGCATCACATTTAATGCATATGCTTTGATCAACTATAGGAGCTCGACCTTCGGACTGGCCACTCCAAGCTACATTCAATGCAGCCGTTCGTGTAGAGTATAGGATCCCGGCTTGTTTGCATCTCATTAATGCGTTGTGACTAGAGGAACCGTCGGCTGCCTTCCCCCTTCTTGGGCCCTTGGTTCATTTGGGCCTCCCCCCTACCATTCCCTAGTTTTCCCCGTCACAGCTCTTGGGCCTTGGCACGAGGGACTTGAGCCCAGCCTAAATGAGTACAAAAGGCCCCATTTCCCATTACATTCCAACGTTTGTTTATGGTGTACATTAGAACTTAATATTATTTATGTTTAAATGGAAAACGTTCATTAATTACATTAGGACATTATTTATTTACTCTATGTGGAATACATTTTGTTTTAATACTTTATTTTATTTTACGCTTTGATTACAACGTTATTGTTAAATAATAGAAACAAATACCAAAAAAAAAAAAAGCGTGCATAATGCTAGCTAGATGTTTACAAGTTTTTCTAGATTATTATAAGCTTTACAACTCATGTCTATAATCAAATGTTAAATTCAAAACCTAAGTATTCATCATTTTTATTACAATGGCAATGTGTCACCAATCAAATGATTTCATTTTTTTGTTTTGTTTTTGTAATGAGTTTAATTATACTTTACATAGATATATACTCATAACATTAAAAATAGGGAGGAAATAGAATTAACATATATATAATAAATTTTCAAAAGAAAACAAAGTACTCAAGTGTCCATATAAAGAGATCATAAAGTTTACAAAAATATAAAAATAAGGCTGTCTACACAATTTGGTAGGTGTTGTTAGCCAACTCAAAAATAGGATCCAAACTTGTAAAAATAGGATCAACAATGAGGGCATCAAAAGCTTGTATCTACATTGCACGTACAGTTACTGTATACAATTCTTCCTCAGCTGGAAAATATCTCGCACTTTTTTTTTTTGGTCAAAGAGTCAAAAGTCACATGTCTAAGAGTGACCCTCTTCCTAATTTTAGAAAATATCTCACACTTGGACGTAAGTACAACTCTCAGACCGTCTTTGGATAGCTAGCTCATTTACAAGCCCACACACCTCTTCAACCTTGATCTATGAAGATAGAAGATAGGGTATGACCCTCACAAAACTTTTTGTTAAACTGGTCTATCATAACCTCGAGTTCGACCATGACATGAGTGCGAGCGCAAATCTGATCCAGGTCTAGAATCCCCATCTACCACTGTTACGAGCAGTCAAAGCCATATTATTAAATTTATAGATTTAGATTTAATCTAAGTTTGAAAACTTTCAAACTCAAATATCACGTTGAAATGTAAGAACAACGTACTAGGACTCGCAACATTTAAACGTAAGAACTAACGTTTGTACACCACTATGTTCAAATACCAAACACAAAAGGTTGAACAAAATAAGTTTAGGTAAATAAACATTCAAACGTATATTTATTTGTGCAAACAGTCATATTTCACGTTACATTCAATGACTTACTATTGGAACGTCTAAAATAGAACATATATAAAACAATAAGACATTCGTATGTATATTACATGTTCAAATGTTTGAAATTAAAATTGTAAAATATAATATATATTGTTCAAACATATAACGCATTAACGAGCAAGCACGTGTTGACGTTTCAACATTAATTAAATTTAATAATTAGCTAGGCACATTTGAGTGCATTGTTATTACGGGGGTATACAACACCCCCCCTCCCCCCCAATGCATCCCAGACCAGCCCATTAAAGAGGTAACTTTGAGAGACAAGCGAGAATAAAGAAATTCATGAAACTAACTCATCTCATAAAACCGGTTCTATAAGAAATGATTGATCATTCCTTATAAACATGTTCAAGACTTTGTCCACAAGTAATGTGCGATTATTTCTCAAGACTCTAGCTCTCTCACGTGCATGCTAGTATTTTTTTTTTTTATCTTTGTCACGAGCTAAGTAGTGTGGGTCCCATTTGTTTTGTAGCAAGCTCTGATACCATGAAGAAATCAATGGGCCTAACTCATCTCATAAAATCGGTTCTACAAGAAATGATATTGTTATCCAAAATAGCAATTAGGCAAGGCTATCTCCAACCATCCAAGTCAATCTCGAAATAAAATCCATATCAATTCAAAAACAAAGAAATCCCATGATGTGTGCAACTGATATGGATGATGGACAATCATGTGATTTAAGGAGTTAGTTTGGGATATGATTTGTAAAGAATCAATTGTCACTTTATTTCCTTCTTTAGTATATAGTCTCAAACATGTAAATGCTCTATATAAAGAAATGTAGTATACGGTATTGATCACATTGATCAACACCTTTCTTTACTCTATTTTTCATGGTATCAAAGATTCATTAGCTCATGCTTGATCCTTTTCTATTCAAACGGCTTCTACTAGTTCTGCAGCTCCGATTGTTTATAGTCTACCAAATATTGGTCAACTAATTTTGGTGAAGTTGGACAACAGCACCTATTTGAATTGGACCTCCCAATTCGTGCCAACCTTGAGAAGTAATGATATGCTCGGGCTCGTGGATGGTAGTGAGTCGTGTCCTGTGCAGCGACTAGAAGATGACAAGGGAAACTCTGTGCTCAATTGAGCATTTGTGGTTTGGTAGAAGAAGGACCAATTTGTCTTGTTGGTTCAATGCCACTCTTGCAGATTAGGTCCTCTCCTCTGTGTATGGACTCACCTCAGCCCAACAAGTGTGGTTAGCTCTTGCTAACAAGTTTGCTTCCACAGCTCGTTCGAGAGTTCATACTCTCAAAAGGCAGCTACAAAACTTGCATCAAGGTGAGAAAAACTGCACTAAATATCCCACAGTTGCAAAATCATCGGCTATTCAATTGGTTGTTGTTGAAAAACTTGTGGAGGACGACGATATCATTTCATATGTCCTTAACGGTTTGAATGTAGCCTATACTCCTTTTATTACTTCCATTAATATTGCTTTATGTGACAAATCAATGAGTTTTGATGACATGCAGTCTGAGTTACTATCTTATGAAAGTTTGATTAAAACCAACACCAAATCTCTTCTGACCACTCTTCCTTTGCAATGATTGCCACAAAGAACCGGCCACAAAGAACCGGCAGCAAAAAGGCCCGCCTAAACACCACAATTAGTTTCCTCCTAAATCCAAGTTCAAGAATCCACATTCCCAAACAAAACCGAGGACTACTACACCTCAAACACCAACCCCACTCTCAAACCCAACTTCACAACACACTCAAGCCGAATGCCCTATCAAATCTGTGGCAAGATAAATCATCAAGCGTTGGATTGTTTCCATCACATGGATTATAGCTACCAAGGTCGACATCCTCCTTCTCAATTGGCTACAATGGTTGCTCAAAGCAACTCACTTCATGAGGATAATAATACCTGGATTGCGGATAGTGGGGCTAACCAACATATTACTAATGACATTGCTAATTTGACTCTGCAGAAGGTCTATGCAGGTGAGGATTCTTTGGCCATAGGTAATGGTTCTGGTTTGTCCATTTACAATATTGGCTTTTTCTCTATTCAAACACCTCGTAAGGATTTAACTTTCAATCGTGTGCTTCATTGTCCTAAAGCAATGGCTAATCTTCTCTCCATTAATCATTTCTGTGTTGACAATAATTTTTTCTTTGTTCTAAAGGACTTTCATTACTTTGTTAAGGACAACAAAAGAGGAACAACTCTTCTGGAGGGGTTGAGTGAGGATGGCTTTTATCCCATTTCGTTCAATAAATCTTCCTTTAATAAATGCCGTGCTTCAGTTGCTCTTAGAACTTATGCATTCAGATGTTTGGGTGTCACATGTTTTATCGAATAGTGGTTGTCGATATTATGTCTTGGTTATCGATAATTATTCTCGATTTACATGGTTGTATCCAATTTCAAATAAATATGATGTTTTGTCTTGTTTCATTAAATTCAAAATTATTGCTGAGAATCTCTTTTCCTGTAAAATCAAACAATTCCAATCGGATAATGGTGGTGAGTATACATCCACATCTACTATTTCCTTTCTTAATAAAAATGGGATTTACCACCACCTTAGTTTCCCTTACACTTTTCAGCAAAATGGAGTAAACCAAAGAAAACATCGGCATATCATGGAAATTGGCTTGTCTCTTTTAGCATAATCTAATCTTCCTAAATCATTTTAGCTTGATGCTTTTCTAACTACCATTTTCTAGATTAATCAGTTGCCCTCACCTCTCCTTAATAATGAGTCTCCTTACAGTAAGCTTTTTCAAAAAGAACCGAACTACTCTCAACTACGCTTATTTGGTTGTGCCTATTATCCCCTCTTACGTCCTTATGCATCTAATAAACTTGCATTTCGCAGTAAATTATACATTTTTCTTGGATATTCTTCTAATCACAGGTGTTATGACCCAGTATCTCAGAAAATCTATCTCTCCAGTCATGTGGTGTTTGATGAAAAACTGTATCCAACTCCATCACAACCATCTCTCAATCACAACTCCAAAGATGATGTTGCTGGTAGCTGTCCAATTCTTTTTCCCACATCTCAAATGCTTGTCCTGCCATCTATCCCAAGTACTGAAATTGTAACACCCGGGTCCAGTGCGAAGTTGTTTTCAAAAAAAAAGTTTGGATTTTTATGTACGAAAAGCCCATTTGAGTTTTCAAATAGTTTTTTTTTTTTTAAATAGACTACAGGCCTAAAATCTCTCTTTTGGTGTATTATGATTTTCTGTGGGTTTGATATTTTGGTTAAAAATAAAATCTTTTTATGAGCTATGATGATTTTTGAACAAATTATATTATTTTTAGAGTTTGAGTTGAGGCCTATAATTCACTGAAAAAGCCCAAGCCCGTGTTACCTTACTTCAGACTCCACATTCTGCAAGGTTTCACGTCTGCTTTGTTCCTCTTCATGCACATCTCTCTTTCCTTTTTTTTTTCTCTAGGGTTTTAGTTGTTTCCTATATATTTACACGTTCATCAACCTCAACGAAAACCTAGAATAGCCACTTCTTCTTTTTCTCCCTCTCCTCTCAGTTTCCCACTGCCACCGCACCACCTTAAGGTATCCATTGCCCAGCCAAGCAAAATCGTAGCCAGCCATCCCCGTCGTTGCACCCACACAATTTTTCCACAGCCATGACCTGCTCCTGTTGCAACATCGCTAGCCCGAGCCTCCATCCCCACGTGAAACCGACAGCCACCTAGTTTCCCCTCCATAATCAGCAACCACCATGCCCAACCCAAGTGCAACAATGTCGCAGCCCAAGTGCACGTCCAGGAAGCAACCACATGCAAGCCCCTATTTTTGACCCCCGAAACAGAGGAACTAGTCTTCCCCACCGTGAATCGCCAACCTGCCACCCCACGCCACTGCCTCCTGCACCACAAAACACGTGCGACATCCACTCAAAACTGAAGCTGAACGACTCTGTTTTTGCAGTCAAAAAATAGAGCAGGATCGCGATGGCCATTTTCAGTTGATCATCACCTTGGCTCATCTCTCTCACTCTTCCTCCCTCTCGTGCTCAGCCGCCCAGCTTGCTGACACAACCTCCGTATCCGTTCAACTCCGTCGCAGCTCCACTTCTCTCGGTGAGCCTCTGCATCGCAAATTGCTGTTTCACAAATGGGTTTCCTTTTAAACAAAGCTTCACGTAAACTGGTCTTGCGTAAGATAATTTTGTGTTGAAATTACAATGTTACTCTTTTAATTACAATTCATGTTAGTCAGTTTTAATATTTAATATGTATAAGTGAGCATTATTTTTATTTTATAATTTTCTAAAAACTCTTAAATACAAAAATTTTTATAAGTGATTTAAATTGTTTCTTTCAAAGGTAAGTAAGCGATAATGTTGTATTGTTTTTATTATGATCTAGTTTATTAAACTTTTGATGTATAATTTAAAATATTTTGTTATAATTATATTATTTGGTATTAAGTTTTATAATTTGATTTCAATAGTAAATTGGTTAGATTTTTATATCATAGTCGGAGAAATTAAATGGATGTTGATGAATTTTGGGAAGTGATGAGATTTTAGGGTTATGAGAAGTTTAGGTGTTGAGGAATTAAAATAAGATATTTCAACATTTCAGGTTTAAATATTGAAATACGTATTCGATTAGAAATTTATGAAAATTACGTGTTTATGTTATAAGTGACAATTAATTTTGTTCGATATTTTGAGGAAATTTCATAAAGTTAAGAAGTCCAGGTAAGCGAGGTTCCTGTACTAGACTTTGCATAAAATAAAAATGATTGAGGTTGATTTATAAAAATGTGCATTATATGTTTTGAAAAGAAACGTGAAAATAACCTCAGTTATTTGTTCTTCATTACTCATTAAACTCTGATGAAAGAGAAATTATTTTTTTCATGACTGGTGTAGACATGAGTTTATTTTTGACATTCTATTTTTGACCAATGCGAAAAGAGCGAATATGAAAATTTGTGCATGATTATGCTTGGGATCTACTTTGATTATGAAGGTGATATGACTTTTGTTCAGTACACTGTTTGGATAAGATGTGATTTTTGGAAACCTTTGGCATGACTCTCTGATTCTGAATTTGATTTTGTTTCTGCTCTGTTCAGTTACGGCCCTGCCACGGGTGATAATAGTAGCATACGGACCAACCACGGGTAATAATAGTGGATACGGCCCAACCACGGGTTATAATAGTGGATACGACCCTGCCACGGGTTATAGTAGTGGTCTCTGTTGAGTGCACACCTTGGTGATAGAGTGATTTATGTTCTGCTTGGCTATCCGCAGTTACACAACCCTACCACGGGGGTTATACATGGCCTCTATTCTGATATGATGTTTTGATGATGATGATCATCATTTATGCTATGCCAAAGGATATTTTTGAATGAAATTATTTCTAAATTTTCGCTCTGATATTTTGATAACATGTTCTTCTTCCGCACTCTGAAAATGAAAATCTTTTGTTTTGCATTCTGATCTCAGTAAATACTCATGTTTACACACTAGTATATGTTATTTGCTTACTGAGTTGTTGATAACTCATCCTTTATTTTCAAATATTTTTCAGATGATTTTGAATAGTTCAGCTAAGGATCAGGACTATGGAGCATGGGTGAGATGAATATTTAAGCATTGTGGATTACTCACAAGGAGATTTCTGAGAATTGGTGGATTTTACTAAGAGATGTTGTAGTATTCTGATGACTTTATGTTTTGGAGTCTGTAAATATATTGATGGAATGTGAGTTTTAAGTTATAGGGAGTAACACTTCGACCCCTGCGGGAACGGGGCATTACAGAAATTTCTCCAACATCCACGGCTGTTTCTACTCCAGTTCCTAGTGTTTCTCTTTTACTAGGTGAGCCTTCTTTTTTAAACTCTAATCAATCCTCTCCTATTATTTCTCCATTTCCTAACTCACGTGAATTACATTATATCCCTCCTTCTCAGGTCATCACACATTCCCAAATTGGTTCTCTTAAGCCAAAACAATTCCCTAATTATACCTTACATTACTCTACACAGCATCCCATTAAAGCCTTAGCTACCGTTCATGGTTCTAAAACTCTAGTTACATTCTCACAAGTTGTGACCTCCCCAAACTGGAAACTTGCAATGGATAAAGAATATGAAACCCTGCTTGCCAACAATACGTGGACCTTGTGTCTACTTCATCCTCATCGTAATATCATTGACACAAAGTGGGTATACAAGGAGAAAGAGAATTCGAATGGTTCTCTTGAACCGAGAAAGGCACCCTTAGTTGCCCATGGTTTTGAACAGATCAACGCAATTGATTTTTAAGAGACCTTCAGTCTAGTCATTAAACTAGCCACTGTGAAGTTCTTGCCCTTACTGTTCATTTTGGATGGGAGCTCAGACAACTTGATGTCTCCAATGCCTTTCTTCATGGAACCTTAGCTGAAAAAGTTTATATTGAGCAGTTGCGGGGCTATGTTGATGTTGCACATCTTGACTATGTTTGTTGGCTAAATAAGGTTCTCTATGGCTTTAAACAAGGTTCCAGCGCTTATCTCAATGCTTACTGAATTTTAGCTTTTATGGTTCTCAAGTTGATTATTCCCTTTTTATCTGTAACTTGCCGAACATACATATTTTCATTTTGATCTACGTCGATGATATTATTATTACTGATACTCACCCTCCATTTATTTCTTTCTTAATTGCTAAACTTCATTCTGAGTTTACTCTTAAGGATTTGGGTGCCTTGCATTACTATCTTGGTATACAAGTGACAAGGATGCTCATGCCTACATCTTCAACAATCAAAATATATTTTTGATGTTCTTGATTCTGCCCACATCTTTGGAGCCAAGCCTTATTCTACCCCTTGTACCTCTGGCTCCAAATTGTCTTCACACTTTGGGGATCCTTTATCTGATGCCTCTCATTATAGAAAGATTGTTGGGGTGCTGCAGAGTTGTACCTTAACCAGGCCTAAAATTGCCTACTCAATAAATCAACATCGTCAACATCTTCACTCTCCTACTACACATCATTGGAGTGCAGCAAAATGGGTTCTCTGATATATTAAAGGTACAGTGGATCATGTACTTTATTTCACTCAAGGTTCTCTTGATCTTCATGCTTATAGTGATTTAGATTGGGCTGGTAATCTGGATGATCATCAATCTACTACTAGGTATAGTGTATTTTTAGGCCCTTGCTTGATATCATGGTGCGCTAAAAAGCAACAAGCTATGGCTTGCTCAAGTATGGAGGTCGAGTATAAAGCCTTAGCCATGGCTATTGTAGAAATGTATTGGGTTGCGAATGCTCCTTAAAGACATGAGCATTTCTCTTTTCGCACCTCCAGTGATCTGGTACGATAATGTAGGGTCCCTAACACTAGCTTCCAACCTGGTCTTTCATGCTCGTACCAAGCATGTTGAAGTGGATGTCCATTTTATTCAAGAGAAGGTGATTAACAAAGATGTGGCTTTGAAGTTTATCTCCATTGTTGACCTAGTAGCAGACATCTTTACCAATGGTTTATCTTCTTCTCAATTTTCATTTTTGAAAGACAAGCTCATGGTCACTTCTCCCCCCATTCACTTGCGGGGGGATGTTAGCCAGAATAGCAATCAGTCAAGGCTATCTCCAATTGTCCAAGTCAATCCCGATGATGTGTGCAGCTGATATGGATGATGGACAATCACGTGATTTAAGGAGTTAGTTTGGGATATGATTTATACAAAATCAATTGTCAGTTTATTTCCTTCTTTAATATATAGTCTCAAACATGTAAATGCTCTATATAAAGAAATGCAATATACGATATTGATCATATTGATCAACACCTTTCTTTACTTTATTTTTCGAGGAAGAGAGAAGGAGAGAGGAATAAAGGACAAGATGGGACAAGGAGGGGACAATGGCTGGGAAAGTAAGGTCTGTCAGGGGAAAGGTGGGGATGTGACATAAAGAGAGGAAAGGAGGGGATATAAAGCAACAATGGGCAGAGGATTAAAAGGGATTAGACTAAATGAGAAAGTGGGGACTTCTTCTTCAACTTCTTCAAATTGGGCGACAAGAGCTCAAGAGACAAACTCTTCTCCAGGAAATAGTTCTCCAACCTCCATTGTATAGAGAGAAATGAAAGGCCATAAGAGACAGTAAAACACTCATATTATAGTAAATTTTCCCTCCAAATGACCCGTGGACATAGGCCCAGTGCCGAACCATGTAAATCTGTGTGTTTTCATCTCTTTTATTTTTCCTACTTTTATTCCATATTCACTACTATGGATGTACATATAGAAACCATACAACCACTCAGGACTACTGCAGGGGGCTCCAAACCACGCCGATTGAGGTTTGAATGGTCATAATGGGCCAAAAATGACTCTTTCTCCCCTTCCAGCCTATTGTGCGATTTTTGGGATCAATAATTGCTATACGTTTTGACACACAAAATGTTTATATAAGAGAAGATTACATTTGAATGTCAAACTAATCAACTCCTAAAATTTAATACTTTAACTTCAAACATATAATATGATAACATTTGAATGTAAATAGATTCAAAATGTATTAATGATATAATGGTGCACACACATGTGAATGTAGAAAGGTATATTTGAACATAAAAGAAATGTTCTCTCTTATGTGTTGATATCTGAATGAAAAAATTATAGTTACTCAGCAATGGCTATGTCAACTCAGTAACAGTTCACAAATGTTGTGAACCACCACCAAAGGACATAGTGCTACAACAAAATTGTTTGGTAGTGAGTTACTAGCATGCTTACATAGGCACTATATCCATTCTCAGACCACAATGGCTGAAGAAGGGAGGACCAGGGCACGCAACTTCAGACTGTAAAGGCAACTTTAATGGTAGTGGTTGGGCAACATATTGTAAGGAGTGGTGTTTGACTTGGTAGAGACGACATTTGAACTTCAAAAGGGATATGAAATGTTATTTTAACAAACATGAAGGTAGTTCGAACGTTACTCAAACTTGTGCATGAGCATTTGAACATTATAATGATATAATGATACCTTTAAATGTTTTCTACATTTCAACATATGCTCGGTTTTGGATGGGACTCTTTCACTTATGTTGTACGAATTTCTGTATCATATTCCTTGAACGTAAGTATATTTGTTTGAACATATATCTCAATAGTGGTATGCAATATTTTCCAATCTTTTGATGCAATGTTAAAAAATGTGATACCCCTGACTCCGCATTTATGGTTTGATAGGTTATTGAGACATCTATATATGTAACATTGGATTACAAACCCCATAAGTTCATTGCAGTAATATGCATCCTTCTAACATGTTACTAAAACATGAATGATTCATGGTAAAATGAATTATATACCTTCAAATGAGTAGTTGCGGGATCACCTTCAAGCCCCACTCGGGCACTTCAGTTCCCTTGCTACACCAAAATAGTGCTATATGTCAGGTCTTTGTCATCACCAAGGTTGAGCTTGAGGGCAACTCTGCCTTGAGCCTTCGTTGCACTCTTGCTATAACACCTTCCCTAGATCTATGTAGATCAAGATAGTAACATTGTCAAATATTAAGAATTTGACAATGATAACCCATGACCTTGGTCAAATGGAAGTTATAATACTTAAGAAAAGTGAGCTTTTGGATCAAAATTTGGCAAAATAACTTCCACTATTGCATTAATTAGGATTCTAGAGATTTCTAAAGCAACGAAAAAATTTGTAAAAACAGGTTGCCAAGAGGCCAATAAAAGGATGAGAAGTGGCATGAAGAAGACTTGCCACCTTATTGGACTTGTTAATTGGTTCAGAGCAAGACATGAAGGGTAGATGGATATGAAAATGGCCCAATAGTTGGTGAAAATGAGGGTTTGAGCTTTATAAGAAAACAATTCAAAGAAAGGTTCAAGACAAGGCCCAAAGCTAAGGTCCAACTTAGTAAGCTATTAAGGCCCAAAGAAAGATCCAATAAAAATTGAACATAAGGCCCAAGGGAAGGCCCACATTAAAGTCTAGCTTATTAGAAATTTAGAGCCCAATGAGATTGCACCACTTGGAGAGTAAGCTTAGGATTCTCATCACCTCACTATGCCAATAGTAAATACCACCATCTAGCAAATGGTTTTCTTTCTTTTGCAAAGCTCCCACATACCCATATGGTGTATTTTTCAACCATGATCAGCCCTCCATCATGACTTCAAGTTTACATTTTCAAAATCCCTCACCATGCCATGGAATAGTCCTTGCATAGTAACTTTCACAATCCATTAAACACTAGGCATGCCGATTTCTCCTAACTCTTTTCTCCATAATGTTTTCTGCAATTTTTGTTTTTTCTTCTTGATTTAGATCAAGCTTTTATAGCTCTAGAATAGTGAATCTAGTGTAGCTCATTTCATGTGGTGGAAATGCATGTCAATGGCATGTGACTCCAACAAACCGATGCACTAGGTGCAAGCCGATGCACTCCATGAACAAACCAACAAATCTTTTCTTTCAACAACTTTATCAAGTGGTTTTTTGCACTTGATTAACCCCCTT
Organism: Cyclocarya paliurus; assembly: GCA_029856935.1. NCBI lineage: Eukaryota > Viridiplantae > Streptophyta > Magnoliopsida > Fagales > Juglandaceae > Cyclocarya > Cyclocarya paliurus. The sequence goes on along the minus strand of CM056953.1, from coordinate 15,290,846 downwards.
CCATGCTACCTAACTATAAAAAATTCAGGTCTATGATGAAGCCAAGAACAGCTCCCATAGTCACTCCCAGAACCGAAATATTTTACCTTGAAAATTAGACATGTTCAACCAGACTTCCCATTACTTTTCAAAACTTTTTCTGCAGAAACTTTAGCCCTCTTTACACACCTATAGCACCGCCTCAAGGTCTAGAAACATGTCATCAAACCGCACTCATGTCACCCTAAGAACTAACCCTAGCAATGATCAAAATCGATGGATATGTAGGTAGGAAACCATGTGCCACTTCTCGGCTAAAGACTTCTCCATTCTCCTGCACAACAAACACCAAGTGTCCAGCATTCATGCCTCAATACTCATCTAGAAAAGCTACTGAAAAGTGTTTAATAATGACTAAGTAATTCCCACAAGGATAGGACAAAAACTAATTGAAAGTTGGAATGGTTTGAGAGCCTAAAACTGCCAACATGCACTCAGTTTGTCTTGTGGAACCAAATGGTTTTTGTGCCAACATCTAAAACCTATTCACTCTTGCATCTATCACCTCTTTTGGTCCTTGTCCATGAGTTAAAAGTGTGACATGTTTAACTGTTCATCTCTAAAAGAACAAGCAAAGCAAGAAATGAGAGCATCATTGGATTTCTTCCAATCTACCGTAGCCAAACCGTGCACAACTTAGCTTATTTTCACTTCTTCCTTCTCCACTTGAACTCTATAAATACCCCAAACTTCCTTCCACGCTACTCTCAAGCTTTGCATTAGCTTTCTTGTGAGCAAAACACCCATAGTTTTAAGTGAGTGAAATCGAGAGGTTTGAGTGAGTTTCCAGGAGAGGATTGATTCTTGAGAGGTCCAAAAGTCACAGATTGGTGAGTAACCCTACCATATCTTTTTATTTGAACTAGTATGTTAGGATTTGATTTATGGTAAGAAAATGAGATTTGGATTGAGTTATATGAGGTTAATCCTTGGGATGTTCAGATTTGGAGTCCTACATGAATAATTTATTTTGATGTGACATTTTAGCCATGACATGTCTTGATATGATGTTATAAGTTTAGCTAATGTCTTGTTTAATTGATTGAAGGGTTATATTTGATGAAAAGAACATGTCATGATAGGTTTATAAATCAATAGCTTGGGTTGATCATCTAGCACGTTTCTATTTCCACTTGTATGAAGGTTAATTTGTGATATCTTGATTACATTTCCCAAAGCATGTGTTATAAGCATTTAGAAGCCTATTATCATCATGTTAAAAGTTAGTGTGCACAATTCTTTAGAGCTATAAAAGTTCATATGTTAAAGAGAAGTTAGATACATCATGCTAGGTACTTGGTTTGGTGGTTGCATGATGATTTGATATGGTTCATCACATGGATATGACTTTGATCAAAGTTACTAGCATGTTAATAAGTTCAGACCCTATATTTGGTTTTGTGTTAACTTTCTATTATAAACAGTTCATAGATATTTTAGGGGTTAAAATCACATGTAGTGGAAATTAACTTTATGCATGCCACATGTTGGATTAAATTCTAAGGTCATATAAAGGAAAAAGAATAAGGAATATATGAAGTTTTTGTAATTTGGTGATTGTGAGAGAAGTAATCCCTAGGGCCAGGCCAGGCCAAATAGGTTGGTCCACAAGGTGCCAGCAATTCTAAGGCCCGAGGACAAGGGGTGGGTCGGACTAGGTTGGCCTAGGAGGCCGGGGAGGAGAAGCAACCAGGCAGCATGTGCTAGCTAGGGGCTGGAAGGCAAAATTGTCTAACGCCACTACTAGCTGATAACCCAAGCGCATGAGGTCAAGGATAGTCCCTGTCCCTAAACCTCAGCGTCTGGACAAGCCTAAGGAGTGGACGCATCTAACTGGGGCCACGTTGCATTTAATGAACGGAAAAAATGGGGGCACCATGACAAGGAGCCATGCCACATTTAATGAAGTCCAAGGCTAGGCACACCACGACGTGTTTCCTGGATTGTCAGTGGTTGCCACGATCAAGTCTGGCAAGTCTGTTGCACAGCAGGGAGCTGGCAGGGACACACAACTTAAGTACGGAGTGACACATCCACAATCCTCTTCCTAAGGATTACCCTTGACTAGGTATATATACTCCATCTCTCAGCGAGGGAAAGGGTTCAGACACTTTGATACATAAGGTTTCATAATCCTGACCAAGAAACCACCTACTTACTTTGGCATCAGAGGTGTCCCCTAACACCTCGAAACCCTCATTTCTTCATAGTTGCAGGTGGATGGACTAGGCCACTGTGGAGTTGTTGGGACTGTGAAACACAACATCAACTGTGGCATATGTGGGATCTCTTTTCCCATAATAGTGTGTCCTTTGCATGCTGGCAACAACACATTACCTAGCCCCATGATGAGAAGAAGAACAATTCGAAGCGATGGAAGCAAGTACCAACGAAATAGGTGAAACCATACGGAAACTGATCGAAAAGTTAACAGCTCTCCTCTAGAAGAATGCCACTCTGCAGAGAACTAATGGAGAATTGGAGGGAGGCAATCGCAGCTCGCATGCCAAATCAAGATGAATCTCAGAGGCCGCCACGCCCAAAGAAGAGAGGCGTAGAATGCGCCTCAAGCTCAGGGAGCTTGGGGATAAATACACCGAAATAGCCAAACAAATAGGCACATTGTCCTCGTTGGACTTGCCATATAGCGTCGAATTCATGGTGGTTCCTCTCCCCTAAAGATTCAAAGTTCTGCAAGTGGATGTGTATGACTAGTCCAAGGACCCCTTTGAGCACTTGTAAACGTTCAAGGCTCACATGATCCTGTACAGGTTCCAAGGAAAAGTCGCGTGCAAAGTATTCTCGCTCACATTGAAGCTACAACAATGGCTTGGTTCGGATCCCTGCTACCCAGTACCATCGACGGCTTCACCGATCTGGCTCGTCTCTCCTGACAGTGAAGCAGTAGGAGGACGAAAGCCCGAAGTTATACCCCTCTCGGTTCAATCGGGAGCGTATGACCATGGACTACTAAGATGAGAAAATCACCCTGGCAACCCTGTTGGGGGGAATCTGGCCCTTAAACCAGTTCATGACCGAGATAGCCTGGTGGATTGAGCTGACGGTTTCACTAATGCTGAGGACACCCTCAAGGCCTTGACGACTCCCTAGAGGACTGAGCTAGAGCAAGTGGACAGAAAAGTTGCTGGACAGAAAGGCAGGCTGAACTACAAGAGGGGCAAGAAGGAGAACCAGAGCCCAAGAGAAGGCGGGCCCCGTGCACACATGAGCCTAGTTGTAGAAGGCAAATGCAACCTAAGCTCATGGAAGGAACCATGACAAGGCCAGGAGAGTCGCAAGGACTGCGCCTACCACCTAACGGACTGACATAGTACTGAGAACTGCTATACCCTGAAGTGAATGAGGGAGGCGTTGGAGGGCCTGCTAAACCAGCAGCTGCAGATGGCAGACCGATAGGAACAGAGTGAGGGTAGACATCCGAGGGCCCGGCGAAGTGAGAGCTTGAGGAGATGAAGGCCTAGGAGAGAGGCCCGAAGGAGCTGGTGGGTGAGATCCACACAATCATAGGACGATATGAGGGAGAAGGTTCCACCTCGTGGGCCCGAAGGGCCTAATATGAGGAAGTGTTCACAACGGGAACACGACCTGCACTAGCAAGCACACCGGGGGAATAGCATAACCTTTAGTGAGAAAGATGAGGAGGGCATCCTCCACCCCCCACGAAGATGCGTTGGTGGTTACCATATAGATCGCTAACTTCACTACTTGAAGAGTCATCATCGACAATGGTAGTTTGGCGGACATTCTATTATGGGAAGCTTTTGCCAAGATAGGGGTCAACCCGGACCGACTACACCTAGCCTCGATGCTACTCAAAGGCTTCATGAACGACATCGTCTAGCCAATGGGAGCCATCAAGTTGTCTGTTCTGGTTGGGAAGGCCCCTAGGACTTTGGCCACGATGGCCGACTTCCTAGTGGTGAAGGCCCCCTCCTCTTACAATGTAATACTAGGCCGCTCGACCCTGAATAGCCTGAGAGCAGTAACCTCCACCTACCACCTCAAGATGAAGTTCCCCACTAACTTGGTGGTGGGAGAGGTCTGTGACAAGCAGGTGCTAGCCAAGAAATGCTAGCCCGAGAGCTAAGGAACGAAGCTGATTGAGGAAGCAGAGGAGGTAGCTGGACCACATTCGAAGGCACTATGGTAGGCGAAACCTAATGAGCCAATGGAGTTGGTTTCCGTACATTGACAAAGGCCCAAGCGCACAATGCAGGTAAAGACCAAAATGTCTCCTAAATTAAGCCAGGTCGTGAAGCGGCTCCTCATTGAGCACCAAGAAGTGTTCGCCTGGAGTCATGACGAGATGCTTAGGATCGACAACTCAATCATTGAACCTCGCCTTTGCATGGCCCCCACAGCCAAGAAGGTCAAGCAAAAGTGCCAAATCTTTAGTGCTGAAAAGGACAGGGCCATGGTTGAGGAAGTGGACTGTCTCCTTGTGGTGGGTTCATCCGCGAAGCCCACTATCCCAAATGGCTTTCAAATGTGGTTTTCATCAAGAAAAGAGTGAGAAGTAAAGAATGTGCGTCGACTTCATGGACCTGAAGTCGTTAGGAGCCACCAGGTGTTTGGATGAAGTTGCGCAAGGGCCAATCCCAAAAAGCTAAGAACGTCATGAATGGGGTGACAGAATGGGAGGCAAATCCTGTTTGTGAACATGAAGGGGTAGAGCGTGACATGGCTCGCCATCTCGTCAGCATCCACAGTGGGCATGTGATGCCCTAGGACCTCCAGAACCATTAACGTAGGGATACTATACATCACCCTGAATGCCCAGAGGTTGTTGGGGGAGACTGACGACTCCCAACTCTTCCTAAAAAATTAAGAGGCTTGGCACTTGAGGAACCCTTTGGGGCCATTGAAGCAACAGAAGAAGACAACGAGATTGAAGAAGAGGAAGACAAAAAGCTTAAGGAACAAAGAAAACTGCGGCAAAGAAGAACTTGAAAAATGGTGACAATGGAGGAAAATGAGAAAAAAAACTACGGTGGAGAAGAACTCAGAAGGAATCAAGGGAGGAAATGAGGAGAAGGAAGCCAACGGAGGAAATGAGGAGAGAGAGGCAAACGGTGAAAATGAGATGGGGGAAGAAGCCTTATATAAGGTTGCACATGAACCGAGGCATCACTAGTGACATAGGTGTGAGTTCTCAAGAAGCATAACCGGTGCAAGACTATGCAGACATGGGAAGCCACATTAGGCACCTGGGGAGCACGAGCCAATAAATGGCCCAGGATGTGGTCAGACATGCCCTCTTCCCCAACCATGGGGAAGCTGTAGAGACTACAGAAATTGAGGATACACACTAAATGACGTGGGTAGGTGGCCCTGAAAAACCCAACCGGTGCAAAACTACGTAGACATAGGAAGTCATGTCGAGCATGTGGGGAGCACGGGCCAATGCACGACCTAGATACACCCCCATTGGATCCAACCATCGGGAAGTTGGAAAGACTATGAAATTTGAAGTGCCCTCATGCATTAATGATAGGGGAACGACCACTAAGAACTCCCAAGAGAAAGCAGGGCAAGAATGTTTTGAATTCCCACCACAAACATGTGCTTGGAATTTGCGGGGTACTGTGAGGGGAGTAATCCCAAAGGCTGGGCTAGGGGAAGGAGGCCCAATCTGCCAGGCTCAAAGAGTCCCAGGGCTTGAGGACTAGGGCTGAGCTAGGCCAAAGGGCCTAGGAAGGGAAGCAGTCGGGCAATACACGCTGACTAGAGAATGGAAGACAGGACTGTTTGACACCACTACTGGCCAACATTCAAGAACACCTCCTATCCCTAAACCCTAGCGTTCGAACAAGTCAAAGGGATGGATGAACATACCTGACCGGGATCACGCCGTATTTAGTGGGATGGAGACGAGCACGCTACAATAGGGAGTCACGCTGCATTTAATGCATCCCGGGGCTCGACACGCCATGATGTGCCTCTTGGGATGTCAGTGATAGCTGCAATCAAGTCTGGCAAGCCTGTTGCATAGCAGGGAGTTGGCAGGGATACCCAACCCTAGTACGAAGTAGTACACCCAACACCTTCATCTCGAGGATCGCCTTGACCAGGTATAAATACCCCCTCCCTCAGCCAAGGGAGGGGTTTAGACCATTTGGCTTTTCGATTCATTATTCTCCCAAGGAACTCACACTAACTTTAGCATTGAAGGTGTCCCCTATCACCCCAAAATACTCATTTCTCTCTAGTTGTCGGTGGACGGATTGGGCCTCTGTGAAGTTGCTCGGGTTGCGAAACACGACATCAACAAGACCCACTAAATAAGTCCACTTGCATGAATTCCTTTGCACATCCAGCCTTTAATGTACAACACATCAACATCATATTAATTTTGAAATATATTTATTCTCCACTTCAATTCCTAATCAAGATAAAATTTAAAATTAAGTGAAAATAAAAATATTTTAAAAATAATAAAAATATAATTATTAACACCATATAATTGTGATAATGTTTTATTTAAAGAAGTAAAATTATGCACAATTTTGTTATTATCAGCTCCCATGGTCCGAGCAAGCCCACATGCTCGAGAAGCAACTTCTTGAGCAAAGGTAGGATGAGAATTTTGTGTTTTGTTTTAAAATTTAAAATATTATTTTTTAATTTTGAGATTTGAAAAAGTTGAATTGGTATTTGAAAAAGTTGTATTGGGATTTGAAAAAGTTGAATTGTTTATTATATTTTGTATGGAGATTTGAAAAATGTGTAATGATGAGATGAGAATTTTATATTTTGTTTTGTCATCCAAACCTATTCTTAGGCTTGTGGTGAGCATGCTTGAGAGTCGAACACCCTGGGTAATCTGATCGACTCCATTGGTGCTCGGACCCTTGACTGGATTGGTTGTGTTAAACCCACACTGGAGCTCATTCTTGGGGAAAATCACCATCCACTAATTATATATAGAGTCCTATTAGGGCCACTGAGAGTGATCCCAAGGAATTCCACGGAGAAGTGTGAAATTCACTTTTTTCTCAAGCACTTTTTAAATCCTGTTAAACATTTAAAAAAATCATAAACTCATTTAAAAACATTTCCTTAATAATTAGGTAAAAATAAAAAAGAGATAATCAGTAGCTTTTGTCGGGATGCATTCAAGGTGGATGGCTCATTTCCCTTATATATAGAGGACAATGTTAGGGCCACCAAGAAAGGTGACTCCCCCATTGCACCGACAGGGCAAATTGCACTTTTTTTTCTAAACATATTTTTAAACCCCTTTAAGCATTTTGAAAAAAAATCACAAACTTATTAAAAAATGAATAGTGATAGGCTTACAACCCAATCAAATCTCAATTACAATTCTTAATAAAATAATATTTCTTAAATATTTAATTACATCAAATCAAAAAAATATTCAAACTAAAATTTTAAAAAATATATTATTTTAATCCATAATTATAAACAAATTGTTGGTTTATATTTTTCTATTCCACTAGTACGAGCAATGCACATGTGCCCAGTTGCAAAAATATGAGAAATAAAATTTATACAAAATGAAAAATAAAATCCTTACAAAGTTAAAACAAGTCATAAATTTATACAAGTTAAAGTAAACCTAATATAAAGTTAAGAGAAGTGACAGATTCATACAAGTTAGTGTTTTATCTAGTTATATAATTACAATGCTAGGAAGTTTGATGAAAACCAATTTTAAGGGTTTATGGCATTATGCCGTTGTTTCATTAAGGTGGTTGATGGACAAGACGTTGAATTTCTTTCGATGTCGTTGTCCAAGTTGACTTACTTATGTACCAAAATGGATGATCTATTCATTTTTTGAAACTTGTGTTGGAATATTTTGGAGATATGGTAGAAGGTCATACATGAACTTACTTCAAAATTTCTCATAACTTTCTTTTTAAACATTATTAAAACACGAACATTTTTTAATTTCAAATTTTTAACTATTCACATATAAAATAATCAAATCTAAAAGCAATATAACCTTTGTTAGAATGAAAAAGTTTTTATTAATCTATTTCATTTTTAAAGACTGCTATAAGAAATAATACAAATGCAAAACATTAATTGAATTTACATTCTCACACTTCTCAAAGTAAATTGTCAATAATGACATATTTTATTTTTAAATTATTAACAAGTTATAACCTAATTCTTTATGAAAATTTATAACTATTCTACCTCACCTATTATTATTACTCTTAACGTTTAGAGTTGAATGTGTATGTTACATATTAGTTATTTCTAGAGCAAACATATAATGTGTCAATTTTAAAAATCTAAACTACAGTATCAAGTGTCTAATAATTTGACCATATAATTATAATGTAAGGTCTCATCATTTACATTAAAAAATTTTAAACAAACTATAGTACAATTGAAAATGTAAATTTGCTTCAAAAATCGTTATTAATTTGAGGTTAATAAATACACTATTCAATTCATAGGAAAATGAAACAAAGATTTACTTTTCAGAATTATATATCTTAATATATAGATTAATAAGGAAAAATCGTTAAGAAATTGGAAAAGAAATTATATAAACAATTATAGATTCATACTTAAATGTAACAATTCAATAATACTCTTGTAAAAGTATCCTCTCTGGCTCATGAGCTGAGGTGGAGTTTTTGCGAGAGAAAGTCTGGTGTGAGGCAGTTACGGGAACTGCCTGAAGGGGAAACTTTCTGATATGGCCGCGCCGGGTGTAGGTGTGGAAGGGATCGAGGACCTATGGGAGAACCTTCGTTTGACGGAGGAGGAGAGCTCTCCGATAGAGCTTGGAGGGATGGAGGAAGGGATGTGCAAAAAAGGGGGAAAAAGCCTAGTTGGGAAAATTTGGCTAGATCAGCGGATTGGAAAGGAATTTGTACAGAACACAATGGCCAAGGTTTGGAGGGTTAGCAAGTCGGCAAATTTCCAGGAGATCGGGATTAATACATTCATCATTTCTTTCTCAACTCACGCGGATAAGGTACGAGTTATGGAGGGTCGCCCGTGGTTATTTGATAACCATCTTTTCACACTTAAGTTGTTTGATGTATTGGCTCAAGCACAGTCTCTTGTGTTTGATACGGAGGTTTTTTGGATTCAAATGCTGAACCTGCCTTTGGGAAGTATGAGTGAAGAATGTGGAAAGAAGATCGGAAGTTCTGTGGGAAAGGTACTGGAGGTTGATGTTCTAGAAGGCGGTATCGGCTGGGGAAGTTCGCTGAGGGTGAGGATTGAGATTCCAATCAAACAAGCTATTACAAGAGGCTGTATGATTGCAGTGGAAGGTAAGAAAATTTGGATTAACTTCAAATATGAAAAGCTGCCCCGGTTGTGTTTTGATTGTGGCTTTATGGTTCATGATGATGCTGGGAGGTGTAAGAAAGAGGTGGAATTAGAGAAGGGGCCTCAATATGGGGCTTGGCTGCGTGCTGAGAAAAGAAATAAGGGAAGTTTTTGGAGAAATGATTCCCCCCAGAGGTTTAGATCAGGGTCACAGCAATACAGAAATGAAAGTGTTGGGGTGAAAAGCAGGTGGGGAAAGTAGGAGGAGTGTATAAGGGAGGGGGAGGGGGAAACACATATATCGAGTGAGGGGGGAGAGATTGAGAAGGGAGGGGAGGAAAATGGGGTAAATAGTAGTGACGAGGTGGTGTTGAGGAAGCCTTGAGCTTTGAAACAGTTAGAAAAGGGGAGGAAATAAGGGAGGTAATGGTATTGAAGAAGGGTGGAGATGAGGGGGAGAGTGAGAAGAAAGGGGAGGGAATAGGGGAATTTATGGTTCTACAGAGTGGTGGTGGTGAGGGGGTGAGTGAAAAGGAAGGGAAGGAAAATGAAGAGATGAACCCTACTCAAACTAGTGAGTTTGAAAAATTCAATGAGATGAGTGGGTCTACGGGGAGATGGAAGAGAAGGGCAAGGGAAAAAGGTGACACTATTATTACTAGGGAGCAAAAGATTACAAAAAGGAAGCTGTTAACAGAAGGGCCGAAGGGGAATGTAAAAAAGATAAAAGTTGAGAAAGGGAGGGTCTATGAGGAAGCATCAAATGTATTGGCGGAGGCTGCTAGGCAGCCCCGCCAATAGCCATGAAAATCTTAAGTTGGAACTGTTGGGGGCTTGGCAACCCCCGAACAGTTCATTCCCTTTACGTAACAGTAAAGGAGACTAGGCCAGACATTATTTTTTTAATTGAAACTCGAATGAAAGTTAGTAAAGGAGAAAGGGTATTGAAGAAGTTGGGGTTTGAAGGATGTGTGGGGGTGGACCCGAGGGGACATAGTGGGGGCCTTCTCCTCTTATGGAGGGCAGTGGAGATGGTGGAATTGATCAACTTCTCCAATAGGCACATAAATAGTTGGATTGATGAAGGGGATGGGGGGAAAAAGTGGCTGCTTACAACCTTCTATGGGCATTTAGAGGCAAATAGAAGATAAGGTGTTTGGGACCTCCTATCATCTTTCGACCTGGGAAGACATAAGGGGTGGATGGTGGTGGGAGACTTCAATGAAATTGTTAGTAATAGTGAAAAATAAGGGGGGAGAAATAGAAGGGAGGATCAAATGGATGCGTTCAGGAAGGTCCTTAAGGATGGCTGCTTGACTGACCTGGGATGGAGGGGGAGTAAATTCACATGGTGTAATGGGCATGAAAATGAGACTGTTATAAGAGAAAGATTAGACCGAGCGGTAGCTAACCATAATTGGCGAAATAAATATCGTGAGGCTAGGGTGGATATCTTGGTAGCTGTATGCTCAGATCACTGCCCGCTCTTGGTGTCTTGTTCCAAAATAGAAAGTAGAGGAGGGATTCAAAGGGGTCATTCCTTTAAGTATGAAATAAGTTGGGACTTGGGGGAGGGGTGCAGAGATGTGATTAAAGATGTATGGAAGAGGGAAAGAAGACAATTAAGACCACAAGAAAAGATAAAAAAAACAACCTATCAGGGTGTAAAGGGGCTCTAAGTTACTGGAGTAGAGGGAAGTTTAGAGAAAGGGAACAATTATTAAAAGAAAAAATGGGAGAACAAAAAAGCTTCAGGAGGATGAAGATAATGCACTAATGCCTCTTATAAAAGCTAAAAGTAAGGAAGTAGAGGATTTATTGGAAATGGAAAACTTGAAGTGCAAAGTTAGAGCAAAGAAACACTGGTTGCAGCAAGGCGATAGAAATACCAGGTATTTTCATACCTGTGCTTCTCAAAGGAGGAGAAAGAATACAATTGTTCAAATCAAAGATGAGGAAGGGAGAAGTGTTGGGGGGGGGGGGGAGGAGTAGATTGAGCAGGTTTTCAGAGGGATTTACACATCCTCAAATCCTACAATCGAGCAAGTGGAAAACTGTGTGGAAGGACTAGAACAAAAAATTGATGGGGGTAAAAGGAGAAAAATGGAAAGAAGTTTTACATCAGAAGAAGTTGTGAGGGCTCTGAAGCAAATGTCAGTTCTGAAGTCCCCAGGTCCTGATGGGTTTGGGGTGGGTTTTTATAAAAATCATTGGGAGGTGGTGGGGAAGGAAGTTAGTGAAGCTGTTTTAGAGTTCCTAAATGGTGGGGAAATGGGTGAGGGTATTAACCACACACTAGTAGCTCTAGTTCCAAAGGTGAAGACACCAAGTTCAACAAGGGACTTTAGACCAATTAGCCTCTGCAACGTCTTCTATAAATTAATTTCGAAGGTAATAGCTAACAGAATGAAAGAGGTACTGCAAGAGTGCATTTCCCTCAATCAGAGTGCTTTTATCCCTGGAAGGTTAATCTCTGATAATATAATGATAGCCTATGAGCTATTACATTGAATGAAGACAAGGAAGAAAGGGAGAGTTGGGTGGATGGCAGTGAAATTAGATATGGCTAAGGCCTATGATAGAGTTGAGTGGGCTTTTCTAAAGGCAATGCTACTGAAGTTGGGGTTTGGAGAGAAGTTGACAAAACTAGTAATGGACTGTGTTAATTCTGTTACCTACTCAGTTCTAGTGAATGGTAAACATAGTCAGTTGATAAAGCCCTCTCGAGGCCTTAGGCAAGGGGACCCTCTGTCCCCTTACCTGTTTCTGATATATGCAAAGGGTCTAAGCCACTTGTTGAACAAAGCTGCTCAGGAGGGGCAAATCAGAGGGGTCTCCGTTACTGGAGGGGCACAAAGGTAAACCATCTAATGTTTGCTGATGACTGTGTAGTATTCTGCAGGGCTCTAACAGAAGAATGGGGAAGAGTGGTCAGCATCTTGGGCAATTATGAAAAGGCATCAGGTCAGACTCTCAACAAACAAAAAACAACCATCATGTTCAGTTCCAATACAAAGAAGGTAGTGAAAGAAGAGGTGGTGAAGGAAATAGGTGCAAGTGGGTGTGACAATTATGAAAGATACCTTGGACTTCTAGCCATGGTAGGGAGGGAGAAGTACAAAACATTCCAAGGTATAAAGGAAAGAATATGGCAAAAAGTTCAGAACTGGAAGAATATTTTCCTTTCTAAAGCTGGGAAGGAGATAATGATCAAAGCAGTTTTACAAGCTGTCCCAACATACTCAATGAGTGTGTTTAGATTGCCTAAGAAATTGTGTAATGATCTTGAGGCTATTATGGCAAGGTTTTCATGGAAACAAGGCAAGAAAGAGGCTGGTATTCACTGGAAGAGATGGGAGAGCTTGGGGGAGTCAAAAGCAGTGGGTGGGCTCGGCTTTAGAGACATGGAAATTTTTAACAAAGCCATGTTGGCAAAACAGGGATGGAGGCTTATGAAAAGGGAGGATTCCTTGCTTGCAAAAATCTTTAAAGAAAAATATTACAAAAATGAAAAGTTCACTGAAGCAAAACTGGGCATGATGCCTTCTTTCATCTGGAGAAGCCTATGGTCAGTATAGGAGGTAGTGAAAAATGGAGAGAGATGGAGAGTAGGGGATGGGAAGGAAATTAGGATTTGGAATCAGAAATGGTTGCCTGTGGAATCCTCTTTCTCGGTTCAATCTCCAGTAAAGATACTAACTCCTGATGCAAGGGTTTGCGAATTGATTGATGAGGAGAAGAATGAGTGGAAAACTGACTTGATCAGAGAAATTTTTAGCAAGGAAGAGGCAGATATAATCAGAGCTATTCCTCTTAGTTAAAGGGGGGAGCAGATAAACAAATTTGGGGTTTGACTAAGGATGGAAAATACTCTGTCAAAAGTGCTTACCATGCTGAGAAACAAAGGAGTAAAGAAAGTGAAGGGCAAGGCTCGAATTCAGTAAAGGAAAAGGAGATATGGAAGAGCTTATGGCAGATGCAAGTGCCAGGAGGATGGAAGCATATGGTGTGGAAAGCTATGCACAACATCTTACCTGCAAAGCTGAGTCTTTTCAGAAAGAAGATAATGGGTGATCCAAGATGCCCAATCTGTTTGCAAAGTGAGGAGTCTTTGGTCCATGTCCTGTGGTCCTGTCTAGCCTCTAATGATGTGTGGGCAGAAAAGGGCAGTCCAATGCAAAAATGGGATTCAGATGGAGGTGGCTTTGAGGAGCTGTGGCTGGAAATGGTAAGTAAACTGCCTCAATTAGAGTTAGAGGGAGTGGTTGCCATAATGCATTCGATATGGTCCAGAAGAAATACATGGGTATTTGAAAGTAGTTTCTCTAGTCCTAAATGTGTCAAGAAAAGAGCCCTTGTCAAGTTGGATGATTACCAGGAAGCATTAAGGGATGGCAAAACTGAGGGAAGGAAGGTTGAACAGCTAAAGCAGAAAAACTTATGGCAGAAACCTGAGTATCCGAGTGTTAAAGCAAACTTTGATGCAGCATGGGATCAAAAAGAGAAAAGAATAGGAGCAGGGGTGGTAGTAAGAGATTCTGTGAGGGATGTGCTTGTGTCTTTGAGTACACAAATCCAGTGGGTTAATTCTCCATTCATGGCAGAATATAAAGCTCTGGGTAAGGCATTAGAATTATGTAAGGACTTGGGTTTCTACAATGTATGGTTCGAAGAGGATACAAAAAGGGTAGTAGATGGGGTGAATAAGGATTAGGAAGATGACTCATGGGAGGGCCAGGTGATAGGGGATTTGCAGAAGGAGATTCGAACTGTAGAGGGTGGAATCTGAATTTTGTTCATAGAGAATGTAATGAAGTTGCACACAGTCTTGCCAAGTTAGGATTGTCTTTAGATACAGAAATGGTGTGGATGGAATGTGTCCCACCTGATAGTGTTCAGAAAGTTATTTTTGACAAACATTGTAATCACACAAATTCATGAATGAAAAGGAAACATACAGAGGTTATTTTAAAAAAAAATGTAACAATTCAATTAAATTTTCACATAATTCAAAATTAAAGAAAATAAAATGCTGCCCAACGTTAAAGTTTAATTGTTCAAAAGTTAAGCTTTCTTAATAAAATTTTTATGAAGAATTAGTATCAGTTTACAAGAAAAAAAAAATAAAAATAAAAAAAGAGTATAGGCCATTCGTGATCAATTTTTTAGATGGGCTAATTTTTGAAATGGTCTATTTTTCACATGTAAAGCCCAAAAGTTTAAAACCCAAGCTCAACTTGTTTGGAAGCTCAACTGAAGAAAACAGAGCCCAGCCCCCTTACTTAAACGACACAGTTTCTAGCGTAGGGTTAAAACTCCATTTTTTTCCTTCATCTTTTCTTCTTTTCCCTCCCTTCTTTCCCTCGTGCCGCACCACCCCCCACAGCCCTTCTCTTTCTTTTTCTCCCCTGCAACCCGTGACCTTGTTGCCACTCATGCTGCCACCACGCTGATGCCACATGTCTGTTATGACTCTAGAAGCGTCAGTTTGGCTTGAGTCTTATGTTAGTGGGCTTGTGTCCATTGGTTACGAGGGTTAAGAATTATGTTAGTGGGTCGTGTTTCAAAGTTATGTGTTAATGGTGTAACATCCCGAATTTTAGTGTATTTTTAATGGATGTTTTATTTAATTTATTTTGTGGTTATTTATCTTGTTTTTAAATTTTGGGAGTTTTAAAATATTATTTCTTAATATTTTATGCTGTGAAAATTATTTTATGAGTTTTTAAATTTTATTTGTTGTTTTAGCTTTTAAAATGCATTTTAAGATTAATTGATTTATTTTTGGGTTTTTAATTTTTATTGTTGCATTTAAATTATTTCACTGTGTTTGGAATATTTTATTTAGCTTCTGGTTTTAATTTCATCTCCGTTGGATTTTTCGGGACCCAGCTTGAAAGACTGGATCTTCCTTTTTCTCCTCTTCCTTTCCCTTTTCTTCCTTTTTCTTCTTTCTTTTTTTTCTTTTTCCCATGCTTCCCCCGCGTGCCCCGACCCTCTCTCCCTTCTCTCTCTTCTCTCTCCTCTCTCCACCGTGCGAAACGGACTCGCTCTCGCCGCGCCGCCTCCCGGCCGCCGTGCACCTCACCGCCGGCACCAGCAGCTCCCCCGTGCGCCGGCGACCTCACCCATAAAATCTCAGACCGCCCCGAGCCACCATTAGCCGCCATGAGCCGATCGAACCCGCGGTGGGTTTTTCCTCCTTCCGCCGCCGTCCGGCCGCCATTGGCCACCAAATTTCTACCACATCATCACCGGCCCAATACCAAGCTTTTCCACCCAAACCCGGCCCCGATCCATCGCCGGAGCCAGCCAAACGAGCACCAAACCCGATTCGGGTATTACGGCCAAAAACCACCCATTTCTGCCACTATTCTCGGCAAACCACCACCACCATTAGATTCACCACCTTCCATAGGCCCTACCCTATCAATTTCAAGTCTCCGTTTGAAACCGTGAAAAATTCTCATTTCACTGCATTTCGGCCAGTGTTTTTACACTGTGCATTTTTGCTGTCTTGGTGATTCGATGTGCCTCGGAACCTTCGTTAAATTGTTTTAAAGCGCTGTAAGTATTCTAAACATTTCTTTGAGATTTAATTATATTTATGCAATTAACTGCTTTTATTTATATATTGTATCCTGGTTGATTTCCGGACTGAGTCCGAGGAGTTCGGGGGTGGTTGGATTGATCGGAGTATATTGTTGTGTGTTTATTGGCGATTAGATTATTGTTGGATTTGATGATGTTGTGAATTGGAGTTGGTTATTGGATATTCTGGTTGTGATCTGGTTAATTGTTGGAATTGTGTGTGAATGTTGTGATCTGGTTTGGTTGTGATATTGAGGTTATTGTTGGTTCATGGCATATGCACGCATGATCATATTTGTAAATTGAAAACTGGGTTTTCGTGTATTGCATTCATGTTCATGTGGTTATTTTGAAAACTAGGTTTTCATGAGATTTGGACTTTTGGGTGCGTGTGTATCACGACCCCAAGCCGAGATGGGGTATTATCTCGGTGGAGCTCCTCTGGTCACTCGGGAGCGGAATATACTGAGTGACGTCCCCTGGGTTGTCGTCGGGCGACAACGGGATCGGACGTTGGACGTGCCGACTCCGTGGCCCTTCTGCTGGCGAGGGCTAGAGGATGACCTGGCCACGAACGCACCGGGTGCGGAACTGAGCATCTCTCGTAAAGTAGCCAGGACGTGCGGATGGTCCATAGGGGAGACCATGGTGCATATGGTTAATTGGATTAATTGGAAAAGAGCTGTTTTCTGGGAAAATAGAGTGAGTTGTTTTTGTGTACCATTTTCTGGGAAAATGGTGGAAATGGATTTTTTTCTGGGAATGATTTTGAGCCAATGAAATTTTTGGCGTGTGTTGCACTTTTTTCATATTGCATCATTGGGCGTGCATGGTTAATTGTTAGAGTATAGTTTTATCTCTGGACATGGTTAGGTTATAACTTACCTGCGGTACCATTTCATGGTACTGCAGACTTTGTTGATGATGCAGATGCCGAGCCTGAGGATCTGGCTCCGCCGGAGGAGTGATCTGGGATCACTCATGCTGTAGACTTTATTTTCAGACTTGTGTTTTATTTTTCTGGGATTTGGCTTTGTTTTTAAGGTATTTTGTACTTTTGAATATTTGTATTAATTAAAATTCTGGTACTAGTAGACTTTTTACCTTCCGCTGTGTTTTTAATTGTGCACTGTTTATTTGTTGCACACACTGACACTTGTCGTTGGGATGCGTGACCGGTTGTCATCATCCCGGGTGTCTCGATTTTCGTGTTGGTCCGTACATGGAAGTCGGCGGCGCCACAGGTGGTATCAGAGCCGTTTGGCTCTGGGTAAAGCCACATGTCCCTTAGGTGCAGTACCAGAAATTTTTTAAAAGTTGTGATTTAAAATTATTTTGGTTTGAAATATGTTATTTTTAATGGTTTTAATTTATTGTTGATGGTTTTGATTGATTTTATTTTATTTTATTTATTTTATATTGTTTTATTTTATTTTATTTTATTTGGATGTTGCTATTACCCTTAATTAAATTTTGTTCGGGACTAAAGTGGGGTTGGGAATTGTGCTTTGACAGAATATGGTGAGGCCAAGGAGGCAGGATAAGGAACCTATGGGAGAATCTTCCAACAATGAGGTGGATAATGCCATTGCTAGGGCATTAAATAGGATGGCTGATCTCTTCCATCAAAATATCAGGCCGCCTCAAGTTGACCAAAATATTGTGGTTCAAGTGGGGTGTTCTTACGAGAGATTTCTTAAATACTGGACCCCGATGTTCTTTGGAGTTGAGGATCCACTTCAAGCTGAAGGGTGGATCAATGGAATAGAGAGGACTTTTGAGATTTGTGGCTGTACAGAAGAGCAACAAGTGCTGTATGCTAGCTATTTGCTGCAGGGTGAAGCAGCCAATTGGTGGAGGATGAAGAGGAATCTTTTGGAAAGGGAGTTTGGAACTCTAGCAGCCGTGTCATGGCATCGTTTCAAGAAGGAGTTTGATGACAGGTTCTTCCCACCTGCTGTGAGGAGGCAGAAGGCCCGAGAGTTTAGTAACCTGGTTCAGGGTGGTATGTCTGTGGAGCAGTATTCCCGTGCTTTCATGGAGCTTGGGCGTTTTGCGCCCCATCTTATTGCTACTGAGGATCTTCAGGTGGAGCGTTTCAGGGAGGGTCTGCGTCCTGAGATACGCAGATTCGTAATATGCCATAGGGTTTCCTCTCTCAGTGAGTTGATTGATTTGGCTACCATGGTTGAGAGGGAAAACAGTTTGGCAATGGGATCCCCTCCAAGTCAGAAAAGAAGAAGTTTTGCTGGTGAAGGCAGTAGTTCTAGGTCGCCTCAGAAATTTGTGCAATGGATTGGAGCCCGCCCACAAGCATCGTCTGGAGTGCGCATTGGAGATCGAGCCCCAGTTTGTAGTCAATGCAATAGAGCTCATGAGGGTGAGTGTCATCAGAGTGGGGTCACTCATTGCTTTAGATGTGGTCAGGCGGGGCACTTTGCTTGAGATTGTCCCAATCAGCCTCAAGCAAGTCGTGGAGGTCGTCATGGAGGAAGGAATAATCAGAGACAAGTCACACAGGCTCGAGTGTATGCGGTGACTCCTGGAGACATCGACTATGACACGCCAGAGACCCAGGATGCTGGAGTGATTACTGGTAAGTGTTTAATTATTTGGATTTGATGTTCGTTTGGTTTGATGTTTGGTGTGGTTTGATGTTTCTTTTGGATTTCACTGGTGTGTGTGTGTTTGGTTCAGGGAGGGTCCGTTTGTATGATTTTTATGCTTGCACCTTGTTTGATTCTGGAGCGTCCAAATTTTTTGTGTCTACCACTTTTGCACGGATGTGCAACTTGGTCACGGAAGCCTTATCGCAACCATTGGTAGTAAGTCTTCCCAATGGAGAGATGGTGTGGTGTTCTAAAGTCGCGATGGGATGTCCTTTGAATTTTAGTGGGAGGACACTAGATGTGGATTTGATTGTATTCAAGTTGCTTGGATTTGATATTATTCTTGGAATGGATTGGCTATACCGGTATTCGGCGTGCATTAATTGTAGAAGTCGAGTTATTGGATTCCAGCTTGCAGAAGGTGATTATTTGGAATATGTGGGGAGTAAGTTGAAGGCGAAGCCTATAGTTATATCTGCAGTTCAAGCAAAGAAAGATATAGCTTGTGGAGCCGATGCATTTTTGGTTCAAGTGGTGTCTTCGCCGTCCGAGAAGAAGTCTATAGCGGATATTCCAGTTGTAGAAGAATTTCCAGATGTTTTTGTTGATGATTTGCCAGGGTTGCCTCCAGTTAGGGAATTGGAGTTTACAATTGATTTGGAACCTGGAGCCGCTCCTGTGCATAGAGCTCCTTATCGTATGGCGCCGGCTGAATTGAAGGAATTAAAGATCCAGTTGCAAGAGCTAGTTGACAAGGGTTTTATTCAACCTAGCACGTCACCATGGGGAGCACCGGTGTTGTTTGTTAAGAAGAAGGATGGCACTTTAAGAATGTGTATTGATTATCGGGAACTTAATAAAGTGACCATCAAGAATAAGTACCCGCTTCCCCGTATAGATGATTTGTTTGATCAGCTACAAGGAGCAGCTGTTTTCTCCAAGATTGATCTGAGGTCAGGATATTATCAGCTGAGAATAAGAGATAAAGATATTCCTAAGACTGCTTTCAGATCTCGGTATGGTCATTATGAATTTAAGGTGATGCCTTTTGGATTGACCAACGCTCCTGCAGCTTTTATGGATTTGATGAACCGAGTCTTTCAGCCTTTTCTGGATTCTTTTGTGGTGGTCTTCATTGATGATATCATGGTCTATTCTCGAGACATGGAAGAGCATGTAGATCATCTTCGCCTGGTACTTGGTAAATTGAGAGAGCATCAGTTATATGCCAAGCTTAGCAAGTGTGACTTTTGGCTGGAGGAAGTCAGATTTCTTGGTCATGTGATCTCCCGAGATGGAGTGGCTGTTGATCCTAGTAAGATAGAAGCTGTTTTATCATGGCCACGTCCTTCTACTGTGCGCGAGATTCAGAGTTTCTTGGGACTTGCCGGATATTACCGGAGATTTGTTGAAGGTTTTTCCAGATTATCCGAACCTCTCACAACGTTGACTAGAAAGAATGTTGAATTTGTGGTCAGATCGTTGCGAGAGAAGCTTCCAAGAATTGAAGAAGAGATTGACGACAACTCCTGTGTTGGCACTTTCGGAGCCGCATAAGCCTTTTGTGGTTTTCAGTGATGCATCTAAGTTTGGGTTGGGATGTGTTCTTATGCAGGAAGGACGAGTTGTTGCCTATGCATCTCGTCAGTTGAAAGAGCATGAGAAGAATTATCCTACCCATGATTTAGAGTTGGCTGCCATGGTATTTGCTCTCAAGATTTGGCGTCATTATCTTTATGGTGAAGTTTGTGAAGTCTTCACGGATCATAAGAGTCTGAAGCATCTGTTTTCTCAGAAGAATCTTAATATGAGACAGAGGCGTTGGTTGGAGTTAATCAGCGACTACCAGTGTGAGATCAAGTACCATCCAGGAAAAGCTAATTTAGTTGCTGATGCCTTGAGTAGGAAATCTCAGTTAGTGGATGAAGCAGAGTCGTCAGGTATGGACTCTCTCCTTTATGGAATGAGGAGATTGCTTATTGAGAGTTCGCAGCAGGAAGAATTGGTCTCTTCAGTTTTGGATGTGCGGGTTGAGGATTTTGAGGAATTGAAGACTCTCCAGAGAAAGGATCCTAAGTTGTTAAATATCAGGAAAAGAGTCAGGAAGTCTAAAGGACCCGTGCACTATAGTTTGGACAATGATGGTGTGCTTCGTTTTCGGGATCGAAGAGTGATACCTCGAGATTCTGAATTTAAAGAGCGAATCTTGGCAGAAGCTCATACAGCTCCGTACTCAGTTCATCCTGGAAGTACGAAGATGTATCGGGACTTGAAGAAGAATTTTTGGTGGGAAGGTATGAAGCTGGATATCGCCTCGTTTGTTGAGAAATGTGATACCTGTCGCCAAGTTAAGGCTGAGCATCAGAGACCTGCTGGTAATCTTCAACCTCTCCCTATTCCTGAGTGGAAATGGGATGACATCGCTATGGATTTTGTAGTAGGCCTTCCAAGATCTCCTAGTGGAAAGAATTCAGTTTGGGTGATTGTGGATCGTTTGACTAAGAGTGCCCACTTCTTGCCTGTGAATAATGCTGACTCTTTGGGTAAGTTAGCTCGGTTGTATGTTAAAGAGATTGTGAGACTGCATGGTGTACCCAAGAGTGTTGTGTCAGATAGGGACCCGCGGTTTACGTCGCGTTTTTGGAGAAGTTTGCAGGCAGCTTTAGGCACTAATTTGAAGTTCAGTACCGCTTATCATCCCCAGACTGATGGCCAATCTGAGCGCACAATTCAGACTTTGGAAGATATGCTGAGGGCTTGTGTTATGGAATTTCAAGGAAGTTGGGAAAATCATTTGCCGCTCATAGAATTCTCCTACAATAACAGTTTTCACGCTTCTATCCAGATGGCTCCTTATGAAGTTTTGTATGGAAGGAAGTGTAGATCGCCGTTATGTTGGGATGAAGTTGGCGAGAGGAAAATTGTTGGGCCTGAATTGATTGAAGAAATGCAAGGGCAGATTCGAGTTATAAGAGCTAAGATGGCGAAAGCGCAAAGTCGCCAGAAAAGTTATGCGGACATGAGGAGAAGAGACTTTTCTTTTGAGGAAGGCGATTGGGTATATCTTAAAGTCTCTCCGATGAAGGGTGTTAAGCGCTTCGGTAAGAAAGGTAAACTCAGCCCTGAGGTATGTTGGTCCTTTTCAGATTGTGGAGAAGGTTGGGCTTGTTGCTTATAGAGTTGCATTGCCGGATTATTTTGGGGATGTGCATGATGTGTTCCATGTTTCGTCGTTGAAGAAGAGTTTTGGTCAACAAGAGCCGCGTTTTGTTGACCCGGAGCACATTCAACTTCAGCCTAATCTTACTTATGAAGTTGTTCCGACTCAGATTGTGGATTGGAAAGTGCAGAAGCTGAGATCCAAGACGATACCTTTGGTGAAGGTGTCATGGGGTGATCCTGTAGCTCAAGATTTCTCTTGGGAGCGTGAGGCCGATATGAGGGAGCAGTATCCGTATTTGTTTGGTTGACTCTCCTGGTATGCTTCTTAAGCCTACTCTTAGTTGAACCTTATCTTTGTCTTAGTTTCTGATAATTGACCTTACCCAATTTCGAGGACGAAATTTTATTTAAGGGGGGAGATTGTAACATCCCAGATTTTAGTGTATTTTTAATGGATGTTTTATTTAATTTATTTTGTGGTTATTTATCTTGTTTTTAAATTTTGGGAGTTTTAAAATATTATTTCTTAATATTTTATGCTGTGAAAATTATTTTATGAGTTTTTAAATTTTATTTGCTGTTTTAGCTTTTAAAATGCATTTTAAGATTAATTGATTTATATTTGGGTTTTTGATTTTTATTGTTGCATTTAAATTATTTCACTGTGTTTGGAATATTTTATTTAGCTTCTGGTTTTAATTTCATCTCCGTTGAATTTTTCGGGACCCAGCTTGAAAGACTGGATCTTCCTTTTTCTCCTCTTCTTTTTCCTTTTCTTCCTTTTTCTTCTTTCTTTTTTTTCTTTTTCCCCTGCTTCCCCCGCGTGCCCCGACCCTCTCTCCCTTCTCTCTCTTCTCTCTCCTCTCTCCACCGTGCAAAACGGACTCGCTCTCGCCGCGCCGCCTCCCGGCCGCCGTGCACCTCACCGCCGGCACCAGCAGCTCCCCCGTGCGCCGGCGACCTCACCCATAAAATCTCAGATCGCCCCGAGCCACCGTTAGCCGCCGTGAGCCGATCGAACCCGCGGTGGGTTTTTCCTCCTTCCGCCGCCGTCCGGCCGCCATTGGCCACCAAATTTCTACCACATCATCACCGGCCCAATACCAAGCTTTTCCACCCAAACCCGGCCCCGATCCATCGCCGGAGCCGGTCAAACGAGCACCAAACCCGATTCGGGTATTCCGGCCAAAAACCACCCATTTCCGCCACTATTCTCGGCAAACCACTACCACCATTAGATTCACCACCTTCCATAGGCCCTACCCTATCAATTTCAAGTCTCCGTTTGAAACCGTGAAAAATTCTCATTTCACTGCATTTCGGCCAGTGTTTTTACACTGTGCATTTTTGCTGTCTTGGTGATTCGATGTGCCTCGAAACCTTCGTTAAATTGTTTTAAAGCGCTGTAAGTATTTCCTAAACATTTCTTTGAGATTTAATTATATTTATACAATTAACTGCTTTTATTTATATATTGTATCCTGGTTGATTTCCGGACTGAGTCCGAGGAGTTCGGGGGTGGTTGGATTGATCGGAGTATATTGTTGTGTGTTTATTGGCGATTAGATTATTGTTGGATTTGATGATGTTGTGAATTGGAGTTGGTTATTGGATATTCTGGTTGTGATCTAGTTAATTGTTGGAATTGTGTGTGAATGTTGTGATCTGGTTTGGTTGTGATATTGAGGTTATTGTTGGTTCATGGCATATGCACGCATGATCATGTTTGTAAATTGAAAACTGGGTTTTCGTGTATTGCATTCATGTTCATGTGGTTATTTTGAAAACTAGGTTTTCATGAGATTTGGACTTTTGGGTGCGTGTGTATCACGACCCCAAGCCGAGATGGGGTATTATCTCGGTGGAGCTCCTCTGGTCACTCGGGAGCGGAATATACTGAGTGACGTCCCCTGGGTTGTCGCCGGGCGACAACGGGATCGGACGTTGGACGTGCCGACTCCGTGGCCCTTCTGCTGGCGGGGGCTAGAGGATGACCTGGCCACGAACGCACCGGGTGCGGAACTGGGCATCTCTCGTAAAGTAGCTAGGACGTGCGGATGGTCCATAGGGGAGACCATGGTGCATATGGTTAATTGGATTAATTGGAAAAGAGCTGTTTTCTGGGAAAATAGCGTGAGTTGTTTTTGTGTACCATTTTCTTGGAAAATGGTGGAAATGGATTTTTTTCTGGGAATGATTTTGAGCCAATGAAATTTTTGGCGTGTGTTGTACTTTTTTCATATTGCATCATTGGGCGTGCATGGTTAATTGTTAGAGTATGGTTTTATCTCTGGACATGGTTAGGTTATAACTTACCTGCGGTACCATTTCAGGGTACTGCAGACTTTGTTGATGATGCAGATGCCGAGCCTGAGGATCTGGCTCCACCGGAGGAGTGATCTGGGATCACTCATGCTGTAGACTTTATTTTCAGACTTGTGTTTTATTTTTCTGGGATTTGGCTTTGTTTTTAAGGTATTTTGTACTTTTGAATATTTGTATTAATTAAAATTCTGGTACTAGTAGACTTTTTACCTTCCGCTGTGTTTTTAATTGTGCACTATTTATTTGTTGCACACACTGACACTTGTCGTTGGGATGCGTGACCGGTTGTCATCATCCCGGGTGTCTCGATTTCCGTGTTGGTCCGTACATGGAAGTCGGCGGCGCCACAAATGGGTCGGTTAATTGCTTTAAGTCGTCAATTATTTCCTTTAGCCCAGTAAGTATATGTTGAATGAGTACAATAGCAGTAGTTGTTACGATTTATAAATACTGTAATTGTTCATTAATGAAGAACATTAGTTTGCATCCAATACTTGAGTACTTTTGGAAGCCTTAGGCACCTTGAATGGCCTACGATTTATTAATTCCTTATTATACAAATTTCTTTAATCATACCAAGTGGTATGAGAGCTAGGTTCTTGCGACATGCTGATGGTATTCTATAACACCCCCTTCCCGTAAGATAGGAATGCTATGTGTTTTTCATAAAAATAAACCCAACAAGAGAACTCATATTTTTTAAAAAAAAATCAAATTAAGATTTATTTCATAAAAGCTTTGTCTAATAAAAAAATGTCTTCCAAAAAATATCAAATGAATAAACTGAATAAATTTATGTCATAAAAAATCAATTTTTATTCTAGAATGTCTGAAACTAAATCAACTGCACCTTCTAATCCTAGCCTACCTGCTCGTAATCATCATCCTCATCGGGGTTGTTAAAAATATGAAAATAAACTAAAATGAATTGAATACTCAATAAGAAATTCATTACCACGTTAACATACTAAACATAAGGTTTTCATAAAAGTTTTCATGCTGAGACTTAAAAATTCATGATTGTTCATATTGATGTTTATGCTATGCATGACTGATTTATTTGAATTAACTGATTGATCTATCTTAACTGATTGAACTGACTGGCCAACACACTTAACCCTGTGTATGAGGTTGTACACTGGCCCAACGTCTCGCGGCTACGAAGGGAGCCGTTGATAGTATTCTGACATACTATGGTGGACCACGCTTGAGTCCATGGCTTGTACATCCACTCTGATCTGAACTACATTGGTACTATGCATCTGAATGATCATCTGATTAACTGATCTAATCTTATCTTGCACTTGAACTTAAGATAGCTTACGTGTCTTATACACATGAGATGCATAATATAATACATATATAATTATAATTTCTGAACTTTAACATGATGCGGAATGACATGATCTTATGCTATGTTGGATAACATGTTTGCATATGACATGAGTGGTGCATAAACAATAGCTATCAATGAACTAGCTTGAATAATACTTAAATATAAACTGAACTGTGATGATCCTAATTTGTGATCAAATTACTTACCTTGCTATGTTTTTTCTTGAATCTCACTTCATAGCTCATGGCCTATACACAATATTAACCATCACTAATTCTGTCTAAGAACAACATGCACTAATATCCTATTTAATTAAATTCATAATCTGGAAGATAGTAAAATAAATCGTTTGTTTAACACTATAATCAGTAAATCCTGATATTTTAAATTTCTTAAATACTAATAACATATTATAATTTAGTAAGAAATCTTATTGTATTTAAAAAGTATTAGATATTAATGAAAACTAGTTTCATAAGAATCATTATATAATTAAACCATTTAGTATTTACTACTGAAATCTAGTAAAGATTTAATATTTAATAATATAATTAATTTCTAATATTTTCTATAAAATATAGATTAATGGGTTAACATACTTATTTAATTAAACTAAACCTAATTTAAAAATATGAAGTCTAATCCAATTTAAAAGCAACTTGTTAATCCAACAAATAAGAATTAAGCCCTTAGATAAAAGCCCACGTAAAGCTAGTAAGTCCAAAAATAATTCAAGTCATTTCTTAAACAGGAAGGGGTGTATTTGTAGTAATCTCGAAATAATCATTCATATTATATAATATAGGAGAGCTAGAAGTCAAACGGTTCTTTACGAACTAGACTTTAAAGGAAGTAAGAATTAGGCTTCACCAACTAGAAAGTAGAAGAAGTAAAGAAACAGGTGAGAGCTGTGCGGGAGTTTCAGAACTCACCGAAAGAGACAAACGCTTGACAGTGTGATGGTGGACCTGGAGTGATTAAAATAAATCGACGGCAAATCTCTATGTGAGGTGATGGTTCCCAAAGAAAAAATAAAGTGCAGTGGTCGTGGCAAGCGGTTAAAAAGCATTGAGGGAGGCCTCTGTTTTTTGTGAAAAAGTCAAGAGAAGTATAAAACAATTTCTGTAGTGCCTACTGAGAAACAAAGGAGCAGATAGAGAGGGATCTGAACGTCTTGTTGTGGGAGTGGTTGATGAGGTTTCTCTATGATTGAAACTGCAGACGAGGGAAGGAATTATTAGAGAAATCATCTTAACGTGTCCCATTCATAGTGCTTTGAGGAAGTTTGTGGAGGGAGACTTGGTCTTATCACCGAAAATAGAGGGATAATAAAGAGGGGTGACGCGAAGTGTAGTGAGGTTTAATTAAAATAGGTTTCGGCGAAGATAAAACTAATTAGAAAAGTCTAATAAATTTCTAAAGATTTAGTCTAGTTTACATCTGATAAAATTTAATACTAATTTTGGTTTTTTAAAAAATATATATATATATATAATAATAATCAATAAATAAAATCTTAATATTAATAAAAATAATAATCATAATAGTAATCAATAATAGAATATTTATAGTTATAAGAAAATTATATATAACTTTTTTATGGCATAATCTTAGGGTCAAGTTGTTACAAACTTTCCTCCTTATAAAAATTCCGTCCTCGGAATTTACTAGTATCTCAAGCAACCCACATACATGCCAATCACATTCTTTTCATGTTTTTATTTTAGATCTTCGATCATTTGGCCGAGCCTAACATTTCTAAATTTTAAACCTCAATTATTCATTCATAAATCTCGCATATTTTCCTAATCCTTTTTACACTTGCACTTACTATCAATAATCACACGCATCATAATACAAGCCTTAAAGTATATACCTTGACAATAAGATTTATCAAAAACCTATTAATAATATCACCCAAACCATTATCT
The DNA here is from genome assembly GCA_029856935.1 of Cyclocarya paliurus. Classification (NCBI taxonomy): domain Eukaryota; kingdom Viridiplantae; phylum Streptophyta; class Magnoliopsida; order Fagales; family Juglandaceae; genus Cyclocarya; species Cyclocarya paliurus. Next base: position 15,263,571 of record CM056953.1, on the reverse strand, counting down.
TTCTCCAAATAATAGTGAGTAAACTGTCTCCACATAAAATAATAAATGACTTTCCCCATAACATGATAAATAAATCTCCTCATATAATAATAACCTTAATAAATAGCAATTTAAAATTCTCCAAAGTTCGGGGTCTATAAAATATCTCAATTCTAAAATCCTAAAAATGAAATACCACAATGATCATGTGCCTATGGTTTTGGGTCCATATCTCCAATTATAAGTATAGCAACATCAACTAAACTTCCAGATCATACCTCGACATCTCGTGCTATTTTCTAATAATGCTGACCTAATCGTTAAGACTTTAATGTGCATGTCTAAGGCATACATGTACTTAAATCATCTTCCACTCATAAACCTTAAGTTCTTGCACCTCAAAATCTATTGACTCCACAATTTCTTTCTATCACTCTATTGTTACCTAACTCCGCGACATGAGATTTTTACTAAAATCTTTTGTCCACTATTCATGCTAGGCGAGAGAATCATATCACCTATAATATACTTTTCATCAGACATTGCAAAATACCAAACACCATTTGTAAATCTATGTCATAACAACTTAAAGCTATCAAGATCATATGATTTATTCATTGTACTATAAACATATCTAAATTTAGGATAAGAGAAGGTACTTGTGACTACATCATTTGACGCTTTAGCACTAACATGGGTGAGAGAATATACTCTTGCCGCAACTATCATCTTCTGTCCTCTGCTCTTTCCTAGTTCTCTGAGTCTCTTTATTAGGCAATCCCGAGCTAGATGGTTCGACTTCCCGCACTTGAAACACACGTTCTGGCCATACATACACTTTCCCAAATGTCTTCTCCCACATGTTGCACACATGGGGTAAGTTTGTCCTATTGGTGCTTGCCCTTGGCGATTCTTGATATGAGGCCTCTTGTCCTTATGCGCCGTTGATTGGAGTTGTTGCTGCTCTTGCTGGCGCTTCCTTTGGTTGTTGTACTCAATGTTATCTTGGAGGTCTTCCTCAGCAATAGTAACTCGGGTGACTAGCTCTGTGAAACTCCGAATCCTAAGAGTGTGTACACGTTCTCGAATCCTACAATTTAGTCCGCGCTCAAAATTTTCAGCTTTCTTTTCCTCACCTGGAATTAAGTAACTGGCGAAACAGGACAGCTCCATGAATCTCGTAGCATATTGTGCTACCATCATTGTTCCTTAAGTGAGGTCCATAAACTGGCGAGCTCTCGATTCCCTAAGGGTCTATGGGAAGAAGTGATCTAGGAAAGTTCCCTTGAAACATTCCCATGAAATGGGGATTGCTTCCCCTAACTCCAATTGAAGCAATACCCGTGTCGATTTCCACCACTTGTTTGCCATGTCAGTTAAATGAAAAGTGGCATATTTCACCTTCTAATCATCCATGCAGTAGAGCGCTTCGAGGATCTGCTCCATACGTTCAATCTAGCTTTTCGCATCTAAGGAATTCAACCTGCCGTTGAACGTAGGGGGATGCTGGCGGGAAAATTATTCCAAGGTACAACCGGCTTGTGGACCTCTAGATGCCGTAAATTGGCCACTAACCATTGATTGGAAAAATTGGGTAGCAACTACAACAAGAGGGTCCAGGTTATCATTCTTATTAGATTTAGAAGATCCCTCTCGATTTGGGTGATTTCTAGTGCCGGGGCCATAATCTACGCCAAGATGTCATAGTAACCATTAACTAGTATTGGATAAAAATGTAAAATAATGACAATAAAACCATTTCAATGATGGCTCTAACTAGTAAGAGCTATAAAGTATCCAACCCTAAAAGAAATCTCAATTACTCACGAGCAGGCTAGGAGCATCCTAGGTAACCCAACTTAAAAGATTTTTTTTTTTTCAAAAAATCTACAGAATCTCTCAAGCTGGCTCTGATACCAAATTGTAACACCTCCTTCCCGTAGGATAGGAGTGTCACGTATTTTTCATAAAAATAAACTCAACAAGTAATCTCATATTTAAAAAAAAAAATCAAATTAAGATTTATTTCATAAAAACTTTGTCTAATAAAAAAATGACTTCCAAAAAATATTAAATGAATAAACTGAATAAATTTATTTCATAAAAATCAATTTTTATTCTAGAGGGTCTAAAACTAAATCAACTGCTCCTTCTAATCCTAACCTACCTACTCATAATCATCATCTTCACTTGGGTTGTTAAAAATATAAAAACAAACTAAAATGAGGCAAATACTCAGTAAGAAATCTATCACCACGTTAACATACTAAACATAAAGTTTTCATAAAAATTTTCATGCTGAGAGCTTAAAAATTCATGACTGTTCATACTGATGTTTATGCTATGCATAACTGATTTTTCTGAATTAATTGACTGATCTATCTTAACTGACTGAACTGACTGGCTAACACACTTAACCCTGTGTGTGAGGTTGTGCACCGGCCTCACGTCCCGCAGCCGCGAGGGGAGCCGCTGATAGTATTCTGGCATACTATGGTGGATCACGATTGAGTTCGTGGCTTGCACATCCACTCTGATCTGAACTGGATTGGTACCATGCATTTGAATGGCCATCTAATTAACTGATCTGATCTGATCTTGCACTTAAATTTAAGATAGTTTACGTGTCTTATACACATGATATGCATGATATAATACATACATAATTATAATTTCTGAACTTGAATATGATGCGGAATGACATGATCATATGCTATGCTGGATGACATGTTTACATATGACATGAGTGGTGCATAAACAATGGCTGTCAATGAACTGACTTGAATAATACTTACATATAAACTGAACTGTGATGATCCTAATTTGTGATCAAATTACTTACCTTGCTACGCTTCTTCTTGAATCTCACTTCGTAGCTTGTGGCCTATACACAATATTAACCATCACTAATTCAGTCTAAGAACAACATGCACTAATATCCTACTTAATTAAATTCATAATCCGAAAGATAGTAAAATAAATCGTTTGTTTAACACTATAATCAGTAAATTCTGATATTTTAAATTTCTTAAATACTAATAACATATTATAATTTAGTAGGAAATCTTATTGTATTTAAAAAGTATTAGATATTAATGAAAACTAGTTTCATAAGAATCATTATATAATTAAATCATTTAGTATTTACTACTAAAATCTAGTAAAAATTTAATATTTAATAATATAATTAATTTGTAATATTTTCTATAAAATATAAATTAATGGGTTAACATACTTATTTAATTAAACTAAGCCTAATTTAAAAATATGAAGTCCAATCGAATTTGAAAGCAACTTGTTAATCTTTGCAACAAATAAGAATTAAGCCCTTAGATAAAAGCCCACGTAAAACTAGTAAGTCCAAAAATAATTCATGTCATTTCTTAAACAGGAAGGGGTGTATTTGTAATAATTTCAAAATAATCATTCATATTATATAATATAGGAGAGCTAGAAGTCAAACGGTCCTTTACAAACTAAACTTAAAGGAAGAAGAATTAGACTTCACCAACTAGAAAGTAGAAGAAGTAAAGAAAAAGGTGAGAGCTGTGCGGGAGTTTCAGAACTCACCGAAAGAGACAAATGCTTGACAGCGTGATGGCGGACCTGGAGTGACGAAAAGAAATCGACGAAAAATCTCTGTTTGAGGTGATGGTTCCCAAAGAAAAAATAAAGTGCAGTGGCCTTGGCTAGCGGTTAAAAAGTACTAAGGGAGGCCTCTGTTTTTGGTGAAGAAGTCGAGAAAAGTATAACTCAATTTTTGTAATGTCCACCGAGAAACAAAGGAGCAGATAGAGAGGGATTTGAACGTCTTATTGTGGGAGTGGTTGATGAGGTTTCTCTATGATTGAAACAACAGACGGGGGAAGGAATTAATAGAGAAACCTTCTTAACGTGTCCCATTCATAGTGCTTTGAGGAAGTTTGTGGAGGAAGACTCGGTCTCATCACCGAAAATAGAGGGATAATAAAGAGGGGTGACATGAAGTGTAAAGAGGTTTAATTGAAATGGTATTCGGTGAAGATAAAACTGATTAGAAAAATCTGATAAATTTCTTGAGATTCAGTCTAGTTTATATATGATAAAATTTAATACAGATTTTGGTTTTTTTTTAAATATAATAATAATCAATAAATAAAATCTTAATATTAACAAAAATAATAATCATAATAGTAATAATAATAGAATATTTATAGTTATAAGAAAAATACATAAAACTTATTTTTTGACCTAATCTTAGAGTCGGGTTGTTACATAATCACAACGCACAACTCTCAGAAGTTGTGGCTAAACTTAAAGGGGAGACTAACCATCTGAAGGATGAACAAGTTCACCAATGACAATTGTTGGAAAATGTATTGCAACAGCTGAGCAATCTTGTGGCTAGTTATGATCAAGTAGCTCTTACAATGGGAATCACTAACTCCGGGGAAGGTTCTTTTAGGGGTGGAGGCAATAATATGAAGCTCAATGACAACCCTCTATTTGAAGGTTTTGGAGGAATTCAAGCTTGTACCTTGCGGCTGGATTTTCCTAGATTTGATGGAGCTGAGCCCACAGAGTGGATCCTCAAGGCTTAACAATTGTTTGTTTATTGTAATACCCCTGATGATCACCAGCTCCAAATTGCATCCCTCCATATGGAAGGAAAAGCTCATTCTTGGTATTGTTGGCTCATGTATTCAAGTCCAGTCCACACTTGGAAGGAGTTTGTTTTAGCCCTCAAAATTTACTTTGGACCCTCGTCTTACAAAGATCTAGTAGGAGCTTTTACTAAGCTCTGACAAGTGTCTAGTGTTCAAGAATATCCAACCCAGCCAATTCTAGCCCTTATCTAATCGAATCAGTGGACTCATTGAAGAATTTCGCATCAACACTTATTTGCAAGAAGAAGAGGTCCTACAAAGAACTCTACACTGCTACCTCCCTAGCCAACCACCACAACCCAACCTACCCAGACTTCCTACCTCGGCTCCCTTATTTAGACTACTTGCCCCTCTTCACCATGCCCAGAACCAAGAAATCAACCAAACCTCACCACCACCAACCAAAACAAAGGGTCCACCATACCTGTTAAACAAATTTCCCTAACTCAGATGCATGAGAGAAGGAATCGAGGTCTTTGCTATTATTGTGATGAAAAGTTTCAACCCCCGGACATCGATGCAATAGGCCAAGAATTTATTTGCTAGAATGAATTGAGGAGGACACATCTCAGAAGGACATGGATGGTACTGCAACTTGGGACGATTTTGGACGAGCTTTGGTGGAAATTTTCCTAACCTTGTGGATAAGGTCTTTTTGAGAGTGCAAGTATCTTATGATTCTAAAAGCGTCAGTTCCAACTGAGTCTTATGTTAGTGGGTTTGTGTCCATTGGTTACATGGGATCATGAATTCTGTTAGTGAGTAAGTGGGTCGTGTTTTGAAGTTACGTGTTAGTGGGTTAGTTAATTGCTTTTAAGTCGTCGGTTATTTCCTTTCATCCAATAAGTATGGGTTGAATGAGTCCAATAGTATTAGTTGTTACTATTTATAAATACTATAAGTGAAATTAAAACATCGGTTTGCATCAAATACTTGAGTACTTTTGGATGAGGCCTTAGGGACCACGAATTTCTTACGATTTATTAATTCCTTATTATACAAATTCCTTTAATCATAACAGCATCCAAAGTGCATAGCCCAACCGTCCCCGTCTGGCCACCGACCCTTTCTCACCCAATCTATGCCTCTCTCTCTGCCTCCCCATGATTTCTCCTCTATCATGCATCTGCGCACCAGTCACGGCCCTCTTTCTCTCTCTGTCTTTCAACATCTCTCCATAACTCTTCTCTCCCATCTCCCTCGCTCTATTTTTCTTTCCGTCACTCAATCGCACTCTCTCATAATTTAAACAATGATCTCTAATGGTGGTAATACAACAACCAACCACTAACTGCCCCACGACAAACAAACCACATAAATTTTGTTGTCGTTTTCAACCAGTTGATGACCCATGCCTGTGGTGCTCGTTTTCTCTCTCTGCCACAAAGCCACTAAATAGTAAGCCCTTTTTTTAAGAGTTTTGCAACAAATTAATCACTATTCATATCACAGTTCGCATCTATAATTTTTTATTAAGTATGAAGTATTTTTTTAAAATATTTTTTATAAAATGCGAGAAATGAAATAATAAATAATAATTAATGAGAAATATTTTTTATTTTAAATAAAGAAAGATTCTGATCAGCCATTATAATAAATCACACGCTCTACACCTTACGTGTCAACTGGTTTTATCGTTTGAATTTTCTTCTCCTCGTTGCAACCGACAGTTTGATGTGAGAGAGAGCACTTGAAGAGAGAGAAGTGAGAGACATTGAGGACAGTCAGAGAGTGAGAGCTTAATGAGAAAGAAAACACTTTTGGAGAGAGAAAGGAGTCAGAGAGAGAGAGGGATTTGATGAGAGAGAAAATCTGATGAAAGAAAGCTGATGAGAGAGAGCTTGTGGAGAGAGACGAGTCTGAGAGAGAGGTCTGAGAGACATCTTGAGGAGAGAGAGGTAAAAGAGAGAAAAAGCTTGATGAGAGAGAGGTGAAGAGAGAGAGAGCCCGAAGAGAGAGAGGCTTGAGATGAGAGAGACATGTAGATGAGAGAGAGCTGATGAGAGAGAAGCGTGAGAGAGAAGTGTATGACATTTAAAAGAAATAAAAAATAAAAAATATGTGTAGCATTCATCGAAATAATTACGGATGCCTAACAACTCTCTTTTTAATAATGGTGGTAATACAGCCACCAACCACTAACTGCCCCACGGCAAACTAGCCACATAAATTTTGTCGTCGTTTTCAATCAGTCGTTTTCTCCCTCTGCCACAAAGCCACTGAACCAGTACGGCCCTTTTTAATTTTCTCGGTTTCGAGGCATTCTTTCAGCCTTTCAGGGTTCTCGTAGTGAATGATTATAACTCCGTACATGAAGCACATGATTCTCACCGAGTGACCAACTAGAACCCATTATTTGCTTAGATTAATGAATCTCCTTTTGGGTTTTCTCTGTACTCACTAAATCAGTGAACCCAGGTGAAATATCACTCGCTTTCCATCTTGGATTTTTGTGTTCTGATATATTCATGGCTTTGCAATACTCAGTGGAGCTGAAAACCTCACAGTCATCAGAGGAATAACCCGAAATAGGTTAGGTTTTATTGGGTCAGATTTTCGTGGGAGGCATTTTACCAGCACGGGTTCGGTGTCTAGTAGTAGGATTTTCATGACTAGAACCATAGTTCCCAAGTGTAGTGTTTCGGCTCCAAGGCCAGTTTCCCAGCCTAGGTTCATACAGCACAAGAAAGAGGCATTTTGGTTCTATAGATTCCTCTCGATTGTTTATGACCATGTCATAAACCCTGGGCACTGGACTGAGGACATGAGGGAAGATGCGCTTGAGCCTGCTGATCTCAGTGACCGGAATATGATAGTGGTAGATGTGGGTGGGGGAACTGGGTTTACCACTTTGGGGATAGTTAAGCATGTGGACGCCAAGAATGTTACGATTTTAGACCAGTCACCTCATCAGCTTGCTAAGGCTAAGCAGAAGGAGCCCTTGAAGGAGTGCAAAATAATCGAGGGTGACGCAGAAGATCTTCCTTTCCCTACTGATTATGCTGATAGATATGTATCTGCTGGAAGGTATATTGTGCAATTCTTTATTCGGTCTTATTCTACCTGTCCTTTATAGCGTACCATGTTGTGTATGTTTTGATTGTTGGCTGTCCATAATTTCAGCTCTTAACCACAACCTTGTTTTTATGAGTGGAATAGTAGTGTTGGTTGTGGATGATACTTTATTTGGTCAGATGGTCATGTTTGATAACGCCGTGGGTTGTTATGAGGTAAATATCCCTCTGTTCACATGCCTAAACATTTTAATCTTCTTCCACGTCCCTTTGGGCTAAGGTCACTCACCCAAAAAACAAATAAAAAGGGAAATGCTTAGTCAGAAGAATAAGGGATCAAAGTTGTGCTCTAGTTTTTTAATTTAAAGCAAAAGAAATAAAAAAGAAGGTGAAAATATATTTTCTCCATCAATAACAAGCTTTCCAAAATTTACCAATCAAGAAAGAAAAAAAGCTTGCCAAACTCTTATTGGAATTTTAATTAACAACTGATGATAAATATAGATAATTTATAAATGCGTTTATACTTGCGTGGGGTATATTACGTATGTATCACGAATAATAAAATCATGATATGCGTAGAATAGAAGACAAAGTTGTTTGCTTAGGGAGAGAGGTATTAAGTTTGTGGTAGTGCCTCTTTTGGAGGGATTAATTGTGGTAGTGCCTCTTAAGGGGATTATTCGATTGCATTGCTCACTTTTCAGCATCGAGTACTGGCCAGACCCACAGCGAGGCATCAACGAAGCATACAGGGTGTTGAAACTTGGAGGAAAAGCATGCATAATTGGCCCTGTTTATCCAACATTTTGGCTGTCTCGCTTCTTCTCAGATGTGTGGATGCTCTTTCCAAAGGAGGAAGAGTACATTGAGTGGTTCAAAAAGGCTGGATTTAAGGATATCAAGTTGAAAAGGATTGGCCCAAAATGGTATCGTGGGGTTCGGCGCCATGGGTTGATCATGGGATGTTCTGTTACAGGAGTAAAACCTGCATCTGGGGTGTCTCCTTTGCAGGTAATTGTTCTTTTCAACTTTTCAGTCCTTAAAACATTAAAGTGGGCCCATCCATGAGGATTATGTTCCTTTTGAGTGTTTAAGCATCTGGAGTAGTGTATATATTTGTAGGTGCTTTACCGTACCACCCATCTGTTAGGATTTCTTGTTGATGGATGCAGTTGTTGAGATTCTCAGAAACCTTAACTGTTCTGTTGTTCGTACCCTTTCCCTTATAATTTGTAACGAGTCTATTCTGCTTCGTCTGAAGGTTCTGCTTCATTGGTCTACTTAGAAGTATGGATGTTTGAGCCGACAGTCTTCTTAGAAGTATGTTTGTGTCTGTCAACATGTGTTTCATGCTTGATGCTTTGGCTAACTGTATTCTGTAGCATATCCAGCTTATATATTTATCTATGTTTCATTTTATTGTAATGATCCCTTTCCCTCTTTCTGTCTCTATCTCTTTCTCTCTCTACATGTTCTGTCCAGACTTATGACCTTGTGTATTTAAATGCAGCTTGGTCCAAAGGCAGAGGATGTAGCAAAACCTGTAAACCCTTTTGTGTTCTTCATGCGCTTCATTTTGGGTGTCATGGCAGCTACATACTATGTTCTGGTTCCTATTTACATGTGGCTCAAAGATCAAATCGTTCCTAAAGGACAGCCAATCTGAGATTTCTAGCTGGTTGGCAGTTGCAGCTGTTTGTGACACTTCTATATGGGTAGATTTTTCTCACAGCACAATTTGGATCTCCCTGGCCTCTCATATCCCTAATTTCGTTATTATGTTTCCTTTCTAGGGTATATCATGGTTATTCTGCTTAATCAAGCAAATAAGAAGCGAATGGCTACGTTTGTGTGTTGAGAAGTGTTGAAAAAAGTTGTTAATAATTGTGAGTAGATATTGGAGTGGGTTTGTGGGTCCCATTGAGAGCAATTTGAATTGTTTGGATATTTAAAATATGTTGAGCTGTTGACTTTTGAATATCTAGTTTTAAAAAATGTGGGTCCAATCAATGATTGATTTTATTAGTAATGATGATGTAATAATGATTTTATTTAAATGTTGTGGTGATAAATATAATTATTATAAGAAATAATTCTCAACACCTTTAAAAATGAATTTTTATTTAAAAAATGATTTAGAGCAATTTATTTAAATCAAAATTTGTAAAAATAAATCTTTGGCTATATATTATGATGACAACCGGTTCGTTATTTTGGATTTTTTTTAGGACATTCTCATACCTCCCCCCCCCCGCCTCATAATTTTTTTATTAGAATGTGCTCATAAAAGTGATAAAAGCCAATATTTGATATTCTACATATATTCCCACCTAACTTCAATATCAGTTGTGTTTCTAATTTAACAGGTATGATAATAATGAATTTTGATTTAAAAAATTATTCGTGCCAAAATTTATTGAAATTCAAATTTGTAAAAAATCAATCTTTGGCTATATATTATGATGACAACTCATAGGTACGCTATTTTGCATTTTTTTTCACTTCGAAACTTATTTAATTAAACCCATTTGAATTTGTACTAAAAATTAAAAATAGTTCATATAGGTGGAAATCTAAAACATGTTCCACACGTATAATTAAAAAACATTCAATACCTCTTTATTTTGTTGAGTTGATCCTACATGTGCAGCAAATGGGGATAGCAAAGGAGTTGTAGAAGTTCTTTTTAATAGCATGAAGTTTTTGGTTTAGGAGAAATATAAAGATACATAATGCTGTGGTATTTACTCCTAAACAGGTTGTTGATCATGCGCTGTTTGTGCAGACTTGTTATATTTCTTTTTCTTAAAAGAAGAACATCAACTAGAATAAATATTGCTGCCATTGGAACCCTCCTTCTGCAGGTTTCCTTAATCTAAATGTGGATGGGGCGTTATTCTTTGATCAAAAGAAAGTAGGGATTGGTGCTGTGCTTAGAGATGAAAAAGGAGACATTATTTTTGCAGACAGCAAGATGGAATTTCATATTGAAGATCCTGATATAATTGAGTTGGTGATAGTACTAAGGGGTTTACAGTTATGTCTTCAGTCTAGGATCACAAAGCTACAAGTGGAATCAGATTGCAAGCTGCTAATAGATGATCTACAACATGTCCTTACAAGCTTGCATCACAACTAGGAAATTTGGGAAATAGTGCTTGGAACATTGATGATTTAGTTGTATGGGGGGATTCAGTGCCTGTGTCTACTATTCAAATTATTTGGGTGGAAAAGATTTCTTGTAATCCTTAATGCAATATATGAAAGCCTTTTTATAAAAAAAAAAATTAAAAAAAAAAACATACATACCATAAAATGTAAGGCAAGTATCAATTCGCCTCCTTATGTGCCCACATGTTTAGTGCGATAGAGTCCCTAATTCCAGCCATGGCTTGTGTTGGGCCAGATGACATGTTAGGAAGACGCAATAGATGCTCCGGATTATCTACAGTTCTCTGTCCTTCATAACGATCTGGATTGCTAAATCGACGCCATATCTTATTATTAGGTGTAATGGTGCAAATAATGTTATGTATGACACAACATGCAATAACAATATATCGTTGCCTAGTCAACCTGTATGGGTTCATTGATCGCAAAATTCAAAACCGTGATTTTAGCACACCGAATGTGATTGCAAATGTGCACTCAATCACATTCCATAGGGAAAATTGCTGATAATTGAAATAATCTTGATATCCATAAAATGAATTATTGTTGTGGCATTCAGACCTATGATATTGCACCTAGGGGTACAGGGGCATAAATCCCTCCGTGCACAAAAGAGAGGAATCAACCAAGTAATAATAACCTAGAAACCAATAAAAACATTAATAATGTGGGATTCAAACATTACATCAGTATGAAATACTGCTCCTCCATAAATTAATGAAAAATAATACTTACTATTGAACCCAAGGTTTCAAGTTTCATATAATTATATATCTACATATAGATTTTGATGATAACAAAGAAATTCAAGCATAAAAGAGTCTCAAGCTCAAGTTATCTATACAATAAAACCAAGCACATCGACGAATCAAGCATGAGCAATAAAAGGAACAAGCTTACAAATAAAGTTCTTAAAGTAATTTTGTACATCTCTTGATAAATTTGAAATTGGATTAAGCCTCAAAATTAATTTTTTTCTCTTAAGTATTAAATTGCATTTTCCACATGTATATGACAATTTTGAAAATTAAAAATTTGAAATTTGAATTTTTGAAAGATGATTGATTGTCTTCTTTCACATGTGTGTGATTTTGTTTGAAAATTTTGAAAACTAATTGATGCTCTTTTTGACATATGCAAAAGGAAGATATTTTGTTTGAAGATTTTGAAAATTAAATAATACTTCTTTTGTCATATGCGAAAAGTAAAAGATTAGGTTTGAAAATTTTGAAAAGTGATTGATATTCTTTTTGACATATGCTAAAGAAAGATAATTTTGTTTGAAAATTTTGAAAAGTAAATCATGCTCATTGTCATATGCGAAAAGTAAAATATTAGGTTTGAAAATTTTGAAAAGTTATTGATGCTTTTTTTGACATATACATAAGGAATATGATTTTATTTGAAAATTTGAAAAGTAAATCATGCTCATTTTTTCATATGCGAAAAGTAATTTGAAAAGTGAATGATGTTGTTTTTGACAATTGCAAAAAGGAAAAACTTTTATTTGAAAATTTTTAAAAGTTAGTAGTGCTCCTTTTTGACATGTGAATTTTTTATAATTTAAAAATGAAATCTCATATGCCTAGAATTAGCTCAATTGAGATCTTCAAATTTAGACAATAGCAAGAGCATACACAAATTAATTGCAAGTTTTACAAAATTAATTCAAAACTTTTAATCTTTCTTCTCTAAGTATTGAGCCTTAACTTTTGTTCATTTTGAAAGAGATATAGTTTGCACTATATTGTTCTTATTCTACTCATTGAGGAATATTTTTTGATAACTTACCCACTATCAACTCTTGTATCAATAAAATAGTGTGTATAATCCTTGTGCGTGTATAATCCTTGAGAATCTTCAAGAGGTAGTTTGAGACAAGGACGTAGGCAGTAGGGCTGAACTTCGTTAAAATACTGAGTTTGCTTCCTCTTACCCTTACTCTTCATATTTATTATTACTTCGTATTTTGTTCATATTTTATATTATGTATTTGGTTTATAATTGTAAATTTTTAAATACAACACAATTCACCACCCTTTTGTGTTAGTCATCTGGGCAACACTTACCCTGAGGAGCCCATGAGAAATTGATCCCTAAACGATTCAATGCATATGTGAGTATAATGGGTTGTGCCCTCCTAGCCAGCATATATGAACTCATGTCAAAATCACAGATTGCTAACACATTTTGGCCAACTCAGTGATACTGAGATAGATATGCTTTAGTTGCCTCCGCAAGCGCCCATGCATCAATAAAAGTCCCATCAATTGCACCATAACATTTTTGCAATCATATAATAAAATTGTGAGTTCAAACATTTGTAATAAAATGGAACCGACCACACTACCTAAGTATCAAACACATTTCGTTTTCTCTAACCCAGAGTAAGAAATTATTACCTCGAACTATGGATAATGTCTTGGATTGCCTTCAATATTAGGCACCACCCCAAAAGTATGTGTAGGTGCAATCACCTCCGGAGCAAGATTACATAGTGCACACATCACTGTGTAGACATGCCGATTAATGGTTTCACAAAAGTGTTGAAACTGGTCGCCTGTGATTCGTTGAACTTGGCCATGTCTAACGGTGTATGCAAACATTGCAACGACTTCCTCCACATAAACATCTCTTATCGATTCGAGAAAGACATTCTCCAGCAATGTATTGCATAACGCTTGGAATGCATATATTTCCATCCAAAACATGTCCAACAGTTATACAGATGTCTATTGAGAATTGCAAGTATATACTCTTGTCCACGTAAGCATGGCCATGTTATCCCACATTGACCCATCACGCCTCCTCCAAGCTTGGTATTTGTCCCACGTAGGAGGCTGGTTACTACTCAATCCTTCACACTTCCTCCAAGCTTGGTAGTCATCCCATGTTGGAGGCTAGTTACTTACTCGATCTAGCTTCGGTAGTGTTGTTTGCCTTCACCTGGGGCTCATCATATAACCCACTTCCAAAGTCTATTTTGTGGAGTCAAAAACAATTAGCCCAATAACACTTTGAGCAAAAACAAATAGCACATAATAAGCATGTCTAGGATGACAGGGAACATGACAAAAATATATGACTTGTCTCCAATATGCCACTAAATAATAAACATTTATCAATTGTAATAACTAGCAATTTTTTAAAGGGATTAAAAAAAATAGTTACTAAATAATGCAAATAATTAAAAGTCCCAAATTTCATAAAATGTCAATAACATTAGCATCATATGCAACTCATAAAATAAAACAAACAACATCTGCAATAAATACTAACAACATCCGTAATAACACAAACAATAGTGTCAATGAAAAACAACATCAGCAATAATGAAAGAAAGAATAGTTAGGTTCCAGACATATACTATGTCACTCCAACCTCCAGATCCAATCAATTTTGTGGTCTGGGGACATCATTAAGAACATATCAACTGCCTTATCATGCATAAACATTGAAACTGCTTTGTGATAAGACCAAGGCTTCAAAAACCAATATTTTTAAACAATAATAGTCCAATTTGAGCAACTCCAAAGCCCAGCTGAAATCATCCCAAAAAACCATTCCATCTCACTTTTGGTTAGTCCATCGGGAAGGTCATGCTTTGCAATTTGGCCCAATACAATTGAACCCAACATTCCAGTCCATCCTAACCCAGCCTAGTCAGCCTTTAAACACCATTCTCTCCCTTGAGACAAATAAAAAATTTGCAAACTTCATTTTCAACCACACCCATCGTTGATCAACTCTTTTTTAGGAGAAGAGTTTTACATTTCGAAAAGCAACTGGAATACAACAGAGGAGGGAAGCAAAGCACAGACAGAAGCAGAAAAAGATATTCTGATTGCAAAATAACTCCAGATGACAAAGGCAAAAAGTTGCGATGTACTTAATAGGAGAACAAATAAACCCCATTTTTCTCCCTATCAAAAGGATGAGCATCACTCAGGTAACATGACTCAGACCCACATTCTCAAAGTTTTTTCTTTAAATGATGAGGCCGAAGTATAGGGCCAATATTGCCACCAAGTCAAGAATGAGACTACTATGTTGGAATTGTAAGGGCCTTGCCCGACCCTGAGCAATCATAAGCCTGAGGGTAAATATCAGGTCCCTTAAGTTTGATGTAGTCTTCCTTTTAGAGACACTTTTGTTGGATGTGAATACTAGTAGTATTGTGAATAGACTAGGCTTTATCATGTATTTAATATCCCTCCCAATAGTACAGGGGGTGGTATTTTGTTTATGTGGAGACAAATGAATGGATATAGAACCAATGCTTATGAATAGTAATGTAATGACTGTGTTTGTGTACTTGGATCCTAATCCCCTTGGCTTCTAAATCTTGTTTATTGCTCTGTGCAAAACAGTAAAAAATGGGGAGGAAGGCTTTTTGCTTGTTTCTCGAGTTGTAATGGCCTTAGAGAATACATGGAAGTGGATGGCATGGTTGACATCGGATTCCATGGCCCTAAGTTTACCTGGTCCAATAAAAAGTAGGGATTGGGGGACATTAGAGAAAGGCTTGATAAAGGAGTAGCAAATCCCTTATGGATGAATCTTTTCCCAAATGCTATGCTTCAACATCTTCCCATTAGTTACTCTAATCACTCTCCCATTTTTTTGGATACTTTGGGAAGAAAGTATCATAAAAACTCCTTCAAGTTTGAAGAATTATGGATCAAGGATCCAACTAGTCAGATGGTTCTTCATAAAGCATGGAATACCTTCATTAAAGGAACCCTTGGTTTCATTCTCTCAAAGAAATTAAAGGAGGTCAAGAAAGTTCTAAAATCATGGAACAAGAACCACTTTGGAAATATCCAATCTTCCATTGAAAAAAAAAATGACTCAAGCACTCTCTCAAATCCAATCCAATGACCCCACCAATCAAGACATAAACATTGAAGTTGACCTCAAAGAACAACTCAATGAGTAGCTAAGGAGAGAAGAAATTCTATGGAGGCAAAAATCTAGATTTCAATGGTTAACTACTACTAACCTATACACTAGATTCTTTCATATGTCAACCACCATTAGAAGGCAATCAAATTCCATCGAGAGCTTGAAAATCACTTCCAATCATTGGATAGTTGACCAAACTTTCATCCAGAATAATTTTTTGGACAACTACAAAGAAATATATCAGACATCCAACCCCATCTTTCAGTCTGAATTGGAAGATTTGTTTCTTGACAAAATTTCTAATTTGGATAATAATTTTCTCAGTGAGATACCATCTGATGAGGAAATTTTATCCATTTTAAAGCAAACACCCTCAACAAAAGCTCCTGATCCTAATGGGTTCACAGGCCTATTTTATAAACAGTATTGGGGCATCATAAAAAATGACTTCAATGCTGCCACAAAAAACTTTTTCATCAATGAAAAACTCCTAAAGAACTTAAACCATACTCATATAGCTCTCATCCCGAAGACCAACAACCTCAATACTGTGCAGCAATACAGGCCCACTAGTCTCTCAAATATTTGCTACAAATTCCTAGCAATGATCCTTGAAATAGACTCAAAAGAATTCTCACTATGATCCTTTCACCCCTACCATATAGCTTTTGTTCCTGGAAGCGTAATTCATGAAAACATTATTCTTGCTCAAGAGGTATTTCGTCACCTAAGAAGAAAAGAGAGAATATGGGGCTCATGGCTATCAAAATAAACATGGAAAAAGCTTTCAATTTTATGGAAAGGAGCTTTATTATCAATATAACGTCGACCCTGGGGTTCCACGGAAATTGGATTAATTGGATAAAGGAATGCATCACCACTGTTTCCTACTCAATGATCATAAATAGGAATCCATGTGACTTTTTTCATCCTTTTAGAGTTTTTTCATCCTTTTAGAGGACTTAGACAATGAGATCATTTATCCACTTTCTTTTTCATACTTGGAACTGAAGTTCTTACTAGACTCATCTCTAGAGAGGAAAGTCTAGGTCACTCAAAGGTATTAAGATCAGTAAGAATGACTCTCTTCCCTCTCATCTTTTGTTTATAGATGGTCTCATACTCTTTCAGAGAGCATCTAATCAAAATGCCAAAACTTTGGTAAATCTTCCATTCAATTCAGTATTAATACATTACCATAGAAAATGAGACAGGTAAAAGTTTTCTTTAATTTCAAAGTAGCATTATCCAAAATAAAATACCTAGGCCTTCTCCTTTCTTACGAAGCCTCTAAAAAAAATCATGTTGAAGAGATCCAAGAAAAAATCTTTCAAAAATTAGCAAGCTGAAAAGCTAAGTTATTATCTCAGGCTAGTAGAACTACCTTAATTCAATCAATAGCCAGTTCCATTCCCTCTTATGTAATGTCTACCCTCTTTATTCCAAGATCAGTCACCAAGAATATTGATAAAGCCTTCTTGAGATTTAGGTGGGGATTTCTCCTTGAAAAATCTTATAATTTCACTCCTAGATCCTGAAATTCAATATGTAAGCCGAAATCTTTGGGGGAACTTGGTCTAAGATTGACATCTAGCTTCAACAAAGCACTCATGTGCAAATTGGTTGGGAAATGATAAATGGTACTAATGACATTTGGAAAACTGCTCATTCTGATAAATACTTGAAAAAATCCCCTTTTGTTTTTGCAACACATCCAAAGGCTTCTGACTCATGAATTTGGAAAGACATCCTAAAGCAGAGAGATTTTCTCAAACATAGTGTGTGTGCTTCCAAATTAATAATGGCATAAGTACGAGATTTTGGTCTGACCCCTAGATACCCACTTAGCTCACATTCCAACCCATTCCAAAGTTTACTTCTATTGAAAGAGATTTGTCTCTAACAATCTCTGAACTTACTATGGAAGAGCCGAGAAGATAGAACACTATGTTGTTGCAAGCATTGTTCCATCAAGATTCTTTGATTGAGATTATGAAAATCCCTTTGGCTCAAACTGATTTCCATAGTTTGGATGATAAACTCATATGGATGCATCATTCTTCAAGGAGATTCTCAGTAAAATCTGCATATGCAGCTATTACTATGAATCCCAACATTCTTCATGAGCAATCCAGTACTTGGATAAAACTTAGAAAATCAAGATACATGATAGAATTAATCTTCTCTACTGGAAAATTCTGAGCAACATTATACCCAAAAAACTTTATTGAAAAGATTTCTCCCTTTGAATGATGAGGAATCTTATTGTCCTATTTGCAATAGTGAAGTACAAACACAAACTCACTTGTTTTTGTCATGTACTTGCACGAGAATCCTTTGGAGACACTCCCTTGGCCTTTCAATATTTCCATTTTGCAAACAATGGAATTAGCCATTGGATAGAATGCATTATTTCCCCGTCAAAGAGACTCAACATCCCAAGTAGTGAAGAACATCATTTCTAAATCTTTGTCATTAATGCTATGGATAGGATTTGGTTCTTAAGGAACAAGATTGTTCATGAGTCTTTTACCCCAAACATTGAAAGTTTTGTTTCTAGTACTTTAAAGATTTATAAAGAACACTATAATGCATGGGGAACAAACAACTGAATGAAAGCCATAATTGGAGAGCTACACCTAGAGATCATTACATTCTATCATTTAATGTAGCTGTAAGAAACACGGGCAGCATAGCAACAACAATATGCAGATTAGAGAATGTCTCCCCAATGTTTGTCATAACAGAGTTCATCCAAAGTCAAAGTCCAAATTAGGGTGAAGCCACTACAATGTACAAAGGAATCATAGAAGCAAAGGTAAAGCAAGCCAAGAAACTTATTATTGCAGGAGACTCCCTAGTTGTATTGCAAGTTGTGAATGATCTTGATAAAATTTCAGATTGAACTATTCGACCTCTTATCAATGACATCAAAATCATGTTGCAATCCTTCGAAAGCTCACAAACTAGGAAAATACATCGAGACCTAAATCAATGCGCACATTCTATTGCACAATGGGAAGCTTCCATGAATATCTATGGAAGCATTCCCTTCATTTCTATTCCCCCTTGTCTGTTAGATTTCCACAGTGGTAAAGACCCTCATGTTAATATGCAACTCTTAAACATCCTCTAATGACTCTATAACTTGAAACTCCTTTAATAAATGAACCTTGTTGAGAAAAAAAAGGGGTGAGGATCGCTATTGATAATTTGGTTATAAATCGAATCATGCTTGCATCTTATAAGTTGAAAAGAATTTATAGAGCTATTGAGTCAAATATTTAATTATAAATTGAGTTGGACTAATATAATGTACCAATGAAAAGAATAGTCAGTTTATATATGCCTACATTTTATTTACTTATCTACTATTTTCTCCTTCTTTAACCCTAGAGAGTCAACATATGTCACAAAAAGAAAAAAAGGTACGTAAGGATGGGTGAGAATACGTACCAATCATGTCATTATGACTCATATAGCATATGAAAATATCAATAATAGAAAATGGGATTCGGGATAAATAATATGGATAAATCAATGACATATTCAATAAGAGTGCAAGAGAAAAGACTGATTCCAAGAGATGGAGAGGGACACAAGATGATGGCTGGTCGTGGCTTGCCTAACTTGGAGGAGTTGTTGCCTTGAAGTGATTGGAGTACTTTAGAGGCGAAGGAATGAATGTTGGGGGGGGGGGGGAATGTGGTCTATTGGTGTGGCAATCCTAGAGTTTGTATTAAGGGAAGGAGTTGTGTGGTGCCCTATTTCTCATGAACGACTGGATCTGAGGAGTCAAGGATCCAGGCCAATCTATCAAAAACCCAAAAAGAATTAGAATAGGCATGTAATTTTCCAGAAGGAAGTACATGTATAAGATATTTGACTTATGAAATCGCAGTAGAATTAAAACGGAACACATTGCAGTGACAACATTAGCAATAAGTACAAGAAAACTAAACTTTACGAGAAAAGGGGCTTCCCACCTTTCATCAACCTCAAAGCATTACATTATCCAAAATACATAAGGTTAGTCATCATAAGATGGTAGACTGATTACAAATAAGTGACAGGCTTAATGTTGTACATCCTATTGTAGGTACTGGTGCTAAGGCAAGTCCTAGTCTCCGTAATCAGGAATCCAGCTGGATTGACTCTTCTTCCTCAAGCATCATGTTGGAGTCTCTACTTGCATCAAAGTCTATGGTCCCAAGAATGAAACCATAGGTATATAGGTTAGGTGACTATGACAAGATTGCTAATGAGTGATAATGCTACCGAAGATGCCATGAAAACTTTTCATGTAAATACTAGACGAACACGCATATGTGTAGAGAGGAATAACCCTCACGCTTACAGCTACCTGCATCCCCAAAACCTGGTGAGGAATTACCCTCTCAGTAAAAACCTATATATAGGCATGATGAGGAATCACCTTCTTGAGGCGTTGCTCTTTCTTTATACAAAATAGATAAAAATACATTAGTAATATTATAATGAGGAGTAACCCATCCCCATATAAGTAAAAAACCTGTAAACTAGTATTTGGCCTATTTCAACTAAGTAATAGTCTTCCACCACAGAGATGCTCATCACATAGATATTTTCCACACAAGCACTCATTCACAACACAAGCTCACACTTGCCACACAGGCATACACTTGCCACACAAGCTCATACTTGACACATAGGCTCACACTCGCCACACAGACACACACATAAATACTTTTTGCATCAGGGTTGTTATTCTACCAAACCAACTGACTTGAGGACACCATCACATGATATGTTGAGAGGTCCCACATCTGACTATCATGCATGGCCAAATATGACATCGTTTCATCCCACTGTCTAAGAGGCATTCTCTTTCTCGTGTGATATACATGGTAACATTTCACAGAATGGTCTCAAGGAATTTTCCATCCCGTACCATGAATAAAGAGGTTCACGCTACCAACTATTCACTCACACACACACACACACACACACAAACATCGATATCAAGGGTTCCACACAAGGTCTAAGCTTCAAGTATTGAAAACAGTTAAAGCATCAAAAACATTGAAAACATTGAAAATCAGCAAGTAAATATAGATAGAAACATAATGTGTGAAATATTTATTCATGCTGTAGAATAGGGGAAAAGTTAAGGAATTATGTAATGCCTCTTACACACAACATTTAGCACACATTACCTAGTAGTGCCTTAGAAGTTAACCTGTCTTCCTACATCGAAAGTTCTCTCGTTGCCTTTCTACTCCTTGCTCTCCTCAGTAGTTATCTTCATGAATTCTTTAATGAATAAGGTCTCAAAACTGAGATATTGTCTCATGTCTAGGTCTTTTAAATAGAGTGAGATCGTCAGATGTCTTTTGTGACGTATCTCTGACTCTAGGTATGCTTGGATAGAAGTCCTATGTCTTTGTCTTGTTATATTGCAGGATGATAGAGACAGATAGCTAGTGAATGGTTTGCACACCTCTACGGTCTACCGACTCCTTAGTCCTTCCTTGAACGAGGGTTCTCCACATGTTGTTGGGCTTTTGAGTCCAAACGACATGACTTGTCTTGCCTTCACCTTTCATTGCAGATCCACTCCGGATGTGACCCCTTTAGACGAAGCGTGGACTTTCTACATACAGAACTGATACCTTTATGATTTCGTGTTGTCTCAAAAAGTTCTCACGCCTGGGTTGGTCTATCCTTGACCGTTTTTCAACTTGGGTGAGTAATTTTATCTCACCTTGGGCAGGTAACTCTTTATCAGAGTTCACTAATTTTTTTAGCTCCTCGTTCTCGTCTTTACATTAGGTGGCTTTTCTAGCTTGCCTACCATAGTCGAGACACTCATCTCTACCTCGCTATGGGATATGTTAGTTGACTTTCTACAAGGTTCTTGCTTGCCTAGATGTTGGACTAGTTGCACTCTACATCTCCCCCTGTTGATTCCTTAAGACTTTTGGAGCGATTCTCATGTTTGACTTCTATTCAACTGTAAGAATAGCTTGTCCCCTTTCAAGTTGGATGTGAGTCAGTGTTGTCTTTTGAGTAAGAATAGGTGACTTGCATGTGATTTGGATTTAGGTTGAGGCTATAAGATATGTTTCATATTTGGTCCATTGGGTTGAATTACAATTGGATTGAGAAAATTCATCGAAAACTCTTTGGCCAAAGCAAAAGAAAAGAATTTGTTTTGACAACCTTGTGGCTAAATGAGGAACATCTAGCAACTCTTACCCAAAATTATGACGATGAGTAAATTTTTTTGTAAAACCTTATTGTTGAGTGGGAACATCCATGCAACAACTCTTATGTCAAATCAAGACGATAAAGAAGTCTTAGGCCTTGTTTTTGTAATAAGGTATTTTCATATATTCTCATATATTTCTTTTCCAAACATCACTTAAATACAAAACACTTTTCAATTTCAAACTTTTAGGTTTTTCATCTAATCATTGCCTAACAATTATCTAAGCACAAATCTCAATACAACTTGTTCAAACTTTCAAACAAAATATAATACAACTTTTTTCAAATTTCAAAATAAAAATAATATTAAAATAATAAATTTTTAACTTTATAATATTTTTATTTAACTTCTTCTCTCTCATTTCTCAAAACTCAATAAAATATATAAACTCAAATCATTTCACTATTATTCACAAACTAATATTTCACTGCTAGTTATAAATATTATGAAATATTCTAAACCTCCTAACGACCCTTTAAGCAAAACCTTGTGACGAGATGGGAACACTCATCATATCCATAAAATTGACAAAGGAAAAAGGGATAGAAATGAATGAGCTTTAAATGAAATCCAATGGAATGAAATTTTTATATGTGATGGCTTTATTATTAACGTTTTATATTGTTGTTATTGTTGTTATTGTTATGTACTCCACTTGGTAACTGGTTTACCAACAAATAATGTGTTGAAAATTTTGGAGGGTACAAACTTAGTGTAATCATTTAGTTGTGTTGAATGGTCCCATGTGTACAAGTATATCTCAGCTCTTCTAAGATATTCTCGTACCGGTGTG
This sequence comes from Cyclocarya paliurus, assembly GCA_029856935.1. NCBI lineage: Eukaryota > Viridiplantae > Streptophyta > Magnoliopsida > Fagales > Juglandaceae > Cyclocarya > Cyclocarya paliurus. The sequence continues at coordinate 15,240,810 of CM056953.1, read as the reverse complement.
AGTAGTCTTGCGTCCAAATAAATTTAAACACTCCAAGTTAGAAACATGTGATTTTCTACACTGTTTGTATGAAAGGACTCTACTGAGGCTCACATTTTTCCTAGCAACCCTTCTTCTCTCTCCCTCTCTATCGGCACCCCTTTGCACTTCACCTTTCCCTTCTTCCCAAAATCAATTTTCTTCCATCAATCATTGATGTGACTCACACCTTTTTCTTCTTATTTAATAGTTAACAACTCAACATATTTCATACATCCAAACAACTCAAACTACTCTCAATAGGACCCACAAACCTAGTCTAATCTCTACTCACAACTATTCACAACTCTTTTCAACACTTCTCACTACCCAAATGCTAAGAATTTTATGATAATTATACATGTAAAACATTTATGATATTGAGGCTGATAGCGCAGGCATATAGTAGAGGACGAGGCTGCACCACAGGTGAAGAACCTAGACAATTTAGTTGACTTTTTACCCTAAGGTGGACATATATATAGTGCTTTAAGATGATTTCCTTTTGGTAAGCCTGAAGGACAAGTCTATGGTAATATTTTATTTTGAGAACATTGTAGCTAGCTAGGTATATATTTAATTATCGATGGCATGTGTGCTTTGAGTATTTTAGTTTTTTCTAATATAATTATCTTTGAATTTAGAAACATGACCACTCACAATATGGTAACATCATTTACATTGGTTGTAGCATACAACAAAATACCAATTTGAGTCTAGTATGTGGGAGAAGTACTATATATAGACTAAAATTTTTGTCATCATCCTTCTACCATCCTCTAATGTGGTAAAAAATTATTGAAAATTTAGTTATCATTGATTATTTATCATCTAATTATCGGATGCCACATAAAAGAACTATGAATAGATGGTAATCAAGAGGATGATAGATAGAATTTTTACTAACGTGAGTGTCACAAGGGACTAGTTGTCCATTGTATTTATTTATTTATTTATTTTTTTAGTTCATCTTCTGTTAAATTATCTCTTAACTTATATTGGGATAGAAAGTTGGTTTGTTGGAATATTCACGATTTTTGTATTAATTTACCTAGGGCCAATATTTTGAATACCGTGCCATACCGGCCAGTATTTACCATGCCGAAATAGTAACTGATACGAGAGAGATAGGTGTTTCGTACCGGATTAAATATCGGATATTTCGGTACATTTCGGTCAATACCAGCCAATCGTTAGTGTACTGGCCGAAATTTTATATTTTTGTATTTTTAGTGTTTTTTCATAATTTTCACTTTAATTCTCACATCTGAAGACTATTTTCTTAACTTTTTTTAATCTCGTTTTCTCGAGAATTGAAAATCAAATCCACACTCACATTATCGTGATGAAGATTAGTGATTATTTTTTTTAATAGTTGGATTGAGAACTTAGAAGTATTATTGAGTTTTATAAATATGTGTGTTAACTTTTTAAGACTTGCATTGATATTATTTTAAAATATAATTTATCCTTATATAATTAATTTATCTATATATAAACTATCCCGAAATGGAATTGGTACTGAAATATTTCATTCCAGTGCCCTAATCGAAATGGTATTCAAAACTTTGCCTAGGGCTGTAAAATTTTCAATCCGGATCGAAAAAACCGACCAGACCGGCCGGACTGGACTGGACCAAAAATTTATTAAGTCAATTTCGATCCTCTATTTGTGAGGAGTTCGATTTAGTCCTATCCCAGGGTGAGAAATTCTTGGACCGGACTAGACTGAAATCGACCAAACTATATATATATATTTAAAATATTATATATATAAATATATTATTTCATATAGTAGTTATATAAGTTAATTATATAATTTTCATCTATTCTATTATCATTGACCATATAAAATGTTAAATAATATATGTTATCAATTAATAATATATCATAAATCATATGTTAATTTATTTTATTATATGTAGATAAATACATTCATAAATATTCTACTATTTACACTTAATTGAAGTAATTAGGTAATTTTTTTAAGATATTTAAGTTGCAAGCAAGCATTGATAATCTATGGGCAATCAAATTATCTAATATTCATTAACCATATATGATATATAAGATGTTAGAATTTTAATTTTTAATATAGGCCATTATTAATAATTATGAATACTAAAATGTTAGAGTTATAACTATCAACATCATAAATATGATTTTAATTAAATATTTTTTAATTACATAATCCACATTAAGAATTAACTTAATTTTAATTTTAGTAATTTAAATATTTTTTTTAATTTATCTACAAATGAAATATATATTAATTTATTTATTTGCTATTGAGCCGGACCAAATGGGCCAATAGCTAACGGTCTGGTCCAGTATATAGTATTCGGTCTGATCCAAGGTGGGAAAATTTTGGACTGAAAGAGTTCAGTCTGATCCCCAAAATCTCCTATGGACAGACTGGATCAAACCAAATTCACAACTAAATGTACCTATATCTCGTGTACTTTTTACTTAATTTTCTTTCCATACGAAACTGTTATGTTACGTAGAGTTTTCCTTGGTTGTGAAATTGTGATGCTATGTAATTTACTCAAACAAAAGGATATAATTATTTTCCATGAATTGGATTTTTATATTTTGTCGCTATTCAAGAACATTTGTGGGGATTTTCAAGTATTTGCACAGGAATTTTTCGCTGGAAATAGCCCTTTTATCTTGTAGTGGATTTTTTTTTTTTTTTAGAATAATTCACTGATCTCATTAATCATATTAAATCACTTACAAACCACACTGCATGAAGCAAGTTACACAGCTACTCCATTTCTTTTGTTACCACAGAAAGAATACATGAAAGACAAAGTTCAAGCTCGTACACATCCTCAGCGGAATTAAGTGCTTCCTTAGCTAAGTAATGGGCTGCCATATTGGCATCACGGTAGATGTGTGAAAGGATCATGCATGAACGAAATTCGTCGTGGGGAAAGCTAAATAAAGCTCTTATATTATTTTAAGAAATAAAGAATACAAGAATATTGATAAAGAAAAATAAAATTGGAGAGATGAAAATGCAAAGAATCTTGGGGATTTGCTTAAGAGCAATACTACATTGCACTATGCACTCTATATAATATCTCACTATGTAAAATCACATTTTTCATCACTCTAGAGATATGTTGTAAATCTATGTTAATTAAGGGTCCATTTGACAACACAATTATTCTAAAGTATTTTCAGATATTCTCATATATTTTGTTTCCAAATATCAACACAAAACACTTTTCAATTTTAAATACTCAAATTTTTTTATCCAATCATTATTTAATTATTACAACTCTCTCAAACTCTCAAACAAACATAAAATACGATCTTATATTTTTAAATTTTAAAAGAAAAATAATATTTAAAAATTATAATATTCAAACAATTTTTTAACTTTATAATATTTTTCTTTAATTTTTTTTCTCTCATTTCTTAAAACCCATTAAAATATCTTAACTTAAACTATTTTATTACTATTCACATATATACTGAGATATTTTAAGTATTCAAGCGGGCCCTAAGTTGGTGCACATCATGGTCATTGGCAATAAATAATGGAATGACCATTTTAGTTAAAATATCTCTATTATAATAAAAGAGCGAGTTTAAAAGTTTATGTGGACTTGGACCAAAATGTTCGGCCTCTACAGATTCAGTGTTAGACTAAAATGCTCTTGCTATAGATGTTGATCCAACCAAAATGCCCTTGCAAGAAACCCGAGTTAGGCTAAAATTTCCTAGCTACATATCAGAATGGACTAAAATACCCTAGCAACAAATTAAATTAGACTAAAACAATGTTGGCCCAAATCAAACTGCAATCTCTAGAACTATCGGTGACTAAAAATCTCCAGAACCCAACAAGAATCTCCACAACCAAAAATCAGAAATCTCCTAAACCACTAACCAACGGTAGGCGTCAAACTAATGACCCACGGTAGAGTTAAGAGATCCCATGGTAGCATTGACCCAATGACTCAAGACAAAGTTAAGAGAGATCCCAGGACCACGGTGTGACCTACGACACACGACCGAACTCATGACATCGTCGACCTAGTGACCTACAACACAGTTATAAGATCCCATGATAGACTTGACCCAATGACCCATGGGATCCCAAGAACACTTTGGAGCCCTTCCATGGTGCTTGCACTGGGGGTAGCATTTGCCAACATGTGTTGCACTTTTGCTTGCCTTTGGACAAATCTTCATGCTCATCCATGGTGCATTTCCTTCATTGTTGTTTGCCTCGAGTTCAAGCTATTATTGATGGCCCTGGGGTTTGAACTATTGCTGCTCGCCCTAAGGCTCGAACATTCTTCACTCGCCTGGGGTGGGAGTTCTTTTTGCTTGCTTTGTGGTGAGAGCACTTTTGGTTGCTAGCACATTTGCTAGCCCCTCCACCCAGGGGAGAGCTTTTTCTCACCCTTGGCCAAACCCTCGCACTTGCCAAACATTTTTGCTCTTCAAGGGGGCGAGCTTTGCTTCTCCTTAGGGCGCTCGCCTCAAGTACGACCCCCGGGTCGAGCACTTTTGCTTGCCCCTCCAAGGTGCTCGCATCAAGGGAGCACTTTGCTATTTTTGTACTCGCCTTGATAACGAGCACTATCACTCTTTATGGTGCTTGCCTCCGGTTCAAGCTATTGTTACTCACCCCTAGGTTTGAGTAAAATTTTCTCACCCAGGTTACGAACTCTCTTTGCTCACCCTTGTATTTGAGGCGGTGGACAGTTTTGCTCACACTCTGGGGTGTGGGTACTTTTGCTCACCCATCCATCCAGACGAGCTCTTTTGCTTTCCCATGGTTGAACCTTTATGCTTGTTAATGGTGCTCGTCGTTGGGGCAAGCACTACTGCTCTTCACGAAGTTTCGCTTGCCTTGTGTGTGATCTATTGTTGTTTGTCCTGGGGTTCAAGCTATCTTTGCTTACCTCAAGGTGTGAGCACTCATTTCTTTCCCTTGGGTTCAAGAACTCTTTGCTCACTCCTAATTTTTAGCAGTTTTGCTTGCGAGTGCAAACACTTCCGCTTGCCTTGTGTGCGAAATGTTGTTGCTCGCCTTGCGTGCGGACACTCATTGCTCAACCAGGATGCCTACACTCCTTGTTCGCTCTAGCGTCCAAACAGTACTATTTGCTCGCCCCTCAGTCTGAGAACTCTTTGCTCGCCTTTGGGTTCAAGCAGTTTTGCTCATCCCAAGGTTCGAGCACTTGTCTTGTATGGTGTTTTGAAAACATCACTCCTTGTTTTATTTTATTTTTTCAAACTTCAAATAGTTTTTAAAGAAGGAGCTCGGCACATTCCCTCCTACTAGTAAATTAAAAAAAAAAAAAATTAAGGAATTGATCTATTTCTATTGCTTTTATAACCAGAAATTTTTTCGGGAAAAAAATTCCAAAACCTAATACTAAATGAGTATTTCAGTCAATTATTTAAATACATACTCAAACTTCAAGACTGCTTTCAAGATCAGTTTAGTCCAGCGTTATGTTGAGACTTTTTCTCGGTAGTATGCTTCTTTGGAAAAATTAGACTCACTGATCGTGTACTATACGAAGTCCACGTGACTATTTATTGAATTCTAAATCTATGATCTTCACTTTCATTTCTATTATTTTATTTATATTATTTAAGTATCTTTATTTTTTAGTAAATCATATGAGTCAAATAATTGAGCTTGGATCCTATGAAAAAATCACTTGTATATGTTATATTATGAAAATGAATGGACGAGATCTATTGAGATGATTAAATGAGTAAATCACGTCCTTTCAATTTTAACCCCACATATTCAATGATATTTTCACTAAAAATGACCCAAGTACTGCATGTTTGATCCAAATAATTAACTCTCATCATTTCTCTACGTGACCATTTATCTTTCATATGGATTTTTTATATTGATAAATTCAATTTATAAGCTTGTGTGGAGCACACACACTCAATGCATTATGCATACTTTTGATGCGACAGTGTTTAATTTATAAAAAAATTTACAGATTTGAATCTTGAAAATTAATTTGTATCACATTAGTGATGTTGATGGTGTATTTTCTACATTTAGAATAGCATGACTCATTTATATTCAAACCGAGGAGTATATTCAACTATAAGTGTGAGAGGAGGCCTAGGCCTAAAGAGATCAAACTACAAAGACCCCAGGCCCCTCAAGCAAAAACTCTAAGCGGGCTTGTAGCCCAAATCGGGAGGCCGTGTACCAAGCCCACATCTGTAAGCCTATCCGGAAAGGCCATGGCACCAAGCTCGACAATGCCAAGAATCCTGCCTCGGGACTCAGTGACCTACCGAGCCCTGCCATAAAGCACAATACAAACTGTTGGACACAAGTGGCGGGGCATGTTCAATCATGGGCAAGTCAGACCCGAGCCACGTCACATTCATGGGAACGCAGCACACAACGACGTGCTACCGGAGTTATGTAGGATGGCTGGACCACGACTTGACACCCAGGAACAACAGGATGGTGGCAGCAGGTCTGACTGACCACGACTTGACACCCAGGAACAACAGGATGGTGGCAGCAGGTCTGACCGAGCACGACCTGACACCCCACGATCTCCCTTAGCAGTTTGACACACTGTTATGGCAAGGGAAAGTGGTAGCAGGTTTGACCCAGGTACGACCTGACACTCCACAATCTCTCTTCGTAATCGGGTCCAAATCAAGTATAAATAACAACCATCCCTCTCACGGTAAGGCTCTCTGAACCTTTTTACCATTTTCTCTAGTTCTCTAAGCTTTTCCATCACACAAGGATTCTTCACTGACTTTGGCATTTGGAGTGACCTCAGAACTCACCGGAGCCCCTTCTTCCTCTTAATTGTAGGTGGCATGAGCTTGGTTGCCATGGCACAGCTCAGGTTGTGAAACACAACATCAACAGTGGCACTATCTATGGGATCTTTTCCATAAACAATGTGTACTTCGCATGCTGGCAGCAACACAGTCCCAAACTACACGAGGGGAAGAGAACCAGGACAAAGGAATGGAGGTGAGACTCGCAGGGATGGAGGAGATGTTAAGGAAGCTGACGAAGGAAACGAGAGCGCTTTGCCAAGAGAACGCATCACTCAAATGGGCCAACAAGGAGTTGCTGGGAGGAGGAGAACCTAGCGCCACTGAGCACGTGGATTCACAATGGGTCCCTGTGAACTCCACAGTGGAGGAGAGACACAAGATGCACCTCATCAGCACCGATCTACCATATAGTGCATGAGTCATGGTGTACCGCTTCCACCCAAATTCAAAGTTTTGCAGATGGAGGTGTACAATGGGTCCGAAGACCCACTAGAGCACGTTGAGATATTCAAGGCCTACATGACCTTGCACGGCTTCCCAAGTGAAATCGCCTGTCGGGCCTTCCCTCTGACATTGAAAGGACCTGCTCGGGCTTGGTTCGGATCTCTGTCAGTTAGAATAGTAGATAGGTTCAACGAGGTTACTCGCCTCTTCATGACACAGTTCATGGCGAGTTGAAAGAGAAGGTGCCTGGCAGCTTACCTCCTCATGGTCAAGTAGCGAGATGGAGAGAGCCTAAAGTCATATATCTCACGAATAAACCAAGAACACATGACGACGGATGACCAAGATGAAAAGGTCACCTTAGCAGTCCTCTTGGGGGGGATTTGGCCTAGGAACCCGTTCATGGCTAAAATAGCATGGAGGACTCCCACCACTCTAAGGGTGTTTATGGATCGGGCAGATAGGTTCATCAATGCCAAATACACCCTTGAAGCCCTGACAGCTCCATGACAGACTGAGATGGAGCAAGCGGATAGGAAGGTGACTTCGCAAAGGGGAAGTCATGTCCATGAAGGGGGAAAAAGATGAGCACCAGACCTTAGGAAAAGAGGGGAAGTCCAGACCCAGCCTCATGCTCACTCGAGTTTTGCTGTAGAAAGGGGCCACGAATGGAGCCCGCCAAGAAAGCCGCCCCAAGATAGAGAAAACCACCAATATTGTGAGTACCATATGACCGACTGGCACAAAACCTAGGATTGCTATGCCTTGAAAATGAGAAGGGAGGAAGATCAATGGAACCAGAGGCACTAGTCAGAGAACCATGAAGACATGCGTGGGGGGGGGGGTCACTAGGGCCCTCGACATGGCTCACCTGGGCCCCTAGCGTGGTGTGAGCCTAGAATGGCATGGTGAAGGAACGAAACTTAGAGGAGCCCCTAGGAACTTTCCCGACTCCACCCCAAACGCACACTTTAATGGGTTGAGCTTCATTTGGAACTGACAGAGAATAGAGAAGGCTTTTCGAAGATCTGCTAGATGCTGCCCAGGCTCCTTACTCTTTACTAGCAAGTCATCCACGTAAACTTCCATATTTCGGCTGATCTACTTCTTGAACATCCAGTTGACCAGCTGTTGGTAGGTGGCCCCAGCATTCTTGAGGCCGAACGGCTTGACTCTGTAGCAGTAGAGCCCCCAATCTATGACGAATGCGGTCTTCTCTTCATCATCAGGACTCATCTTGATCTAATTGTATCCCAAATAGGCGTCCATGACATTGAAGAGGGGATGTTTGGCCTTTGAATCCACAATTAGGTAAATGGGTGCAATGGAAAGCTGTCCTTTGGGCAAGCTTTATTTGGGTCAATGAAGTCAATGTACATCTACCATTTCTTGTTGGCCTTCTTCGCCAAGACCACGTTGGAGAGCCATTCCGGGTAGTGAACTTCCCAGATGAATCCCACTCCTAGGAGATGGTCCACTTCCTCGGCTATCTCCTGTACTTCTTGGTACTAAAGCTTGAACAGAAAAGCTTGACTTTGCGAGCCTTAGGGTCAACACAAAACTGATGATCAATGATGGAGTTTTCAATCCCATGCATCTCCTCGTGGCTCCCCCACCCCTCAATTCTAAGTCTAGCTTAGTCTCAATATGGACTGTGCGCTCTGGTCTCTGCTAGTCAACCCGAACTAGCTCCAAGGGCTCGTTGGGTTCTACCTGTTGAAGAGCTTGCTCGTCATAACCTTTTCCATCCCATTTGGCCAGGGCTTGTGGTACACCCGGCCTGGGCATCTCTCTAGCTCTTTTGATGGTGGTGGTGACTTTGACCTCTTGCCTCTGCTCTCAGAAGTAGCACTCCCGAGTCAGAACCTGCTCATTGCGGACTTCACCCACCCCCAATATCGCATTTTACATAGACGAGGCTTTGATGACCAAGAAATCGGCCATGGTCGTAGCAGTCCTTGGCACCTTCCCTGCAAGGACGAATAAGGTGAGGGCCCCCATCGATTGAACAATGTCACATTTGAAACCTTTGAGCGGCATCAGGGCAGGGCATAGTTAGTCTAGGGCGATTCCCATCTGGACAAAGGCTTCCCATAACAAGATGTATGCCGAACTACAGGGATCTTTCAAGTCGTGAAGTTCGCAACTTGCGTTGTTACCACCAATGCATCATCGTGCGGGTGAAAGATGTCTTCTTCATCCTTCTGGCCAAAGGTTATTGTGGTGTTCCTAGGATGTTGTGGTGTCCTGATGGCAATCCTTGCAATCTCTACTATGGGGGTGCATATAGTGACCAAATGGGGGGAGGAGCACAACTACGCCGTCAGGCTCATCTTTGAAGTAACTAACAATGAGGCCAAGTATGAAGCATTCTTGTAACACCCATTTCCTGTAGGTTAGAGATGTCACATGTTTTTCATAAAATAAACCCAGCAAGAGATCTCATATTAAATAAAAATAATTTAGGATTTATTTTATAAAAAAAACTTGTCTGATAAATCTATCTTCCAACAATATTAATGAATAAACTGAATAAAAGTCATGTCATAAAAGCAATTTTTCATTCTAATAAGGTCTGAAACTAAATCAACTGCTCCTTCTAATCCTGGCCTACCTGCTCGTAATCATCATCCTCACCTGGGTGGTTAAAAACATGAAAACAAATTAAAATGAGTCGAATACTCAGTAAGACATCCATCACAACGTTAACATACAAAACATAAAGTTTTTCATAAAAGTTTTTCATGCTGAGAGTTTAAAATTCATGACTGTTCATACTGATATTTATGCTATGCATGACTGCTTTTTCTGAATTAACTGACTTAACTGAACTGATTGGCCAACACACTTAATCCTGTGTGCGAAATTGTGCACCGGCCCCACGTCCCACAGCCGCGAGGGGAGCCGCTGATAGTATTCTAGCATACTATGGTGGACCACGCTTGAGTCAGTGACTTGCACATCCACCTTGAAACTGAACTGCATTGGTACCATGCATCTGAATGGCCATCTGATTAACTGATCTGATCTTATCTTGCACTTGAACTTAAGATAGCTTATGTGTCTTATACACATGAGATGCATGACATAATACATACATAATTATAATTTCTGAATCTGAATATGATGCGGAATGATATGATTGTGTGCTATGTTGGATGACATCTTTGCATATGACATGAGTGATACATAAAAATTGGCTATCAATGAACTAGCTTGAATAATACTTATATATGAGCTGATATGTGATGATCCTAATTTGTGATCAAATTACTTACCTCGCTGTGCTTCTTCTTGAATCTCACTTTGTAGCTCGTCACCTATACGCAATATTAACTATCACTAAATCTGTCTAGAACCAACATGTACTAATAACCTACTTAATTAAATTTATAATCTATAAAATAGTCAAATAAATCTTCTATTTAACACCATAATCAATAAATCATGATATTTTAAATTACTTAAAATACTAATAACATATTATAATTTAGTAGAATACTTGGAATATTTTAAATAAGTCATAAAAACTTCAGTTCTTAAAAATAGATTTACTTTCCCATGATTAAAATAATTGTTTAATTTAATAAGAAATCTAATAAATACTAATATAATACTCTTAACATATTGCTTTATTTTAAATTTACAACTTCAATAGCATAAATATATCAAATTTATTGCAATAGATAGTAGAAATTCTCTTCATATGATAGACATTGAACTTAAAAGCGTTTAAGAATAAAGATTAACCTGCTGGAATTTTAAATACTAATATAATATCTAATCTTTAAATATATAACTTTATATATATATATATATGTATATTTATATATCTAAGTTTAATAAAACACAACTGGTGGAAACACTCGATTTAGAAAAATAAACTTAATAGTATTCAATATAAAATTATTGCAAGCTATTAGTATAACTCAATCTTAATTTAATACTTAATTCGGGGGAGAAATCTCCACAGGATTCGCAGGCCAGGGAGGAAGAACACGCGGGAAATTGTTTTTGAGACTCAATCTGGGAATGAGCCCGGGCCAGGGAGCGGGTCACGAGAACAAAAGGGCTTGGAGGAACTGGCCCATAGAAATAGCCTAGAAACGGCTGAGCAAGAACAGATTTCTTCGGTTCAAAGTGGAAGAAAGAAAGGGGAAGGCCGAAAGTGGAAGAGAAGTACTCGTATCCAAGGAACTCCCCCAGCAGCTCAATCACCTCAAATTTCACCCAGGAAGAGATGGCTCGCAGATGATAGTAAGGTCAGTTTAGTTCTCTTTAAGAAAAGCAGGAAAACTCGCTCAGATGTCAAAGTGGTGGACAGTGGTAATCCCATGGAATCAGCGGTGGCTGCGCAGCAGCCCTGCCGACTTCAATGAAACTTCTAAGTTGGAACTGTCAGGGGCTTGGGAACTCCCGAATAGTTCAAACCCTTTACTTAATTGTGAAGGAAAAGCTGCCTGATTTGGTCTTCTTGATGGAGACCAAATTATCATATGTAAATGGTCATAGAGTTGCAAAGAGGTTAAAATTTAATGGTTGTATTGTAGTAGAGGCAAGAGGAAGAAGTGGGGGTCTCATGCTTTTGTGGAAATAGGAAGACCTAATTAAGTTGATAAATTACTCTCATCACCATATCAATGTCAGGGTCAATGATGAAAAATGCACTTTTAATTGGCTATTATCCTGCTTTTATGGCCACCCAAATGCTAATTTAAGAAGCCAAACGTGAGAGTTACTATCCTCTTTCAAGCCCACTGATGGGGGTTGGGGGATCATTGGTGATTTTAATGAGATCTTGCTCAGGGAAGAGAAGAAGGGAGGGAGGCCTCGAAGTGAAAAACTGATGTCTATGTTTAGGAAGGTTATGGAAGAGGGAGATCTGTTCGATTTGGGGTGGAAAGGAAACAAATTCACCTAGTGCAACCTTCATGATGACGAGTCTTTTACCAAAGAAAGGCTTGATCGTGTCATTGCAAACAGTTCTTGGAGGGCTAAGTATTCTGAATTTTATGTGGAAACTTTACCTGCAGTGTGCTCTGACCACAGCCCAATTCTACTTTAATGTAGCAGCAGAGAGGCTCTAAGCCAAAGGCCCTATAATCCCTTTAGGTATGTGGCAGGTTGGAACAAGGAAGAGGGATGCAGTGAGATTGTCTCGGACATTTGGATAGGGAGGAGTGGGGGGGTTAGTCATCTGGACAACATGTTGAGAAAGTTGGAAACAACAAAAAAGGGATTGAAGCAATGGAGCAAAAATCTAGGGAGGGACAAAACAAAGGCTATAAGGGACAAGATTGTTTTGCTAAGTAGGCTGCAGTTAGAAGAAGGAGCAGGAAGTATGATTCAACAAAAAAGGCTACAAAAAGAATTAGATTTCCTCTTAGACCGAGAGAATACATGGTGGAGACAACGAGCAAAGAAACATTGGTTGGTTGGGGGGGATAGAAACACTAGATTTTTTCACGCCTGTGTAAACCAGAGGAGGAAAAAGAATCTGATCAAAAGAGTCACTAACATGCAGGGGACAGTTTTAATAGGGGAATCTGAGATTTCTGAAGGCTTTACCTGTTTTTTCTCTTCTTTGTTCAAGTCATCCCAGCCAGAACCTGTCCGCGTGGCTCAGTGCATAAAGGGGGTACATACAAGGATGTCAGCCGACATGAAGCATTTCCTGGAGAGGGACTTTACTGAAAAAGAGGTTGAGGAGGCTCTCAGGCAAATGTCATCTTTTAAATCTTTGGGGCCTGATGGCTTTAGTGTAGGATTCTATCAAGAACATTGGAAGCTAGTGGGTTCTGAGGTGACCTAGGCAGTGCTAGAATTCCTAAAAACAGGGAAAATGCCAAAGGAACTAAACCATACCTATCTAGTGTTAATCCCCAAGGTAAACTATCCAAACTCAATGAGTGATTATAGGCCTATATCCCTTTGCAACGTAGTCTACAAACTGATATCGAAAGTGCTAGCTAATAGAATGAAAGGTGTATTGGATGAGGTAATTTCATGGAACCAAAGCGCTTTTATTCCCAATAGATTGATTTCAGACAACATTATGGTGGCCTTCGAACTTCTCCATACCATGCACTCAAAAAAGAAGGGTAGAGAGGGATCCATGGCTATCAAACTAGATATATCAAAAGTTTACGATAGAGTGGAATGGTCCTTCCTCGAGGCAATGATGCTCAAACTTGGATTTGGGAAGAAATGGATTGATTTGGTGATGGTGTGTGTCAAGACAGTCTCCTATGCCGTGATGATCAATGGGGAATCGGGCGAAACGATATTTCCATCGAGGGGTCTTCGACAAGGGGACCCCTTATCACCCTATTTGTTCTTATTTTGTGTTAAAGGCCTTAGTTCTTTACTTTATAATGTAGATTTTGCGGGTCTTATTAAGGGAGTGACAGCTTTAAGGGGTGGATTGAAGACAAATCATCTCCTCTTTGCCAACGACTGTGTAATTTTTTGTAGAGCAAGCTTGGCCAAATGGCACCTCATCCGTGACTTACTGTTGCTATACGAGAAAGCTTCAGGCCAAACTCTAAATCAAGACAAAACCAGCATATTTTTCAGTTCAAACACCAAGGTGGAAGCCAAGGGAGGTATTTTACAGCTGGTAAATGGATCGAGATGTAATGACTACAACCGTTATCTTGGTCTCCCAACGATGGTGGGGAGATCAAAGTACAATACTTTCACAGTTCTGAAGGATAAGATTTGGCAAAGAATTAATAACTGGAAAACAAAGTTTTTGTCCTCTGCAGGGAAAGAGATCCTTTTAAAGAGTGTGTTGCAGGCTATTCTAGCCTACACCATGAGTGAGTTTAAATTGCCGGGGAAGCTACTCAAAGAAATTGAATCCATGTTAGCGAGATTCTGGTGGAGTAACAAAAGTGAAGGAAAATGCATCTATTGGAAAACATAGAGGTCATTGGGAGAGGTCAAGAACCAAGGGGGTTTGGGATTTCATGATCTCACAAGTTTCAACAAGGCCCTCCTAGCTAAGCAATTATGGAGAATGATAAAAGCTCCTAACTCATTGGTCTCCCTAGTATTTAAGCAAAAATATTTTCAAAAGTGTGACCTTATGGAGGCTAAATTGCGAGGGGCCCCTTCGTTTATATGAAGAAGTTTGTGGTCCAGCTTGGAGTTGATAAAAGAGGGGGCGGTGTGACAGGTGGGGAACGGAAAAAGGATAAAACTATGGGGGAATAAATGGGTTCCTACCCCTATGACTTTCCAGATTCAGACTCCCATGAACACGCTGGATCCCTAGGCAAGAGTGGATGTTCTAATTGATGAGGGCAGGTGTACATGAAAAACTGATTTGGTAGAAGTAGTCTTCAAAGAGGAGGAAGCAAAAGTTATATGTGCCATACCTTTGAGCAGCAGGGGAAACAATGATAAATTGATATGGGTGGGGTCAAGAAAAGGTATATTCTTGGTCAAAAGTGCCTATTTTTTGGAATCCAGGATTCTGAAAAGAAAAGAAGGGGAAGGATCGACCAGGGGTGATTCTCAAGAGGTATGGAGACAAATGTGGAAATTAGAAGTACCAAGTAAGGTTAAACTTTTCCTATGGAAGTGTCTCAATAATATTCTTCCTACAAAAGATAATCTTTTCAGGAAGAATATTATTGATAACAATCTTTGTCCACTATGTAAGAGTGAAGTGGAAACACTGGTGCATGTTATGTGGGAATGCCCGGCAATAGCAGACGTATGGGGAGGAGGAACCAGCATCTTCAGCAAATGGAAGAGATTTCACCCGGATTTTAAGCTGCTGTGGATTGAGATAGGGAATAAGTTGAATCAAAAGGGTCTGGAGAGGGCCTCAGCCATATGGTTCCAGCTGTGGAATAGGAGAAACACCTTTATATTTAGAAACCAGTTTATGCATCCTAGTGTCCTGGTGAGACAGACTCATGATGACCTGGTTCTTTTTAAAGAAACCAATCTAGTTATATCAAAGAATGCAGCAGGGTCTTTAGGGAGAGTTTCAAAGCAGAAATGGAAGGTTGTTGCATGGCCTTTTGTCACTGTGAATTTTGATGCAGCTTTTGAAATAGAAAATGGTAGGATGGGCTTAGGGGTTATCATTCGAGACTCAAAGGGTAGTGTGTTAGCAATGGTGACAGGTCAAAAGAAGCATATCTCCTCAGTTGGCCAAGCTGAATGTGTTGCTCTCCTTAGAGCTATGGATTTTTGCATGGAGCTTGGTTTAAACCAAGTATGTCTCGAAAGGGATGCTAAGGCAGTAGTGGATGCAGTAAATTTCAAAGGTGAAGACAACTTGTGGATAGGCCAAATGATAGAGGATATGCACCAACTGATGTCAAGGAACCAAGCTTGGAGTCTAAGATTTGTTCACAGATCAGCAAACAATGTTGCTCATACAGCAGCCAAACTAGCAATCAATGATGTGTGTGAAAATGTATGGTTTGAGGATGGTCCTCCCGAGGTCTTAAATGCAGCCCTGGGAGAGGCAGTTCTATTGAATGTTGTATTGATATCTGATTAATGAAATCATTTCATTTCATTTCAAAAAATAAAAATAAAAAATAACATACAACTAATATATTTAGTTTAAAATGTAAGCCCAACTTAATTGTGAAACCCCACATGAAATATAAGTCTTTATATAAAAGTAGCCCTTCAATATAGTACGGAAAGGATTAAAAGGTCATACACATAATATTATTATTATCTACTGAAAACACACAACATGAAACATTAGAAGAGAAACAGAGGCTCGGGAGAGAGGGAAAGAGACGTGCGAAGCAGGGGCTCACCACGGAAGAAAAGCTAACGTGCAGAGGCTCTGGGTGGCTAGCGGTCATTCTGGTCGGCGGTTTCTAGCACCGTGGTGGTGCTCCAACGTCCTGGGGTGATCGGCGGTTGGCTAAGCAGAACACACGGGCCTCTTTTGGTTGTTGATAGTGGAGAGATGCAGCTGGCCATTGGCTTACGGTGGCTGTCCAACGTGTCGACTCATTCTGGGTACATTTTGGTGGCAGCAAATTTCTGGGTTGTCCGTGGCTGTTTCTGCATGGTGGAGATTCATTGGTCTCTCATGAACAGGGCGGGAGTAGGTGCTCTGTTTCTTGGTACAAGAACAGGGGCTATCGTGAGGTTGAGGGTGGGCTGGGCAGAGTTGGTAGTTTGGGGTGGTGGTGGTGCAAGGAGGTTTGCACCTCTTTTCTAGTGGATGAAAACTAGGCTGGTTTCGGTTGTTTTTCCTGGACGTGGCTTGGAGGCTGTACATGAAGTAGAGGGCAGCGTGCATGGTGCAAAACATGGCTGTGTCCGTGCGAGAGGAAGGGTCGTGGGTCTTATTTCCGTGGTAGTTCACGGCAGGGGTAACAGCTGCTAGTGCAAAACCATGGAGTTGCTGTGGTAACCCTAGCTCTAGGTTGAAGATATTTTCGTCTATCACGTATGAGTTCTATATATAAAGGGATGGTTGCAGAAAATAGAATGGAGACATACATGGACTGTGAAGTTAACGTGTGATATGCGTTTGGAACAAAATAAAAACAAAACCCTAAAGCTGAGGGGAAGAGAGCCGTACGTGCATGTGCATGTGCATGTGAATGTGAGTGGAACCGTGAGTAAGTTTAGGAATATTAATCTTGATAGAACCCTAATTTAATAATCTTATAAAATCTGATAATAATAATAATAATAATAATAATAATAATAATAATAAAACTTATCTTATAGTCTAAACTTAGGATTGGGTTGTTACAATTCTTGACTGGAATGTTAGTCACTCGGTTGTTAGGAGCAGAAGAGGTGGACGTGAGGGCCGACTCCTAAATGGTTGTCAGCCAAGTGCTGGGTCAATTTGCAACAAAATGAGAAAGGCTAAAGAAATACCTCTAGATTGTCTACAATGAATGCAATCGCTTCTGCTACTTCCACATCCAACAAGTCCCAAGAGAAGAGAATCAGAAGACGGATTGGCTGGCTAAGGCCGCATCTGGGCAAGAAGGACTTCTCCTCCCAGAACACACTATGGTTAGAGCGGTCGATGCCCTGTCCATCGGGGGTGAGGTCTCTGTCACAACCCTAGCATCCCCTTAATGGGCCGCAGATATCTAGAATTTCCTGCAAACAACCCGGAAGAAGCACGAAAGGTAAAAAATAGGGCTGCTTGGTTCACCCTACTGGAAGGGATCCTGTACAGGCAAGGCTTCTTTGAGCCACTCATGAGATGCCTTTCTCCTGATGAAGCGTAATATGTGCTGGCAGAAATTCATGAAAGAGTTTGCAGAAGCCACTTGGAAGGAAGAGCACTGGCCGCAAGAGTAACCTGAGTCGGGTACTACTAGCCCCATTCCCTCAAAGATGTAGAGGATTTCGTAAAAAAATGCCCAAAGTGCCAAGATTAAGGGACGATGCCACACTACCCTCTAGAGGAGCTAACATCGATCACAGCCCCGTGGCCTTTCGCCTAGTGGGGTCTGGACCTCATGAGCCCTTTCCCACCAGCCCACGGAGGGACTAATTTTGTAGTCGTTGTGGCAATTACTTCACGAAGTTGGTCGAAGCAGAGGCCCTTGCAAACATCACCTCCCGAACAATCATGATGTTCCTTTAGAAGTCTGTAGTCTGCCGGTTTGGCATTCCTCAAAGTTTTATATCGGACAACAGAAGATAGTTGATTGCACGCATTATAAGGAATGGTGCATAGAGCTTAGAATCAAGGTGAAGTACCCCTAGCCAGGACACTTGCAAGCCAACGGCCAAGCCAAGGAAACCAACAAGACCCTTCTCTCCACACTCAAGAAGAAGCTCAGGGGGCACAAAGGAGCATGGGCCGAAGAACTCCCGAGTGTACTATAAGCATATCAAGCAACTGTTTGAACCCCCACCAGAGAGACACCCTTTGCCCTCGCTTACAGGCGTGAAGTAGTAATCCTTGTAAAGGTCAGAATGACCACCTTCCGTGTGATGCACTTCCACTCGGACGCCAACAACGAGAAGTTAGCTGAGCAGTTGGACCCTTTTGAAGAAAGAAGGGAAGAAGCAGCTATGCGAACAACAAGTAACAAGCGGAAGGCAAAGCAATACATTAACAGATGAGTGAGACCATGCTCCTTCAAAGTAGGTGACCTGGTGTTGCGATAGACCGGAGTAACCATCCAAAGAAGAAAAATCGGGACCAAGATGGGAAGGCCTGTATGTAATGACCGCAAGCAATCAACCCAGCTCCTATTGCCTCAAGGACAATCAGGGACACGAACATTTGAAGAAGTACTATGTATAGGGACTTAAGGAAATGCTTTGTATGAGTGTTGTAAACTTGTTAGATGAATGAGAATGCTTAGATGTTTATCTCAAATCCTTTGTCGTCTAAGCTTGGAACTAACGAAGCCAAGTCACTAGACTCGACTTTGGGTCAAGACCAAGACCCACATCCTGAGTCCTCGTCAAAACCTCGCTGTCACACTGCGAGGTAAGACCAAGTCTCTAGACTTGCTGACTCCCTGTCCAACAAAGCTGAGTCTCTAGACTCGCCAAAGAAGTTGAGTCCGTAGACTTGCTGCGGGGTAAGGCCAAGTCCCTAGACTCGCTGACCCCCCGTCTAACAAATTCAAGTCCCTAGACTAGCCAAAGAAGTCGTGTCTCTAGACTCTTTGTGGGGTAAGGTTAAGTCCCTTGACTCGCCGACCCCCTGTCCAACAAAGCTGAGTGCCTAGACTCGCTACTGGGTAAGGCCAAGTCTCTTGACTTGCCGACTCCCCATCCAACAAAACCGAGTCCTTAGATTCACCAAGGAAGTCGAGTCCCTAGACTCACTGAGGGGTAAGGTCAAGTCCCTTAAATTGCCGAACTCTCATGGGGACCGGGCTGGGCACCAGACCCCGAGCCCTCGTCAATGCCTCATAGGGCTAAGCCACAAGATTCATTGTGAAGGAAAGAAAAATACAATAGGTAAGGCATTAGCAATCATGAGAAACATATTTCCATTTCATTTCGTCAACAATATACAAAGGTCCTACAAAGGGGAAAAAAAAAAGCCTATCACTGGGGAGGAAGAGGCAGAGGAGCACCTACAGGATACGAAGGATACCTTGGCCTCCTAAAGTTCATAACATAACCTTGTGTGTGGGCATTCGGGGGAAGGAAGGCCAAGGATAGAGTGTGTGGGTCCAGCTTGGGGTTCTGGAGCAAGTGATCATGCATCCGTTCAAGACCCTCCTGGTAGCCGTAAGACCAGGCCGCATCTCAGACAGTATTGGCCTTCACGACCCAAGACTTGATCTCCCTAGAACATTGTGCGACGTCTTCCAATTGAGACTTCAAGCCAGCAATCTCAATGTTGCGGGCTAGGAGGTCAATGTTCCTCTGGGTCCCCATACGGGAGAGCTCACCAATGTGCTCCTTTGCCCATCCCAGTTGCTCCCTTAGGTACTGGGTCTCTTGGGTGAGTTTGAAGTGCCTAGACAACAGCTTCGAGCGCTGTCTGGAGACCGAGGCATGACCTTGCTCAGATTCCTTCAACTTCTCCCAGATAGATTCCAACTCCACTTCCTCAATTGACCAAGTTCCACTCGGCCATAGCACGAGCCTTTTCAATGCATTGGTTCATGGACGACCACCAGTGAATGTTTTCCTTAGCATCACACAGCAGGCCTTTCAGAACCTTCTTCTTCTACTTATGACTCGTAGTGACTATCTCCAAGAGTTGGTTATGCTCCTTCATGTACTCCACTTCGTTGATCAACCCTCTACATTCGATCTTGAGGTCCTTGATCTTTCGGGCCTCCTACTTCATCTTGTAGTACCTAAAACGGACAATGTCCCAAGCTCTCGTTTGGCCTCCTTCAGCTCCTTTAGCTCCTCTCTAATCGTTGCAGCTAGCTGATCTGCAGCCTGTAATGAAATGAACAATTAGAAACATCGAGGCACCAGGCTGAGAAAGAGCTTAATGGAAAAAGTAAAGTGAAGGAAAGGGCTACCTGGGTGAAGAAGGGCCGCAACATCTGGGCTGCCCACTAGGTGGTAGTAGCCCGAGCCCTTTCCAAGTTCGAGGTCGGTGCTTGGCTCCTATTGACCCTAGTGGAAAAGGAAGAGCCAACGACCTCTAGCTGCCAAGAAAAGTTGGGGAGTGACTTCCAACTCTCACTAAACTATCCAGGTGTGACCGAGGATGGAGCTTTAGAGTCGTCTTCATCACTTAACTCCATGACGAAAGAGGGATCCCGGGAACCTCCCTCATGGTCAGCCCTTCTCACCTCGACGATGGAAGGTGGGGAGGAAACTACTCTAGGTGGGGAGAGGCAGACCTGATGGCCGTCTCGGGGTTCCCGGACGTGGCAAAAGGGATATCTCCCTACCTCCCCTTGCCTTCCTTTCTCCTTCTCCTTCCTCTTCTTCTTGGAATTTGCCATCTACTTGGAAGTAGAAGTTGGGATTCCCTCATTCTTCGGTCGTGGCTCTAAAGCGACTTTGGTCTTCTTCTTGGCACCAATAAGAACTCTGCTCTTCTTCCAAGCACCCATAAGGGTCGTTTGGGAAACCTCTCTGGCTGCCTCCTCCCCTAGAGTGTCTTCGAAAGATGCGAATGGCTCAAACATGCCAGGCCTGCGAGGGGGGATGTGCAAAGGACCTAAATAAGGGCGCCTGGAGGTTGCACTAGTCTAGCTCTTCCTCGGAAGGGAACAACGGGTCTGGGAAGGACCCTGTAGAGGTAGGTCGAGGGCCCACTACCAAAGAAGAAAGACTAGCGGTGGAGCATGAATCGCTCGGGAACGTTGTGCTCCCCCATGTTGAGGGGAACCTCCGGGAGCATGGATTGCTGCTGTTGCTGTCTATGGGTGTCCTGGCCTCAGGGCACCTAGGCACGACTCCCTGGCACAACCACAGGAAGAAGAGGAACCCTTGGCCTCACTACTCGGTCTCTCCCAGGGCAGATCATGACGTGCCTTCAGCTGCTTTGCCTTACCACCAGAAGAGCTGGAGGCACGCTTCCGGCCCCAGGGGGAGGGAACCTCACCCAAAAAGTTCCTACCAACTACGTATGAGCGATCAGGCACGAATAGGTAGTCCTGGATGTTCTCATCAAAGAGGACCTAATCATTCTGCAACTCGTCCAGATGGGCCCTCACCCAAGCCATCTCTAGACAGGCCTCCTCCTTAAGGTTCAATGTGAGTCCTAGACTCTCTGTATACGGAAGGAACCCCCAAACCGCCTGGACGGGATGCTCTTAATGGGTTGCCTCCTTAATGCTCGAGTGGCGCTGCTCAAGCGAAGCAATCTTCTAGCTAGGAGTCTAGGCCTAAAAACTGCATATGCTCCCCGACTAGCAATTGATGAGGTACACTGTCAAGAACTCTTGAGCCATCAGGTCGAGATACTCCTCAGTAGTCCCACTAAGAGCCATCTGGAAGATGACACAACTGGACACCCGAAGTCACCACGCGTTGGGATGGAGCTGTGCAGGGTCCAGTCCGAGGTAATTGAGAACCTTGCAAACGGGACAACAGAATGGGAGGTGAAAACTGTTGGCAAACATCAATGGGAAAAGGGCCACCCACGACGCTGTGCCATCAAGACTCACCGCTTGCTCACCCCCCCACGGAACCTCCAAGACAACTGAGGGGGGAATGTTGTATTTGGTGAGAAACGCCCTGAGGTCTACACCTGAGACTAAAGAAACCCAGTGTTTCCCTGTGAAGTATGGCGCAACAAAGTCAGCCTTGGGTGCCATAGCGGTGGTGAGAAGTAAAGGGGAGAAAACTACAGTTGCAGTACGTGGAAAGGAGAGGAAGACGGCGGAAGAGTAAGAGCAAAAGGCCTGGGAAGGAGGATAAGGTGTGACAATAAGAGGAGAAGTGGGGAGAAATGGCAGGAGATTGAAGAGACAAGAGGAAGGAAGAATGGGAGAGACAAGGGAAGAAATGAAAGAAGAAGAAAGAAGGAATGGGCTTTATATAGCATAGGAAGGATATAAGGAGCACAGGAAACGAAGCGATGATGCCAGTGGACGCCACGCGAAACCCAATATCCAAGGCGACAACACAAATGGCAGCTGCCGTTCAAGGCATGTGGGTGGCATGGACCAATGTGATCCTAGGATGTGGAGAGGAAGGTAGCCGGCATGTCCAATTAGCCATTGGGAGACAGAACGACCACAAGAATTGAGGAGACACAATCATTGAATGGACCAATGGCCTCGGGAACTCGAATCGATGGGAGACCAACGGGTGACCTCAAAAACTCAACTGATGGACGGCTCATTAAAGATAAAAGACAGAAGGGTAACGGGGGCTGACGAGACACACTCATCAAGTGGGCGAGTGGCTCTCAAATAGACGAGAGTCGAACAAGTGACACCACTACTTGAGGTGTTTTGAATCCCCACCACACTTCTACGAGAGGAATTCGAAGGTACTGTGAGGGGGGGGGGGCCCTGGGAGAAGGCCCTAGGCCTAAAGAGATCAAACTACATAGACCCCAAGCCCCTCAAGCAAAAACCCTAAGCTGGCTTGTAGCCCAGACTGGGAGGTCGCATACTGAGCCCAAGACCGTAAACCTATCCGGAAGGGCCATGACACCGAGCTCGGCAACACCAAGAATCCCGCCTTGGGACTTGGTGACCTTCCGAGCCCTTCCATAAAGCACAATACAGACTACTGGACAAAGGCGGTGGGGCATGTCCAATCGTGGGCACGTCAGACCCGAGCAACGTCACATTCAATGTATGTCAGGGAACCCAACACACACGCAACAACATGCTGCCCGAGGTACGTAGGACGGTTGGACCACGACCTGCACCCTACCACGACAGGATGGTGGCAGTAGGTCTGACCAAGCACGACCCGACACCCCACGATCTCCCTCGGCAGTCTGAACCGCAGCCTGACACTGTCACGGTAGGGGGAAGTGGCAGCAGGTCTAACCCAAGTATGACCTAACATGTCACTATCTCCCTCTGCAGTCGAGTCCAAACTAGGTATAAATAACAGCCATCCCTCCCACGGGAAGGCTCTCTAAACCCTTTTACCATTTTTTCTAGTTCACTATGCTTTTCCATCACACAAGGATTCTTCATTGACTTTGGCATCAGAGTGACTCTGGAATTCATCAGAGCCTCTTCTTCCTCTTAGTCGCAGGTGGCATGAGCCTGGTTGTTGTGGCACTACTCGGACTGCGAAACACGACATCAGTAATAAGAATTATTGACTAGAGCATATCCTTTTTCCAAATTCAAAAAAAAAAAAAATGCAAAACAAAGTCATGGTCTTGTTGACAATAAGATTAATGTTCATGGTCGATAGGAGGCCAGCCATAAACATGGTATAGAAATTTCTACGGTTGAACCATTGATCCAAGACCGAGTACTTCTAGAAAATCTCCAACGCTGAATAAGAATTTCTCGCACACGTGTTTGACCATTACATGAATATATATATATATATATATATATATATATATATATATATATATATATATATATATTTCATACTGCATGATTTGAATGGAGAAACTTCTTATATATATGATAACTTCTCCAAAACCCAGTTTTAATAATTAACCATTCTTTCTTGAAAACCCCAGCAGTTTTCTCCTCTGGAAATTAAGCAGCAGCTCTGTGTGTCGACTGAGCTGATTACGTACAGTATCAAAGCTTAAAACCCAGCTAGCATGGCAGATGCATTGACAGAAGATCAGGTGACAGAGTTCCGAGAAGCCTTTTGCCTCATTGACAAGGACTCGGACGGTGTGTTTCTACCAATCATCTGTTTGTTATTAATTCTTGATTGATATTGTGTGTAATGCATGGTTCATCATTTTACGGTCAATATTTGGCAGCTTAGGAATTCTATGTTTGACAGATATGGAGGCGATTTTGGCCTTTGAATCTTCAATAGCACGTATGCACGCACGCACGCCCAGCAAAATTCATATAATGAATTCTTCAAGCTAATACTTCAAAAACACCCATAATGAAAATCCCCTTAAATTCCTAACCAATATTCGTTAGGAAATGAGTTTCAACAATATTTATAAGTATTTGATATTATTCGAAAACGCCGGCGTTTAGCATAGATGACGTTGTATGACTAGTCACTTCATGTGTTTGTTTCTCTTCCGGATCAACTTTCAATCACTTTATCTGTTTTATTTCTCTCATACGAAACCTTTCAAATTATTATCCGAATTCAAGAATTAGATCTTTTTTCCCAACATAGCCTCGTTTGTTTTTGAAAATGAGATGAACTGAGTTAAAATTAAAATTAAAATCATGTTAAATAAAATATTATTAGAATAAATTTTTTAATATTATTTTTGTTTTGAAATTTGAAAAAATTTAATATTTTATTTTATTTTATATTAAAATTTGAAAAAATTGTAATGATTAGATGAGATGAGTTGAAAAATTTTTTGAAAAAAAAAATAAAAAAATAAAAAACCTAAGGAGAAGAAACAATGCGCAAGTTTTGTTTGACTTATTCTGATTCATGCTGTAGGGTACATTACTATGGAAGAATTGGCAACGCTCATTCAGTCGTTGAATGAAAACCCCACAAAAGAAGAAGTTCGAGACATGATTGGTGAAGTTGATGCTGATGGAAATGGGACCATAGACTTTGAAGAATTCTTGAATATTATGGCAAGAAAAATGAAGGTACGTACGTTACAATATAATTTATGTCCAAGTTATATGAATATTTTACAGAAATTTTTTATTTAAATTCGGAGGTTTGTCTTATCTTTATATATAGCTTCTTACATATTTGTTAGATGATGTTGATGAGGATGTGATTCTATTAGGAAAATGCTGCCGAGGAGCTAAAAGAAGCCTTCAAAGTCTTTGACAGGGATCAAGATGGATATATTTCAGCTAATGAGGTGAGCCTTGCCTTCATTGGCCATATAAAATACTCTTGCTCTACACTTTCTTTTGAGTGTATCGATCCGAAATCGACCAATAGTATTCGCGCATTCGAGCATACCGACGTACGCTAGTAGTATTTCATAATTTTATTGTTAACCCTCACTTATGATTAGGAAGAAATTTACCCAAAAATAAAAGATGAAAGACAACAAAACTTGTATGCAAATTACTTCCACATTAATTTTATTAACCTTTACGCCTCTCACACTCCTCAGTCTGCCTTTCCTCTGTTTTTTGTTCTCGTTTTGTTTCATACGCGCATGCAGGCATCTTGCATGTAATGAAGCCTTGAGATTTTATTGATATAACCTAATTTATCATAGATTTTTTTTTTCAATTTTTATGTGAGTGAGCAGTTTATTTATTTTTTAAAAATGTGAATCATGTGCTTCTTCTTGTGTTTTTATGTACTTGTGGAATTTGCATGTGAAATAATGCCTCTTACATTGAATTTCACCATTTTCACTTTCTTTGAGTGATCATTTGAGTTTTCTTTAGTTGAAATATTAAATACATATACATGTATATATGGACAATTTAGAATTATTGAGTCATGTACTCAATTTGTTTCTTCTCTTGAAAACTTAGGTCATGAAGACACAATGATATTAAAATGAGTCAATCATCTCAAGCTGCTCAAATCTTCCTTTCAAAATATTATATGCTAATTCTGTTAACTCCATTTCTTTATTCTCAATTAGCCTTTTGACTCAAGTACTCTTGCAAAACAATTGCTCAACTACTTGTTTTGTTCAATCTGTGTGAAAGCATAACATTAAAAGAAAATTAATGAACATTTGTGACGAGTTATTTGAGACGAGATTATACTCATTTTAGCAGGAATAATCATTTTGGTAGGAAATACTTGACAGCAAATAAGCAGTTTCCTTGTAGTATATAACTTTATACGTCCCATGCACTTATTTAAAAATCCAAAAACCCAAAGTTTTTCCAAATGTATGATATGCAAATTTTGATCCTTCATTGGTGGAACGTCATTCATGATCAGTTAGTCACAATAATCTCTTTTAGTAATGCTATTTATCATCCATTTAATTATCATAATTTTTATCGTCTTCTTATGTGCCATGAAATGATTGAAAAATTATTTGTTATTTTACTCTTATCTAACAATCATTTGTGTCACATCAGAAACAAAAGAATCATGTTATCTAGAAGGACGGAGAACATAATTTAGATCCTACGTTGGTATCATATCATAATTTAGATCCTCATGTTTTAATTGTCTCCTAAAAGGAGCTCTAGAATTAAAGGAATCAAAGGTAATATAAGAAAAGTAATGCAATCAAGCAGCCAAGGACATATAAAAGTATCACCAATAATGATCATTAATTTGTTCCATGCAGCTTTTATTTTAGCTTCATATGAATGTGAACATGACTGCCATGATCAGTTATTACCATAGCTACCTTGGCTAAACAAAGACATTTTTTGTTGTGTAGCTGAGACATGTAATGATGAATTTGGGGGAGAGATTGACAGACGAAGAGGCTGAGCAGATGATTAAAGAGGCTGATTTAGATGGTGATGGTCAAGTCAGCTATGAAGAGTTTGCAAGGATGATGATGCTCAATTGATTTAAAACGTAATAAAAATAGAGTCATGCATGACACCTTAAACATTTTGAATGCCTGCATGCCTTTCCTTTCATTGATGCTAGTGATTTCTAGCAAGGTTAATTAGCAGGGCGATAGATAGATATACGTACAAAAAATTGTAAGTTTGAGAACATAATAAACAGTAAGGGTTGAGTAATTTGTGACACAATATCTATCCTACTGATCAAATGGTTTTAAGCATAAAATTGAGACCATCGATCCAAAAGGAGAATAGATTTCAATTTGATCAAAGTATGCTTGCCACATGTTTTATGAGAATTAGTTTGAAAAAGCTAATGATCATTTAGTAAGTGAACTTGATAAAAGAAAAATGTAGAGTTTGTGTAAAACCTCCCTCAATGTTTTTATGAGAGGAGTATTAAGAAGGAAGATTACAATCTGTGCAAGCATTGTAATTTGCATAAACTTATGAATGGTTTCGAATGGAGTACAAATTATAATATGCAGTACAATGGAATTAACAAGACCATAAATCAAGTCTATGTGATTAGGAAAATACTCTAACATAAAGAGATTATATAAAAGCAATTTCACAAATTGACGTGGCTTGATGTGGGTTGTCAGATTATAAAGTTAATTTTATTGTAAATTAGATTTAACAGATTGAATGAAATCACGTCAGTTTGTAAGATTATTTTTTTATAATTTTTTTTGTAGATGTAGAACTCCTCATGTGATTAATGCATAATAATTAATATAAAAATTGGTAAATAAAATACTCTTCTAGTCCTCAGTCCATTTGTAATGAGCTAGAAGGAGTGTGTGCTCCTTAGTTGGAAGAAATAAAAACAATTTAATGAAAAACTCGTTTTGCTACGGTGTGTACATGCAGTACTAGGAAAACAAAAAAAAAAAAAATAAAGTTCTTTTCATCCACATGCAAATAGAATTGGACCTAGACTTATAGATTTAGATTTAAAGAGGAGTGTTTGCCGGCCCATTAGGAGGTGGGCAAGCTCAAAGATTTCTTTGCCAAAACCCACTAAAGCCCTAGCTAGCCAAATCCCCCGCATGGTCCAATTCCAAGTCACATTCAAATTACCTAATCCTACTCAAAATATAGCCTTGCTTATTTTCACAATATTTTTCAACTCATCACATTTTATTTTATTTAATTATTACGATTTTATCAAATTTTTACATAAAATAAAATAAATAATTCAGTATTTCTAAAATAAAAATAATATTAAAAAAATATTTTATAATAATATTTTATTCAATTTTTAACTTTAATCTTAACTCTATCACATTTGCAAAAACAAATCAGAAAATACAACCATAACTCCTACCTATGTCAAACTCTATCCTCAACCAATAAACCCTAGGGCTGCCACCCCTGTATCCCTAGTTTCCCCACATTATAAAACCCACATAAGCCTCATTATCTTCCCCCTGAACCGAAATCCCTAGCCCTCATGCACCTTACCTCAATACACAAACCCTAGTTAAGCAATGAAGTCAAGCCAATTCAACCCTAGTTAATTAAGCCATGCACCTCCACCACTCATTGGAGCAAGCTTCTACTCTCGGTAACACCCTTCTCTCTCTTTTGTTAAGGGATTTGGTTATTGTTATTATGGCTTGAGGGAGGGAAAGAAGGATAGGTGATAATGCCATGAATTCATAGTTGTGATACTTAAAAAGATTCAGTTTTATGAACGAATAGAGTGTATGCATGTTGTGGTTGATTAGCTTATGGACTCGTTAAGGGACTTTTATGTTAAAAGGCTCCAAGTGAGAACATGATCAAGGAAAGTGAAGGATTAAAGGGATTTTTAGATACTACGAATATCTTAAAATATCTGTAAATACTAGTAAAATAGTTTATAAATAGTAATGAAATACATTGAATTAAGATATCTTATTAAGTTTTGGAAAAAGAAAAAAAAATTGAATAAAAATATTTAAAGTTAAAATATTGTTTCAATGTAATTTTTTTAATATTATTTTTATTTAAAAGTTTGAGAAAGTTGTATAGGATGTTGTGTTTTATTTGAGAGTTTGAAAAAATTGTAATGATTAGTTAAAAAAATTGAAGATTTGAAATTGAAAAATATTTTTAATTCGAATAATGTTTGAAAAGAAAATATCTAAGAATACCTGAAAACATTTATATTCCCAAACGAACCTTAAAAGGTCATGAATTGCCTCATTAGGTAAACTTCTAGATTTAAATTGTCTATGCCTTGAATAGATTCTCATATAACGGTGTGTGAAAAAAAGTCTCCAACTTTGGAAACCCAAATTGATACACATAAAAACTCAACCTTCTACAACGAAATTACACTCAACTAGGCTTCAATTTGAACAAAAGACAGCAAATTATGCCACCATTAGAATTACATATATGGAAGAAGAATTCAACATAGAGATCTAGAGAGAGAGATCGAGGATCGAGAGGCTATCTTTGGTGGGTTTTTTTTAATATGTTATGTTTAGACTCTATAAAAGTGATTGGTTATGCAAATATACTTAATATTTTGAAAGAAATTGCTTTGCAATTTAGTGATGAACATTTCTTCATCGTAATCTTAGAAAAAAGAGAGAAAGTTCATATTAATGAAACCACTTCTCAAGTTAAAATGAGATCCAACTAGTAAAAGAGATGGAAACTTATCTAATTGCATCAATCATCTTTAGTAAAACTATTCGCGCCTTCTACCGGCATTTCGTGGTTGGACAAAATATGATCACTAGTACAAAGTGAAGGCCAAGAAAATGTTTCGACGCATATGAAAACATCTTCGAAAATATATTAAGAGCCGGTTGGACTGCGAGAATCTCACTATTCCTCACAAATCACATTATTATTTATAAATCATATTCTAAATTCTAAATCATATTATTTATAAATCATATTGCGAGAATCTCTTTAATCCAAATCACTAAATTGTAACGCGGCAATGACTAGGCCCACAAAGTGACTTCATCATCGATCATCTTTCTCCTTTCAATCGTTTTTCTTCCGTAAGCAAAACATAAATTATTTCCAACTCATCGTCGGAGGAAGAGTAGTGTAGATGATTCTCAAAATATTGTATGCAAACGTGTATAAATAACCATGTAAATGCAATTGAAATGCAACATAGAATTCAGAGGAAATGGCATTCCGTTACAATCAATTGCCGGGGTTTCTAGACTTTCCTCGACATGTCTGAGCTTTTCCTCGGTGAGTTCTTCCTCAGTTCCTCGAACCTCTCCACACAATTTCTAATCCAGTCGGTCTTTTAATCGAGCAAATGGGTACTCCTTCGTCACCAAATCTCGACGACTACTCAGCCGCTTCTACAGTCATCACGTTCGACCGCCCGCTCCCCTTGCTCCGCGGTCCCATCCATGCCGGCCCCGCTGACGATCCCACTGCCGGGCCATACCTCCTCGCGTTCCGGGACTCCCGAGCCTGGACCTCCGCGCTCCAAGCCTGCCAGTCCAAAATCGTCCAGCAGTGCGAAAGCGGAGCAAGAGTCGGGTGCGCCCTCGCGGCGTCCGATAAATGCAAACCCCCCTGGTGGCGCTCAGTGATCGGCCGGAAACCGACGGATCTAAGAGAACGAGAACGGTGCGAGGAGCTAGAAATGGAGGGTTGTTTCGCGACGGCGAAGGAGAAGTGCGTCGGGTTCGCGAGGGACAAGTGTACGACGCCTTTCCGAGATGCGCGGATTGCCGTCAGGGAAAGGCGGGTGATTCCGAAGGACCTTGGGAAGTTAATTTATTTGGCGTCGGTCCTGGATGGGAGTACGTGCGTTGATTTGATTCTATTGGATCAATTGAATTCGCGGGCTTTAGCTCCAACGAATTATAGGGCGAGTGAATTGCTCGGCTCTGATCCTGAATGTTTTGAAGTAGGTGGTGGCGGAAAAATCAGAAGCTCTTGAAGCTGGTCCGCTGCAGAGGTAAGTTTGGATGAAATTTTGTTTTCTCTGATTTAGCATGAAAAAGAGTAGGAAATATTTAAAGCGTGTTCGAGTGAAGAACATTTGTGTTTTGTGGTGGTAAGACGGATTAATTGATCGCCATGGTTGACGAGTATTTATTGGCGTTTGCCATGGAATAACTTGGATTGTTGTGCAGATGAACTTCTGGTTCAATTGTTCAGAAACTTGAGGCCATAGGAATGATTTTGATGATAAGTTGTGTGATTTTCTTTTGGTTTTTAATACAAAAATACTCATCCATCGTTGGGATTACTTTTTACATTGTATTTTAAAAAAGAAGCTCGCTGGGGAATCTGGCACCCGGATCCTCTTGGACAGCTATGGCAAGCACAGGAATGTTCTGAAAGAAAATATTAGATCTATAGGAATAATCTCCTTCACAACCTTCCTACCTCCCTTTGGAGTCTCATTTTGATTTGTTGAGGTTGTTAACTACTCTTTGGGAGTCCGTAGCTATGGATGCTCTTTTGAGGCTATTACTTTTAGCGTTTTGCTTGATTCTTTTGATAATTGCGTTTTGCTTGATTCTTTTGATAAGTGCGTTTTGCTTGATTCTTTTGATAAGTGCGTTTTGCTGCATACCATCTACTAATGCCAGGAACTGAAAATGGATTAGCAGCCAACCTATAAGCACGAAGCTTGTTGCCTCTATAGTTCTCCACTTTTTGCAGCATTAGATTCCAGATGGTGTTGGTAAGGAGCATCAATATTTCCTATTTTGGTTGCACATCAATTGTATACCATTCCTTTATTCTGTTACAATGTTCACTTGAAATGAACTTATAAAAAAAAAATGTTCACTTGAAATGTGCACGTGTATTGTGTTGCTGCTTGTTGCATTTCTTGGTTGAGTTTTAGGTCTCGTTTGTTTTTTGAGATGAGATGAGATGAGATGAAAGTTGAAAATTGAATAAAATATTGTTAGAATATATTTTTCTAATATTATTTTTGTTTTGAAATTTGAAAAAGTTCAATTGTTTATTTTATTTTGTGTGGGAATTTAAGAAAGTTGTAATAATTAGATGAGATGAGTTGGGATCAATTGTGAAAACAAACGAGGCCTAGTGAGCCAATCATTGGGTACATGAAACTGTAGGAACCCAATGTACTGTTGTTTTTTTCTACAATAAACTGCTTGTCTATAAGCGTCATTCTTCTTTGATAGATTATCGCAACATGTTATGTAATACCCCCTCCTCGGTTAGGAATGCTGCTCACTTTTAAAAGAATTTTCTTACAAGCCAGGTATAAAAGATTCCATAAAACGAAAACAAGCAAACTTTATTAAATAAAAGAGAGTTACAGGTAGCATATAATTTTATTTTCAAGTCTTGTGTTAATTCACAAATTCACATATTAAAACCTAAATTAAAACTGTTCTAATAGTCTAGGCCATTTTTTTTATAAGTAAGTTATGAAAGAGCATTTTCAATCACTTTTAGTTCATTTATATAGTTACGTATACATTTTTTTTTCCTTTAATCCACCGATGGCCAGAACTTGATCCTCCTCTGTGATGGGCATAACTAGGTGCGCTGCTGGTGACCATTCCAGGCATTGCAGTCCACCCTTTATCTCTGGTACTGTAAATAATCATTGTTATGGCTCCTTTTTGAAAAACATTTATCTCATGCATTCATTCATTCCTAATATAATTTACCCTTTTCTTTTCCTTTCATTTTTCTGTCTTTCATTCCTTTAATATATAATGATACAATATGTATATGATGGTAAGTAAAAGCATACAATTCATTCCATTGCATTCATCATGTTATATAATAATGATAGGATACATTTACTTCTTACTTATCAAAAGAATAATAATAATAATAATAATAATAATAATAATAATAATAATAATAGTAATGATGATGATGATAGGGTACATGTAACAAGGGTTTCCAACGAACAGTCTATACATAGTATATCTTTCAAAACATGTACATATCATATATCTTTGCTACTGAATGTGAATCTTCATTTCCGTTGAGTTCCTTTTCTGAAATCGTTTTGTCAATCGCACGACTTGTCGCTCGCTGACGCATCGGAGCTCATCTCACGTTAACTTATGGTACGCATTTTGCATCTCTCGGCTCGCTCTCACTTCTACACTTCTATTTTTTTTTTCTTCCTTTGAGGCCAACTCTTTTGCATTGGGATTTCAGTTTGGTTCACACGCATTTTCACGTTCCTACCTATCTCTTTTGTGAAGTATAGTCTTCTCAGTTGAATGAGGATAATTATTTTTCATGTAAGTTATAGTTCAGGTTTGAGTGTCCATACTGGTTGACACCACACCGCTGTCACAGACAAGGCCGACAGGTCTCGGTGTCCTCGTTGTGGGCCTTCCGGCATCGGTCCTTGCCGACAAATTGGCCCCTTCGATTTTCTTCATTGTCAGAAGTGTCAAACGCCGCCGTCATCTTCGACACTGCCACAGACTTGAACGACAGACCCAGACGACTTAGTTGTGGGGCCTCTGACATTGGTCTCCGGCGACTGGGAGTTTGCTGCTTTTCTACTATTGACTGCTTTTGACAGACTGTTTCAACGGACTCTGGCGACCACATTGTGGGCCTCCAACGTCGGTCATCCTCCGGCGACTCTGTTTTCTCCGTTAACTCAGGTTAGGGGCTTCTGTTCCTCTTTTGTGCATTCTCGACTGTGAAGACATGCAGCTTGGGATGATCCTACAACTAAAGTCATAGGTTTGATTAGTATGGGTCAGATGGTGCGCTTTTGAGTGGAATCGAAGGCTTTCGAACTTTTGCCAGAAATATGGAGGTCTTCCTTAAAAATTGTGGAGAGGAGTAGAAGGGTTTGGAGATTTATAGTAATGGGTCGTAGTGGTATAAAATGGCTGATGGCTGATGGCTATGGTGGATGCAGTATTATAGGCGGGGAAAAATTTGGATTTCACAAAACACTTGCGTGAAGGAAACAGAACATTCATGGCTCAACGATGCTCCAATGAGCATGGTAGGTTTCTTACGGTCATAGAATATGGCAGAGGAGGCCGGCGAAGTGTTGTAGTCATTCTTGAAGGGTATGAAGGTTTGGGTTGGGAGAAATTTGCTGCAGAATTACGCAGAGCTGTGGATATGCTTTTTACTGATGGGTCAAAGGAAAACCAAAAGCAGAATAAGAACATCAACTTGGAGGTAAATCATAAAGACCCAAGTACATCCATGGTGGAGAGGCGATCATATGCAGCAGCTCTGAAGACCGGTCATGCTTCGAGGGTTCATAGTGAGGGGATTGATGGAAGTGGTTTGCAGATCATGCCACAGAACCAGCTTGTCGCGATGCATAATTCCTTAAAGGAGATGGAAACCCAACTTGTCGAATTGAAGGCAGCGATAGTTTTATTGTCTACAAAAATAGACCTGCTTTCAGCTAGAGGCAACAGGGTTGTAAGGAACAAGACTAAGATAGGCTCGAATCCTTTAAACTCAAATAAAGGAAAATGGAAAATCGGATTCGGCCCTGTTCCTATACCCAGATCTAGAAGAGTATGGTGGGTCAAAAGGAAGTCTGGGTTATTTGAAGTGGGTTCTACATCAGGTATCGGTGTAGAGACATCTACAATGGAATGTCATTCGGCTCAAGTGACTTCTGTACTCGAAGAGAATATGGTTCCCTCCTTGGAGTTGAAGGAAAATGGTGTCAAACTATTGGTGACGGGATATGCTGAAGTTGTGCATAAAGGGTCACCAGAGGTAAAAAGACTTGATGTCATACCATTGGAGAGAACCAATGGAGTTGATGAGGAGGTACGGGATTTGAATATGGATTTGGTGTTGGTGCCGGTGGATATTGTGTCTGGGGATATTGTGGCTCCCCTAGTCTCTCTTCCTCCAATAGTGGATTGGATTCTGTCTAAAGTTAATGGGATTCAGCAATTTGTGGGAATTTCACAAGTAGGATGTGAAGCCCAATTTAAAGAACTAATTACTGCGATTGAAGTAAGGCACGTGCTTGAAACCAAATCAAGTTTCAAGAAAAACAGGGAGTTACAATGTCTTTTTTTAGGAATCAACTATGACGCTAAGGGTGGTAGCTCATCTAGAGGGAAGTCTAAAAGGAGGGAATTGTGAAGACGGGAAAACAAGGGGTTGGAGTAGGGTTTTGGGTAGAGTTTTAGTTCTACGGGAAGCAAGGGGTTGAGGTCAGGCTTGGTGTATTTTGGGTTGTTTTCACGGGTTTTTTGGGTTATTAGGGGTTTTCTATTATGGGCAAGGTGTTCTCTTGTATACATTCAGTGTACTTGGTTACTCCTTTTGATATATATATATAATATTTTTTACTTATCAAAAAAATATATATATAGCTTTGCTAAAAGAGCATTTTTGTTTACAAAATAGCTAGAAGGGTATGATCATAGTTGCTTCCCACTTAGTTTTGTGCAAACAATCAACAAGCATGTCAACAAGCACCTATATAAATCACATATATATCATAATGTCAATTTCTATCTAAACGCTGATCCTTTAAACTAGAAGACAGATCATGCCCTTGGCATGTAAAAGAAACACATGGTGTGCTATAATATGCTCAATTGTGTGTCGAAGTGTCTGTTCTATGGTTTTGATACTATTCTGTCCATTCACTAAGGTTCTCGGTTGCACAGCAGGTAAAAGCTCTAAATTTTGATCCAATGATGTGATGTAAACATGCATACTAACATATGGTCTGGAGGGTTGTTTTAGGGTTTAACTCTCATGAGAGAAATTAATGAAAATCAGGTTCTAGGTCTCAGGTAAGTACTTCTGCTGCCAAAGCTTTTCTTTTACTGGTTTCCCTTTACGCTGTTAATATGGACAGCATCATGCGGCCATAGCTTGCTTTGAGTTTCACGGTTAAGGTATTCCATGTATTATGGCATGTGTAATCTGCATGACATCCTATAGGTGCTTTTTGAGGAATTTAGGTGTTGCTGGCCACCCCCCCACCCTCCTCTGCTGATATTGATCTTGACTAGATTTTTCATAACTAGAGGAATGATTCATGTATCTCCAGTCTAGTAACAGCATTCAGATGGCCTTTTTGACGTGGTAAAGCATGTGTGTATACTGTGTGATTCCTTTATGTATAAACATGACCAGTTGGTTCTCCTAGGCTTTGGAAATTGACAGATTTATTGGTCAGTCCATAACTTGGTGAGTTTGATGAGTATAGTCGATCCAATGGAGATAAGTAACTGAAAGTATTAGTTACTACACGAGCAATAAGTATTCTTCAAATCTTGAAGTTCTTGATTGTTGAAACTCAAGAAAGAATAGATGGAAAGGGATGGCAGAGTCCGAGGAGTGTTTTCTTGGTTATTCTGGTTCTCAGAGATTGGAAACTGTAGGGTTCTGCAAGGAGAAAAAGGGTCACACAACACAGAATCTTGGGGTTAATTTTCTTGAGAGAAAATTAGGGTTGGATGAGAGAGAAGGGGCGGCAGCTCCTATTGACCAAGATATAGATGCTATGGTTTGCTATAGTTTAAAACCTCGAGGCTTTTTGAGAGTGGCAAAGTGATAGGGTTTCTGCGGGGTTGTTTTTCTGAAATGAGGACTCTTAAGGAAACATTGGTTAAGTGACAGCCATTGGATAATTCTTAGGGAGTGTGCTGCAGCTTTATTAGTGATTAGGGCTTTCAAAAAGTTTGGGTCTTTCTTGAATAGCCGGCTGATATGGTGTTGTTTCTTTGAGGATATAGGGTTTGTTGATGGTATAAGGGGTGGCAGGCAAGAGGCCTTTCTTTGGGTGAGCTGTTGCTAGCAAGAATTTTCTAGGGCTAGGGATTCTAGGCCATTCGTTAGTTTCTTGCAAAACAATCTGGGAACTTGAGGACTGGTGGCAGCAGATGAGTCTTTAGTTCCTAGTGTTTGGATTCTTGACACGTGTCAGATTTCTTGTGTGCCCCAATCTCATTGGTATTCCATAAGAAAAGTCATCCCAATCCATTCTCTAAGTGCCAACAGTGTATAGATAATCAATGGAGCCCTCTCTAGTTTAGGGTTTTTCTTCCAAGAACGTGACTGCCATTTACATAAGATTCCCAATACAGACTGTTGGAGAATCCATGTTGATCTAGGAGTACTCTTTGGTAGGT
Organism: Cyclocarya paliurus; assembly: GCA_029856935.1. Taxonomy (NCBI): domain Eukaryota; kingdom Viridiplantae; phylum Streptophyta; class Magnoliopsida; order Fagales; family Juglandaceae; genus Cyclocarya; species Cyclocarya paliurus. The sequence goes on along the minus strand of CM056953.1, from coordinate 15,203,939 downwards.
TTGAGAATTTTTTTTGATAATTAATAAGAATTTTATTACCAATAATGGGCACAGCCCAAGTACACAAAGTATACAAAGAAAATATCCACTACACACTAGAAGAAAGCAGGAAACTAGGACAGAAACAGATTCAGTACATTATCATCATTCCTTACAAAGATCCTAGCCCACAAACTCAAAGTAGAAAAGAAAAAATAATGAAGACTTTGCCACCTCACAATGTAAAAAAAGATGATTTACAGATTCACCATCCTTCTTGCACATGACACACCAATCAACTATACACAAACCACGTTTTCTAAGGTTATCCGTGGTCAATACTTTCCATAGAGCGACCACCCAACTAAATAACGCCACCTTAGTAGGTACCTTCACCCTCCAAATGCTTTTCCTTGGGAAAACACAGCCAGAATGACAATTAAGCACCTTATAAAAAGAACTGACTGAAAACCTGAAATTTCCAGCTTGATCCCACAATAGCCTATCCTCTCTTCCCTGTATCACTTTAGAGTTAAATTCTTCCCAGAAAATCTGAAACAGCATTCACTTCCCAGTCATTTACATCTCTATTAAAGTCAACCTTCCATAGAATATTATTATCTGTACATTGAAGATAATCAATGTTTTTTGGATAGTTAGGAATTTTTTTGGATAGTTACCCTAATTGTTCTGCTGTATCCACCTCTACTGACAGTCTCTATTCATGATTGGACCAAGAATTCAGCCCACCCTCTAAAACAAGCATATGAAGAACCCATAGGCCCGTGGGCCTAACTAGAATTTCCAGCCCTAGCCAGAAAACTGAGGGCTCAACTAATTGAGCAATTAACGAATATTGTAATAGGGTTTTCGAGAGACCTTACTCTTCTATAAGGCTTTTTGAGGACTCATCAACCTTCCAAAGCAAAGAATTGCTTAACAATATTTTTTGCTTGATTTTATTGAAGAACCACAATCTAAAAATGTAACCTCCCCTTCTCGTAGGCTAGGAGTGTCACGTGTTTTTCATAAAATAAACCCGGCAATAGATCTTGTAAAAACAAAACAGGATTTATTTCATAAAATTTTGTCTGATAAAAATGTCTTCAAAAATATTAAATGAAATAAACTGAATAAAAAGTCATGTCATAAAGCAATAAAATAATTTTCTTCTAAAGGTCTGAAACTAAAACAACTGCTCCTTCTAATCTTGGCCTGTCTGCTCGTAATCATCATCCTCACCTGGGTGGTTAAAAACATGAAAACAAACTAAAATGAGTCGAATACTCAGTAAGAAATCCATCACAACGTTAACATACTAAACATAAGGTTTTCATAAAAGTTTTCATGCTGAGAACTTAAAATTCATGACTGTTCATACTGATGTCTATGCTATGCATGACTGACTTATCTGACTGTTCTGATTTAACTGACTGTTTTGATTTAACTGACTGTTCTGATTACTGACTGAACTGACTGGCCAATACACTTAACCCTGTGTGCGAGGTTGTGCACCGGCCCCACATCCCGCGGCCGCGAGGGGAACCGCTGATAGTATTCTAGCATACTATGGTGGACCACGACTGAGTTTGTGGCTTGCACACCACCCTGAGCTGAACTGCATTGGTACCATGCATCTGAATGACCATCTGATTAACTGATCTGATCTTATCTTGCACTTGAACTTAAAATAGCTTACGTGTCTTATGACCATGAGATGCATGACATAATACATACATAATTATAATTTCTGAATCTGAACATGATGCGGAATGACATGATTGTGCTATGTTGGATGACATGTTTGCATATGACATGAGTGGTACATAAAAATTGGCTATCAATGAACTGGCTTGAATAATACTTAAATATAAACTGAATTGTAATGATCCTAATTTATGATCAAATTACTTATCTCGTAGCGCTACTTCTTGAATCTCATTTCGTAACGCGTCACCTATATAAAGTATTTAAACGTCACTAAATCTGTCTAGGAACCATATCCTAATATCCTACTTAATATAATTCAATACTATAAAATATAACGAATAAAATATTCTATAAAATCAATGAAAGTTTATAACTTAAATTATTTAAAATACTAATAGCATAATCTTACTTAATTAAATTCATAATTTAGAATATAGTTAAAATAAAACTCTTGCTTAACACCATAAAATCAATAAATTCTTATATCTTTAAATTACTTTAAAATACTAATAACATATTATAACTTAATAAAACACTTGGGCTAAGTCATAAAAATCTAAATTCTTAAAAATAGATTTACTTTCTTAACATAATTATTTAATCTTATAAGAAATATAATAATTATCAATATTATTTAAAATGCTCTTAACATATTCTTTTATTTCTATTTAAAGTATAACATAAGAAATCTTAAAAATCTAGTTAAATAGTTAACTGGATTATTAATAAAAATATCAATAGTATAGAAATATACTTTAAAATAGATTTCAATTTCTTTAAATACCTTCTTATAAAAAGATCTTATAATTAATATATTTATTTAATAAAATATAACTCAACTTTGAAATATTAAGTCTAGTAAAATCACTAAAAAATTATTGAAACATAATAAAATCAGTCCAATTTAATTTACAAAACTTATCATAGTATATGAGTAATTAATCTCAAGCTTAGCCCATAAGGAAAATAGCCCACCAGATTTAAAACCCAAACAAGTTAAAACAAGGCCCAATGCACTTTTAAAACACAAGCTAAACAACCAACAAATTAAAGTAAGCCCAAATTTATTTAAAAACATAAACTTACAAACAAGCCCAGTGTGCATACGGCTCAAGGCCCGATTGTGAACTTATGTGATAACTGAGCAATCGGCAGAAGCAAGGAAGGGTGCTGTGCAAAGGGAAACACAGTGCCGTGAGAGAGAAACAGGGGGCTCACCGAGAGGGAGGTGCTCGACGGAGATGGGGATGGCGGTTCTGGGTGGCTGGGAGCGGCGCGACTGGAGGCTTATCTGCGGTGGTGTGGCACCGAGTGAGAGAGAAAGAGAGAGTTAGAGAGAGAGAGAGAGAGAAACTGCTAACCGAAACAAAAGAGAGAGAGAAGGCTGGGCTGCCGAGGCCTTACCGGAAGAAGAGAGGGGCTCGACGGGGGCTGCAGGTCGGCGGCTTCTGTGGTGATTGGAGAGGGGGAGAAGCTCGGTGGTGGAGGTTCGCGGGGTTCCCGTTGGGATGCTCGGGCTGCTCTGTTTTTCGGTGTGGAAAACAGAGGATGGTCGGCTTCCTACGGTGGTTGTGCATGGTCTGGGCAGTGGAGTCATTGCGGTGCTTCCGTCGTCGAGTCACGGCCTTTCCGGTTACTGCGTCTCACTAAGTGGTGTCCGTGTGGTTTGTTGCGAAACCATGGAGCTGCTGCGGTGGAGGTTTACGTGCATGGCGGCGTGATGCATGGTGGTTTCCTTGGGGTTAACGGCAGAGGAAGAGAAGGGGGCAGCCGACATGGGAGGAAGGCTTCGAGGGAGGTTACGGCTTGGGGGTTTTCTTCATGTATCAGAACTGTGTGTGTGTGTTTATATATATATATATAAATTGAAGTGTTTGAGAATAAAAGGAAATCTAGAGGGATAGAGACGTGCATGGACTGTGAACTGTAACGAGTGAAAATGATAAAACAGAACACTAAAGCTAAGGAGAAGAGAGACGTATGTGCATGATCATGTGAAATTATTCGGAGACTTGAGGGCGTGGAGAAACCGACGTAAACTAAGTTTGTATAGTCTAGGATTCTTAATAGAGATAGAAAATAATCCTATAATAATAATAATAATAATAATAAAATATTATAGCTATAAGAAAATACAAAATACTTATATTATAATATACTCCTAGGACTGGGTTGTTACAGAAAAGCAGAAGAATTAAGACTCCTACTCCTTATAAATAACGAATTAGCATAAAGATAACGTTTGACACTGTAGAAAACTAAAGCAACAATGTATCTCCTTATTCAAATATTAAAAGGCTTCTAATTAAACCACACTTCCACCACACTTCCACCACACTTCCATGTCCAGGCATTCCATGATAACCATGCATCTGAAATATCACACCTATTGATATAACAACTCAGACAGAGCTTTCCTCCAAACTGGATTGGAGGAGATTTCTCCAATGCATTAAAAAAATTCTCACATGTCCCTTGAACGTATGAGAAGCATATTTTTTTAATGAACGGACACATGACATCTTTTTTAGTTAGACTTTTGGAAAATCATGTGCGTCTCACATGCTTGATGAACAGTAGCCACATTTATAGATGGGTTGGAGGAAACTTTCTCCAACCTAGGTTATAGGAAAACTTGTCCTAACATCCTCCCCCCTTTAAGGATCCTTGCCCTCAAGGTCCTAATTATTCTCAACCTCAAACGTTTCAGATGCTTTTGAGGTGGCCATTTTGAGTGCTCCTTTGTCTCTCCAATTTTCCTTTGCTGCTTTCTTTTACCACCGAGCTCCCTTGTGCTTTGTTGTACATGAGGGGGGTTTGGTTGAATAGAGTTGGATTGAAGGCATCTGTGATGCTTTGAGCTGCTTCTCTATTGTTGGGGCTTCATTGCAATAGAATAGACTTTTTCTTTTTTTTTTTCGGCGTGAGCATGGCCAAATATGATGGTTGGCCATCCACATGGTGGCCGTTTGACTTGATATACTGTGGTGTTCTATGTTCTTGTAACACCTCCTTTCTGTAGATTAGGAATGTTTATGTACTTTCGTAACTTGGTAGGAGACTTCACATAATAAATTGCCTCATATTATCGACATCATAAACCATAATGTAGGAAGTCTTAAAAACTGAAAGTACTCAAAAGATGAAATTTAGAGCTAATCCCATTTGTAAAGACACTAGCTAAGTCTGGAATGTCTGTAAAACAGGGCATGTTTGGATACCAAGAATGTTTGGAAATATTTGAAAATTATGAGAATTTGTTTGAGATTAGGTTTTGGGAAGGGAGTGAGAAAAAGTTGAATAAAAATATTTTTTTAAATATTATTATATTGAAGTTTGCGAAAGTGGATAAATAAAGTTAAAAAGTTGTTTGAATATATTTTTTAATATTATTTTTGTTTTAAAGTTTCTAAAAGTTGTACTGACTTTTGTGTTTGAGTAATGATTAGATGAAAATTTTAAAATTTGAATTAGAAAAGTTTTTTGTGTTTAAGAGATGTTTGGGAATAAAGTTATGAGAAATTTTGGAAATTTTGTGGTTTGCCAGGCCTAATGCCTGGCCGGCTTTCTGTCTACCAATTGTAGCCAAATTACCCACACCTCTACTTTTCCAAATTATGATATTAGGAATGATGGAGTTACCCGGTTGGAGGTTGTTTGGCCTGAGCCGGTATTCTTCCTCTTCGTTAGCTTGATTTCCTTCTTAAGGGCACAGAAAGGCTTTTCATAATTAATCTTCCTCTTTAGCTTAATCTTGTTGAGAATAGAAAGAGTTTGAGTAGCTAAGTCCCTTATTAACCGTGTTCTCATGTGAAGCTTGAACCTCAAGCTGCCCTCAGTATTTTCCTCCAAAGACGCCACCTCAACCATAATTGGTCTACTTTTGGATTGAATGGAACTCAGGTTACAATCTTTCCCCTTTTTAAAGTCTCCGTTCAATTTGTACATACTTCCCCTTTATTTTGATTTCTTGCGTCATCCTAATTACAATCAAAACCCCATTTTATGCCACCCTCTCCACACCACAAACATTTTATTGGATTGCTTGCTCCTAATAATTGTCATCACCCTTCTCTATCACCTTCTCCGGGTTCAGACTCAGATTCTTAGAAGTCCCTTTGCCTACTTCAATATCTTGACTGTTGGAAGGGCCTGCTAGACCTTTATCCTTGTTCAATTTATCAGCTTTCTCTGTTTGATTTCCCACCTACCCCCTCCTTTGAGCATTCACTTTGTAGTCCTTTATCTCTGGTTCGACCTTAGGTTCTCTTTTCCTTTGCCTTTTGAGGACATCCTACAAACGCCAGGAGGTCTCCTTGGTGCCTACATAATGAGCAGGAAACCTGGACTCTTTTGTATATATTGTCTGTTAGAATCCTTTGGACTCTGCTATAACCGCTACTTTTGATGTATTCACCACCGACGTCTTCAAACACACTGTGTAACTATTATTTGCAGCCATCTTAGATGACCCCGCCGACCGACAGCAGATTTGTTGGCAGGGTCCATTGGTTGACCATGTTTTACCCCCCCCCCCCCCCCGGCCGGGAGGGGGGGGGGTTCTGATACAGAGGTTGGAAGTGCAGAGGGATGGATCTAGAAATCGTCTGTCTAGAGAGAAAAAACTCACGTATGATAGTGATGAATTGATTTTGTTATTTTCCATTTAACTTGAATGATTAGCCCGTGAGAGTTCCAAAAGAAAAACCAAGATTTGAAGATTGTTAAGAGTTTTGCTCAATGTTTTTAGATTTATTTTTGTCTTGCACATTGATCCAACATGAATTAGATGAAACCTCTTGATCCTAGTTCGGTGTTTTTAGTTGAGTAGAGACTTTGACATTCTCTCACTCATGCCTCTCCCCCCTCCGTGTGAAAACAGTAATCTCAAGACCCAGTCTGAAGAATGCAAGAATAAGATTCCTCCTAATAAATAACAAATAAGCAAAAAGTTAATGTTTGACTCCAAAGGAAACTAAGGGGTTGTTTGGACACTTGGATATTCTCAAAATTTCTTATGATTTCCTTTCCAAACATTCACTTAAACACATTTCCTTCTCAAAATTCACTCAAACGCAAAATACTTTTCAATTTCAAATCAACTTTTTCATCTAATCATTACCTAATCATTATCCAAACACGAAACCCAATACAAATTTTTCAAATTTCCAAACAAAACACAAAAAAGAATACAACTTTTCAAATTTCAAAATAAAAATAATATTAAAAATTATTTTCAAACAATTTTTTAACTTTATAATATTTTTATTCAACTTTTTTTTTTTTTTTTTTTCAAGACCTAGTAAAACATCTTAAGTCAAACATTTCATGACTATTCACATAATTATGAAATATTCCAAGTGTCCAAACGAGCCCTAAACTGATAGTGGAAAAGTATATCATTAAAATATTAGAAGACTTCTAGTTAAACTATCCTTCCATGTCCAGGCATTCAATGATAATTATGCAGCCAAAATATCACACCTATTGATTTCGTTGCAGAACATAACAGGAAATTTATGCTCTTTATCACGATTGCTACTGAGTCACTGACACTACCATCTGTTCACTGATATAGGCGACCCCCTAAAACCATAAGCTATAGCTGCCTTATCCATTTGCTGTATTGTTTTCACTTTCATCTCTATTACAGCTGCTGATGAAAAGTTCAGTGCTGCCTGCACAACTACATCATTACTACTAATGCTTCCAAACTTTCCATCACCACCATTAGCATGACCATAGAGTACCCTGAACCGTTTGGTCATTTCTTTACTCTCCTCCACCCTCTCTTCCACCCGCTCTTCCACTGTACCCTGCTTACTCATTTTAGGCTTTCGTTTGATTATTAGAAATTATAATGAAAGGGGCTGTAATGAAACTAGAAATTACTTCGTTAATTGCTTATTTTGAAGTATTCTGCTTTTCAGTTACCAACATACATGTGTGTGTGTCTGTGCCTGTGTGAAATTGTGCATAATTTAATCTTTTAGTTAGAGAGAATTTAAAGTATTTTGCTTTTCTGTTACCAACGTTGTGTCTGTGTGTGAAATTGTGCATAACTTAATCTTTTAGTTAAAGAGAATTTAATACTGGATTATCTGTGGCTTTATGTATTCACATCATTGATCATGTTTGGGGTGGTCAAAAGCTTCACACTTTTGATAATGATTCTGTTTTTCTTTTTTCTTCTCCTTAGACACTTCTTCTGGGTGTGGGAATGTGGGTGGCAGTAGCAGACTGGTGAACTTCATTTATATTGTTGAGATGGATTTTTAATTTCAATTTCTGGGAAAAACATAACCTGACCGGGCTGTCTGGTGGCACACGTTTGATGTGCATCTCAATTGGTCTGAACTGAAGAGGCTTTTAGGTCTTGATGAATGATATGAAAGCTCTAGAGCCAATTAGTTTTCTATTTTTTGTTTGGTGGTTCGTTGCTGTTGTAGCAACAGGACTGGTGAACTCGCTGTAGTCGCCCATCTGTGCAGGCTTGAATTAGGTACAGTTAGCATTAGTTCTTCAAATTTTGTTCAAGGTATTGCCGCTTTTGTCGGAAAGCGCAATGTATTCCAAAGTTTTTCGTCCTTGGTTGTCCAAGTGGGACATTGTTAGGATCTAAATTTCAAACCAACTTTATAGCCTCGTAAATAGGATAGGTTCGAGTGGGTGAACGTTGAACTTGTTTATTTTATCTCTTACTGAAGTGCAGCTTTCGGATAGTTATAACCTGCCCTCTAGGTTTAGGGCTTAAAACTTTTTTTCATAAGCTTGGGACATGGGCCTGGCTGTGCTGGACCTTGTGAATCTGTATAGATATAAATTCTTTGTTTTGGGTAGCAAATGAAATTCAGCTGTATGACCATTCGCATCCAGCTTCCTATATTACCATTTTAGCCAAATTTTGAAGAGAAACTAGTGAAACCATCCCCCCCATCGGGCTTCTTAGAGACCAACTTCAACTTTGCTACGGTTGGCTTCGCAAACAGTAGCAAAGTTACTTTATTATTTTTTATTAATTGTTTTCTTCTTTTATTTAAACATTTTATTCTCACAGTAAAAGTTCTTTTCCTTTTCATTGTATACTCAATTAAATCAATGATTTAGTTGCTTTTTATTTTATTTTGTTTTATTCATAAAGAAATATTTTGTTTTATTTTGTTTGGTTATGCTTTTGTTATTGTAAATGACTTTTATTTCTATTTCAATCCTTTTTTAACCATCAAACATTAATTACTTATATTATTTTAAAGTTCTTTTCAACGTTATATATCATTTTTTTTAATTACTGCTAAATTTCTATAGAAGTAATTTCTATCTTAAGTGCTTGGTAACGTGCAATATCCAAGCAAGAGAAGTCTAGGTAGGAGTATTTCGTTTCTTTCTTTTTCATATCTGCCGTCCCAGTGGGACATCTGCCACAATACGATAGTGACCCTTAATAAGTCAGTCCCTACTGAAGTTTCTCGGCTGTTTCGTTTGTCAATTTAAAGATGTCTTTTTTATTCCTTTAAAGTCATATTTGTTATGTTAATGCCAAGTTGCCAACTGCCTCAACTACGTGATAAGTTATAGCTATATTAGTCACGTGTACGGATTATACAAGAAAAAGTATGCATATTATTAAATATAGTTGTTTTACTACAAAGATTTCTATATAATTGTTGATACCAACTGATATTACTAAGAAGGTTGGTTGGTTGCTCAAGCCTCTCTGTTATTCTAGTTTCTTACTTCTGATAAAATGATCAACGGTAAGGATTATTGGTCTGCCATTTCATGCCAGTGTGATTGGGTGCGAGTAGGAGCCGAAAGTCTTTTTGTTTTAGAGTAATGCACGCAAGCGTCGTGTAGTCGTTTTGAAAAAAAGTATAATCTGTTAATGATTTTTTTTTTCTTTTAAAAAATATGTGAGTCTTGTATATATTCACTTTTCTAAAAGTGATTGAGTGCAGAAACTGTAACTATTACTTTTCTTTGTGTTATTAAGTGGGGGTAGGAGCCGAAAGTCCTTTTGTTTGTTTTATTTGTCTTTTGCCCTGCATTCCACGACTATGAAATCATTGAAATGTAAACAGAACCCCTCAAAAAATAAATGTGATGACCTAGAATCCTTCACTGTTCCTAACGTGAGAAATGGGGTTGAGTTCACAAGCTTCTTTAGTCAAGTTCAGAGCACATGATATAGAAAGCAAGTTTTTCCATTTCACGGATAGGAATTAGGAAATTGCCGTGAGCTTTACAAGGCGAAGTCTCAGGTACAAACAGTATTTTAATTAGCCGACATCGTTGGCAATTGGCCATCGAACAGAGTAAAAAACATTGTTTTTGTCATCCTCGATGCATAGAAATGTTCACCCCAATTCAAAGGACAGTGCATGTTGTCACTACTCCCCGTTGTCAATCATGGATCCCACTTGTTCTAAGAAATTCAAATTATCAATGAAGGTGGAAGTTGCCAGGAAGTTGCACTGACGGGGACAATGCTATGCACAGATCCCAAAAGGAAATTACAAGGTATGTTTCCTTCATTGATTATGAGCCGAGAACTTTTATTATGATTCCAACTGTCTGTAATACAGCCTTTTCCAGCCCGTGTGACACGATTCTGCAGTCGGCAGTGAAAAAATAATAAAATAATAATAATAGAATATTAAATAACAGTAAAAAATAGGTAAAAATTAATAATAATATAGGAATGTTATTCATCATTCTACACTACATTTTATTTATTTTAATATTATTTTTTATTATTGTTAAATTAATTGAGTTGTTCTACTAATCATTTATACACTACATATTTGTTATAAGAAAAATAAGAAAAAATGAAAAAATGTATAGTGTGTAATGTGTGAAGATGATAAGTAAAATTATTTATAATAAAATAATAAATAATAATGAGATATTATGAGAATACATATTGTTAGTAGCCAAACTAGTTATAAAACCACAACCACCAAATGGGAAAAAATGGGTACTCACTGTTTATTTTCTCGGAAATACAAATTCACGACTAACTGGAAAGTGGAACAACTCGATCAATAAAAGAGATGCATGTAAGGACTGTTTGGAAGCGTAGATTTGTTTTTGGTTATGGTGCAATTAGGTCCAAAGCCGGATCTTTTTTCCTTATTTCCAAATTTGATCAGAGTTGAAAAGCATCCACCGCAGGAGCCGAAAGACAATATGTATGTCATCTTTGTTCAGTCAACAATGTAAGGCTGCATGATGCAGCACGGAAAACAGGCCTGCCATGTGACTGTTGCCCAAATTCTAAAATGTACGAAACCAAAATTAGGTTCAAACTTCGACCCCTCCGCTATTTTGGTTCGGCTACCGACCAATACTACAATACAAACGGCTCTTCGTCAAGTTAAAAAGAATAAATAAAAATACTGGAAGAATTAAGAAATGAGAAAGGATGGATGTACACCCGCCACTGGGCTCCCGCTAGGCCATTTAAATAATTCTTCTTCTTCTTCTTTCTTTTTTTTTTTAATATTATTTTTTAATACTTTTTAATATTTTTTATAAAAGAAAAAAATTCATAATATTATTAAAAAACATTTTCTTAATCATTTACTAAAAATAAAAAATAAAAAAAGGGGAGCAGGTTACAACAGGATCCCTAGTTTAGAAAAGATATTACAAGTCGTTTTCAAAAAATAAAACAAAAAAATCGTTTAAAAAAAATAAAATATAAAAAAAATTAATTTTTTAACATTAGATTTTATTATTATTATTATTTTCAAAACGATTGCGTATCTCGTTTATGCACTTTATGTAGAATCACTCCTAATTTCCTGTGTCAAAGTGCAAGCATGACTCAAGCATGACTCAAGCGGAGTGCCGCGCACGTTTCCCGTGCCCAGGGTTGAGGCAATCTCTTATAAGAACATAGTTAGCTGTGTGATAGAATGAAGTTCTTTCCTGTCTGCTCCAAATTCAGGACTTTTCCCGATACCATGACAGGAAGCCATCTTTCGAGTTATCATAATTATGGCTCGTTGCTTCTTGATACCATCACTACTTCTACCATCATTAAAGCCCATAAGCGGTGGCGCATAGCAATCTGTTCCATCCGCTTCGTGGTGTCCCTTACCAGAGAAATCAAATCTCAATTTTACTCTACCCTTCCCATTCAACCAAGCAGCTCCCAGTACGGTGGAACTATTTGTGGTTTGCACCAAGACATGATCACTTCTACAGATACAACCAAAGCTCAGAAGCGGTGGCGCATTGCTTGTGTTGTGATCTGTTCTATCCAGTTCATGGTTTCCCTTACTAAAGAGATCCAAACTGAACAGAACAGTCATGATTCTGTGATTTTGAAGTCTCCCTTTCACACCGCCCTCAAAGTTGAACCAAGCAGCTCCAACCATGGTGAAAATGAACATTTGTCACGCTCCTTTGAACCCACCATTGATCAATTTACTCTCACAGAAATTGTGAAAGAAAAAGATTTAGCGGCTCTTCTCAGGCTTGGAGGCGTAGGAAATATCGCCACATCTCTCAATACTGACCCTGAGAATGGAATCTATGGCAATAATCATGAAGTCAGCATGCGGCATGAAATGTTCGGTACAAACACTTACCGCAAGCCTCCTTCAAAAGGGTTCCTATTTTTTGTGTGGGATGCTTTCAAAGACACCACCATTCTCATCCTACTGGTCTGTGCAGCCCTGTCCCTTGGTTTTGGTATCAAAACACATGGAGTGCAGGAAGGCTGGTATGAAGGGGGAAGCATTTTCGTAGCAGTCTTTCTAGTGGTGGTTGTCTCTGCCCTCAGTAACTTCAGACAGGAGAGGCAATTTGATAAATTATCAAAACTAAGCAACAACATAAAAGTAGATGTTCTTAGAGATGCACGTCGCCACAAGATCTCCATCTTTGACATTGTGGTTGGAGATGTCATCTTCCTGAATATAGGCGATCAGATTCCAGCTGACGGGTTGTTTTTAGACGGACACTCTTTGCTGATAAATGAGTCAAGCATGACAGGTGAGAGTGATCCTGTTGAAGTAAACTTCACTGAGAACCCATTCTTGTTCTCCGGTTCTAAGGTGGTGGATGGGTATGGTCGAATGCTGGTTACATCTGTTGGCATGAACACTGCATGGGGCGAAATGATGAGCTCAATATCTGGCGATTCCAATGAAAGGACTCCATTACAAGCAAGGCTAGACAAATTAACCTCTTCTATTGGTAAGATAGGCCTTGCAGTTGCTTTTTTAGTTCTTGTAGTCTTGTTAATCCGTTATTTTACCGGGAAAACACAAGATAAGAATGGAAATAAAGAATATAATGGTAGCCAAACAGATTTAGATGATGTATTCAATGCGGTCGTGCGCATTGTTGCTGCTGCAGTCACCATTGTGGTAGTGGCGATTCCTGAAGGTTTGCCATTGGCTGTCACACTAACACTTGCTTACTCCATGAAGAGAATGATGGCTGATCAGGCAATGGTCAGAAAACTTTCTGCCTGCGAAACAATGGGTTCAGCAACGGTTATCTGCACAGATAAAACTGGTACTTTGACATTGAATGAGATGAAAGTGTCCAAGTTTTGGCTTGGTCAAGATTCCATCGAAGAAGATTCTACACTTGTAATTGCAGAAAATGTTGTTTCATTATTAAACCAAGGAGTCGGTTTGAACACAACTGGAACCATTTACATACCTGCGGCTGGATCTGGACCTGAAATTTCTGGCAGTCCAACTGAGAAAGCAATTCTCTCTTGGGCGATTTTGAAATTGGGTATGGATGTGGAAAAGCTAAAGAAAGGGTATAGAATTCTTCACGTCGAAACCTTCAACTCTGACAAGAAACGGAGTGGGGTTGCAATAAGGAAAAGTGCTGATAACACCATTCATGTACACTGGAAAGGAGCTGCTGAGATAATCCTAGCAATGTGTTCAAGCTATTATGAAAGTAGTGGGATTAAGAAGTCCCTAGATATAGATAGGGTTAAGATGGAGAAAATAATCCAAGGCATGGCAGCTAGTAGCCTCCGATGTATTGCTTTCGCTCACAGGGAAATATCAGAAGAAGAGATGGGATACCAAAAGGACGAAAGCAAGCACCAACTACAAAAAGAAGGCTTAACCTTGCTAGGGATAGTTGGTCTCAAGGATCCATGCCGACCAGGTGTCAAGAAGGCCGTGGAAACTTGCAGACTCGCTGGAGTGGACATCAAAATGATCACAGGAGACAATGTTTTCACAGCAAAAGCTATAGCTACAGAATGCGGTATACTAGGCCCAAATCACCAAGTAAATGGTAACGAAGTGGTAAGTGGTGCTGAGTTTCGAAATTATACGCATGAAGAGAGAATGGAGAAAGTCGAAATGATCCGTGTGATGGCAAGGTCATCCCCATTTGACAAGCTTCTGATGGTACAGTGCTTGAAACAAAAAGGCCATGTGGTTGCAGTCACCGGAGATGGCACGAACGATGCGCCTGCGTTGAAAGAAGCTGATGTAGGGCTTTCCATGGGCATTCAAGGTACCGAAGTGGCAAAGGAGAGCTCAGATATTGTTATCTTGGATGATGACTTCACTTCTGTTGCCACGGTTTTACGTTGGGGACGATGTGTTTATAATAACATCCAGAAGTTCATCCAGTTTCAATTGACAGTGAATGTGGCAGCTCTTGTTATAAACTTTATTGCAGCGGTTTCTGCTGGAAAGGTTCCCCTAACAGCGGTCCAGTTGTTGTGGGTAAATCTCATCATGGACACACTAGGAGCTTTGGCTCTTGCTACAGAGCGGCCTACTGATGAGTTAATGCAGAGGTCCCCCGTGGGTCGAACAGCGCCTCTAATAACAAATATCATGTGGAGAAACCTCTTAGCCCAAGCCTTGTTCCAAATATCAGTCCTCTTGATTTTCCAGTTCAAGGGTGAGTCTATATTCAATGTTAACGAGGAGGTAAAGGATACACTTATTTTCAATACATTTGTTCTCTGCCAAGTTTTTAACGAGTTCAATTCAAGAAGCATGGAAAAGCAGAATGTTTTCAAGGGAATTCATAAAAACCGTTTATTTCTTGGAATTGTGGGAATTACAATTATTCTTCAAGTTGTTATGGTGGAATTTCTAAAGAAGTTTGCAAATACAGTGAGATTAAATGGGTTGCAGTGGGGAGTTTGCATTGCAATTGCAGCTCTATCTTGGCCAATTGGTTGGATGGTGAAGTTAATACATGTTCCAGATAAACCGTTCCTCAATTCCATTAAGAGAGCAGAAGCGAGAATCAAGAGGATATTGCGGTTGTTTAATCAAAGGGGACCCTCTTCCTGTAGGCTTGGAACTGGATGTGGGGAAAGGTAAGGACCTAAAGCACAACATGCGCAAGTTGCTTCTTTAAATGGCTTTATAGAATTTCAACTTTTTCTAGTTCTTTCTTCTAACGTAGTTGGTATAATATTAGAGTTATGCTATACACTTTCATCCCACTCTCATTCCACCGTGTTGACGTGGTATTATCCATCAATCATTAAATCAATTTTTGTTTTTCCAGGTAACAAATTAAAGAGTTGTGGATAATAACACTCCAACACAGGAGGATAGTAGCGAGAAGAGGGTGTAATATGCAGTATTTTTCAAAGGGGCAATGCTAGGGATCCCCCTGGGCAATCCCGTTACCTTTTTTTTATGTAGTGATTAAGAAAATGTTGTTTAATAATATTGTGAATTTTTTTCTTTTTTTTAAAATATTTAAAAATGTTAAAAACATGATGTGGAAAGAAAACATATCATTTTTTTAACACTTTTAAATATTTTTAAAAAAAGAAAAAAATTCACAATGTTATTAAACAACATTTTTTTAATCACTATATAAAAAAAAAAGAAAAAAATACTAAGAAAAAAAATTTTGAACAGGAAAAATGAACGGGATCCCCCAAGCGGGATCCCCATCATTTTCCTTTTCAAAGTTTTAATATCCGCTCTAAAGCCACCGAGAATGTAACTTTGCTCATGTGTCTGCTTGGTGTCCCAATGCTTTTATACAGCCGGTTTCAAGCCCCAGGTCGATGACCTGAATTAAGCTCCAGACAGCTGATCCCTAGCATTTGGTTGACAATTGACACAAACTAATTAGTGACGGAATAAAAAATATTTATGCATGTCCTGACCCTACCTTCTCCATCAGATAGTCACCAAGATGCCTAGTATATAGTAAAGATGAGTAAACTCTCAAGCACCCACAACCACAGATAACCTTCAAAGTGATGCTTGATCAGAAGGAGAGCTAAATTTCGACCAGAAATCAGTGTGAGAGCAACCTCTCTTTGTTGTTGATGAAACAATAAGTATTGAAGCAGTTTAGGTGGAGGAAATTACTCGAACAATGATCGACTATAGACAAGTCAACTATGATGGATTGAGATTCTCGCAAATTCATTATCTATATAAGTAGTCTCTCCAATTCTCATCCGAATTGGACTTCTACACAGCTGCCACACTGGTCGGGGACCCAGTACAGACGGCATTACAAAGTTGATGATCCACCAAGGTATTTCAACCACATGATTGGTGATAAGAAAACTACTAAGTTTGTCCAAGTATAAGTGCAGGAAGTTAGTGATGATGACCAATTATTCGAATTTGCTTATAACTCAGACGAACAACACGGGTGATGCGTGTGTGTATTTTAGAGAGAATGAGTATGGTGTTAGTGGGTGCAATGTGTGAATGTTTCGACTTGTGAAGTTACTCTTCTGTGTTAGCTACATTACCAAGTTGTGGATTCGTGAGTAGCAAGTTTGGTGTGGTTTGTAATTTGTACTGGTGTTGCCTCATATTATAATATTGTTGTAGCATGTATTAGGGGATTTTATTTCGTTTCTTGAAGAATTTCATGACTAAGATAATTCTTATAATGATATTTAAGGTTCAAGGGACAAGTAAGTTGGACTTCACCATTATTTCTTGTGTTTCGAAGTTTTTCTATCTTGTTTACTCTTTATGTTTGCATAGATTAACTTATCAAAAAAAAAAAAATTATGTTTGCATAGATTACACGACTTGACATTATAACATATGTTATTTTGTAGGCCATGCTTACAATTATTTGATTTTGTGGAAACTACATAAGCCATAGCATGAAATAACTAATGAATGAACACTTTGGTTGGGTGGGGAATCCGCAGCACCCCATGACGGAATAGGCATATCCAGAGCCCCAAAGTGCAAGGATCTTTTACTCGATAGTGGAAAATTGGCAATAAAGAAACAACGGAATATTTTTTTAAAAATTTTACACTGTTGTAAAGTTTTAGATAAGGTACATGTGCTCTTTGTTGTTGTTGTTTAATATTGTAAGTGCTTCTCTTGCATGTGCTCTCCTTGATATATGTTTTGTATTACAACGGAGTAATGCTATAACCGAGTAATAATTCTTTATCAATTCTAGAATTCCAAACCTCCTGCACTAATGGACTAAACCCCTCATGCGAACCCCATATACGGAGAAATTTGAATGGCCGAGCAATAGACTCTCGTTCTCTAATAAGCTAGATAAGCATCGGTGAGTGGTCAGAAGATGACCGAGGCAAAAAAGTCACCTGAATATCACCAAAAAAATTTGAAAATTGTAGATTTATGAGCACTCTATCCAATTGTGCCCATATTCGTCTACCACCTAACCTTCCATTACACCATGATAATTGATTCCCATTATAAGGGAGATCCACCAACGCACAATCATAATTACATTCTTTAAATTCCCTTTTAGCTTGAGAAGCCTGTAATAGACATCCACCTTTTCACAATCACTTTGAATAATTAGGGGTGTAAATTTAAACTGAAAAATCGGTAAATCGGTCCAAACTGGACCGGACCGATTTAACCGGTTTTGAACTGGTCCGGTCGGGAACCAGTTTCTAAAATGCATAAACCGGTTAGAACCGGTCCGGTTCCGGTTTTGGAATTTTTCAAACCGGACCAAACCGGACTGGACCGGTTGATAAAAAAATATATAAAAATTAATATTTCATATATAAGTTTTATTAAAAATTAAAATTATACAAAATATTATATATATTAATATATAAGTTTTATATATAATTTATAATTATATGTGAAATTTTTATATATAATATATATCATATATGAAATAATTTCATATTATAATTTATAAATTATAACATAAAATATTAATCTTAAATATGAACATTTGTAATTTGTTTATTATATGCTATTAATACAATTATATATAAGATAATATTATTAGAAAATAAAAGTTTAATCTTAAAAATGAAAATGTAATTGATCATGTATTATATAGCTATACTAATAGTCTAATATTATACTAATGTCAAATTTACATTTTAAAAAAATTGAAAAACCGGACCGGACCGGACTGAAAACCGGTAAAACCGGAAATACCGGTTTAGGAGGATAACCGGTGCATAATCGGTTTTGAAAAATACAAAACTAGTTATACTGGTTCGGTCCAAGATTTTGTCCAAAACCGAACCGGACCGGACCAGTTACACCCTTATGAATAATGTTAAAATCCCCCCCCCAATAAACCAAGGAAGTCCACCAGAATTTTGCACTCTCAAAAAATCCCAAAGCTCCACTCGCTTAGCCCAAAAACAGCTAGCATAAACAAAAGTTACAAGAACCCGATAATTACCATAGACAAACCAGCCACTAATTGCTTGATCCGACATAGCTAGAAGCTCAAAATTGAAATCAACAGCCCAAAAAATCCAAAATTTACCCCCTACCACGGCATTATTAACATACAACGGCAATTTCATCCATCTTTCCCATTTGCTGCATTTATTCAAATTTAAAAAAGGTTCTAAAATGGCCATCACTGAAGGGCAACTTTTATTCAAAATATGCCGAAGCCTACTTTTCGACGAAAGAATTTCCCTAATATTCTAAGTGAGAATATAACAATTAAATAAATTTTTTTGAGCGAGTGCAACGCTCAAGCACAACAATAGATTTTTCTTTCATGACCCACTTCATTTTTTTCAAAGGCACATGCATGTCGGGATCAAATTCAAAACACTTGGCTGCTAACTTATTCAGTTCTTCCTCCGAATCACCATCAGAAACTGCCCTACACAGTACGTCCTCATTCTCCATGTCTTCCGCAACAAAGAAATTCCTATCACCTAGCTCACCTAACTTGAAATCCAACGCCTCATCCACCAATCTCAAGGAGCTTCTTGGTTTGGGTTTCTCAGTAGGCTCCTGACATTCACCATCAGATTCTATGTCTGTTAATTCAAACCAGGACCCTCCATGTTTAGTCTACTGGCCTTTCATAATAGCAACTCCCTCCTCCATATGAGTACCTTAATATTTGGCTGATCCTCCCCATCTGCAACACGCACCACATGGGATAAATCCCCACTATGTTAAGCCAGACACGAATCATATAATTGTCCCCCCAACGACACAAACCAAATTTTCTGTGTATCCGCATCACCCACTACTCTATGAGCACAAATGGACTTTAGTATAATATCGCGAAATTTCGACGCTTCCCCAACAACCTTTTCAACACCTGGATTATCATTCTCCCGGTTCCCCACTATCTTCCAAAGGTGTGCTATGGTGCAGATTAGTAAGAAATTAAATTTGCTCAAAGGTGCGTTGAGACACTGGAACAAAGTCACTTTTGGGCAAGTAGAGGTGGAACTTAAAAGATTGGAGGATCGTATCATTGGGTTGGAGCTTGATGTGTCCAGTAACTATTCGGTTCAAGTTGAGAATGAAATGCTGCAGTGTAAGCAAGAGCACTTGAAATGGGTTTATCGTGAGGAGACCTTGGCATGCTAGAAATCTCGGATCAAGTGGATCACTGAAGGAGATTCTAATACTAGGTTCTTCCAAGCATCCGTGCAGATTAAGAAAAAAAAATAAAAGGATTGATCAGATGCCGATGGAGGACGGTAGTATGCTTGATTCTACAAATGCGGTGCATGAGGGCACTATATTATTTTTCCAGCAACTTCTTTTGGCGTCGCAGGTTGTGAGGGACTCAAATGCTCTAGATTTGCTAGATCCAATTGTTTCTATGGCCGAGAATGAGATGTTGTGTGCTGTACCTTTTATGGAGGAGGTGAAGAGGGCTTTATGGTCTATTCCAGCGAATAGCAGTCCGGGTCCGGATCGTTTTTCTGCTAGTTTCTTCATGTTGGTTTGTAATATTGTTAAAAATGATTTGTTAGATATGGCCATAGATTTATTTGCGGGGCAACCGTTTTCCACTTTCTTTGGTGCTACCAATTTGGTCTTGATTATGAAGGTAGATGAGCTTTTGGGTTTTGGCCAATTTCAACCAATTAATCTTTTCTTGGTGGTGTATAAAATTATGTCAAATATTATGGTCTTTCGAATGGCTTCGATTCTGGATAAAATCATATCTCCTGAGCAGGCCGCGTTCATTCGAGTAAGGCTAGCTCAAGAATTAGTTCAAGGTCTTAACAGGAAAGTGAGAGGTGGAAATGTGATGCTGAAAATTGACATGGCCAAAGCATATGATCGTGTTAATTGGAGTTTTCTTTTAGAGATTCTTAGTCTTTTGGGGTTCTCTGAAAATTGGCATAGTATTGTATTTAATGTTATTTCATCCCCTTATTATTTGGTGATGGTAAATGGATGCACTAAAGGTTTCTTCAAGGCCTCGCGTGGTCTACGGCAAGGTGATTCTCTTTCCCTTTATTTATTCATTTTAACTAGAGAGATTCTTTCGCGGATGATCAACAAAGAACTTAGTTTGGGTCGGATTAAACCTTTTCATTCTAGTAGAGGATCTTTGATTTCTCATTTGCTCTATGCGGATGATGTGCTAATTTTTGTTAATTGTGGGAAGTCATCTATGCATAATCTTATGGTGGTACTGCATAAGTATGAATCGATATCAGGTCAATTGATTAATTTGAGTAAATCGTCAAAATGTTCTTTTCTACATCTATTTTGGTTGAGAGAAAAATGGGTTTGAAGGCGACTTTCAGTTTTGAGGAGGGCAACTGGCCGTGTACTTACTTGGGCATTCCTTTATTTGTGGGGTGCATGACAATTCACATGTTTGATCCTTTCTTGGAAAAAAAAGAAAGTGGCTAGGTGGAAAAGTAAACTCTTATATTTTGGGGGTAAAATTGTTTTAATCAATCATGTTTTAAATAGTATGCCGATTCATATGCTTTCGGTTTTAAATATTCCAAAAGGAGTGATCTCGGGACTTAAGAAGATTTTTTTCAAATTTTCTCTTGGGTGCTTCATAAGAAAATTTAAAAAAAAAAGAAAGTGGATTTCTTGGAAGCAAATTTGTTTACCGGTGGATGAGGATGGACTCGGATTCGGGCACTTAATGAGGTTCAAGAATCCTTGCTTATGAAGTTTGCTTGGAAATTAATTAGAGGAGGTAGATTGTGGTTGGATTTTTTTGCTTCCAAATATATTGGCAATGACCATATCTATTCAGTAATGCAGGGACACAAAGGGTCACGATTTTGGAAGGGAGTGATGGCCCTCATGTCGAGAGTACTCAACAACTTGAAGTGGCTCATTCAGGGAGGTGATTCGAATTTTTGGTTGGATAACTGGTTAGGGGATGGACCATTGATTAATTTCATTCCTGTGGTTGGGAGTGTTAAGCTCAAAGTGGAGGAGGTTTTTTGACTAGACAGGGCCCAATTTAAGCCGGATATGTGACCTGGTTACAGAGGATATGCTTAGGAAAATTAGTGATGCGGGCGTTCGGTTACGACAGGGGAATGATCGCTATGTATGGAAGACCTCAGTTGATGAAGAATTCTCTACTAAGTCCTCATGGTAATTAATTCAGAATCAAGGTGAAGTGTGCACATGAAAGAAATGGCTTTGGCAGGATTGGCTACAAAAGAAGATGTCTTTTTTTTTTTTTGGAGAGCTATGAGAATGGCTATTCTGGTTGACGATGTTATTCGGAACATAGGAATTCCTTTAGTCTCTAAGTGTGAGTGCTGTGCTCAGTCTCAGGTGGAGACTTTACGTCATACATTATGTGAGGGGGATGGAGCTAAAATAGTTAGGAGGTTTTTTGTTGATGCATGTCGAGTTCAACTTCCGCATATTCGGAGTTGGGTGGGGATGATGAGGACTTGGTGGCATAGAGCTTCAATGTGTTCTCAGGGGGCTCTCCCTATTGTCATTTCTTGGGCACTATGGAGAGCAAGATGTGCGGCTAGAATGAAAGGTACTAAATTCATGGTTGAAAATGTTATTAGATTTGTTAAAGTATTGATTTGAGATATAGTTTGTAAACTTCAAAAATTCCAGCATATGGGCAGAGATGATCAAAAGGTAATGGAGAGGCTCGCATGTTCGATTATTCCTATTTCTTCTAATTGCTTGGACTCCACCGAAAAGAGAAAGGGTAAAGCTGAAAGTGGATGGAGGATCTTGTGGCAACCCGGGTGAGTCTAGTGGAGGGGGTATTATTCGGGATGCTAACGGCGACGTCCTTGCGGGATTTGCACATGCATATGGTAATGCCACTAACACCATTGCCGAATGTAGAGCTCTTCTTGATGGACTTCGGTTATGCAGGCAATTGGGCTTGTGGGATGTTTTGGTAGAATCGGATTCGGCCGTTATAATTGGTTGGTTGGTATCGAGGGGTGTGCAAATATTGGTTCCTTTGGAATTTTTGGGAGAAAGTGAAAAACATGGTATGTGAGCTAAATGTTCGATTTCGTCATATTTTTAGAGAACCTAATATGGTGGTAGATTTCTTGGCTAAGCAGGAGACTCAAGGGCTAATTTCAGATTTTTTTGTGACACATCTTCCATTCAAGGTCGTATTTGGGGATTAATTCACTTAGACAAACTTGGCATGCCCTATTTTAGATGGTGATTTTGTGTTTAGTGGGTTGGTTGGCTTTGGGTTTTTGATAATTTTCTTGGGATTTTCTTGGCACCGGAGTATGTTTTTTCTTGTAAATTTTGATAACTCTACGGTGTCCTTGGGATTGTTACCATGGTATTCCTCCGCCACAAGTGAGAGTTTTTAATAAATTTGGGACAGGGTCACTCATGGACAAGTGACTTTCGTCTATTTTTTTTAAAAAAAATTAATAATGATAAATGTGCCACATCTTACATAATAGGATGAGTGAAATGGTAGTGTAGTGTATAGAATTTTCCATTACAACCACCTACATTCTCCATAAATTTGACGGTCACAAATGACTATACAAGTACTTCTTATGTAGAACTCCCACCTGCAATACCATCTTGGGGTCATGTTGATAGTGCAGGTGATATTGATTATGCTACCAAGAAACTCAATAATGAACCTTACAGTTTGTTAGAATGCCTTTCCTTAGGTTCGACCTTTACTCCTTTATTTTGGTAATTGGTGGTAAAAATCTGTAATGATTATGAACATGTGGTTTAATTTCGTGAATGGACCTATATGGGCATGATTTTTTGTTGGATTTCCTATGGATGATGGTCGATCTTGGACATGTGATATTACACCTGCTACTTGCCCTATACAAGCGGGTAGCTGTCGTTCCCGCACACTGCCTTGGCCTGGGCGAGCTGGCAAAATCCCCCCCGTCTTGTCTTAGCCCCCTACCTATTCGCATCTATTCAAATAGATGGAAGGATTTTCCCCCAATCCGCCCATAATCCGACAGACATTTAACAGGTGTGTGAAATGAAAAAAAATACAAAAATTGAAAAATTTCATTTGATCTACAAAAAAATCACATACAGATCTACAAAACTCAAATGACTTGCAAAATATTATATATAGATTGGAATATACACAGATATGACCAGAGAGATGCAGCACGACAAGCTAAGAGCACAAATCTAACTTTTGAGACATCGTGGGTCTCACTTAACATAGAACACAAATCTAAGATCCACAATGCCGTGTGTCTCAAATTCACTATATCAAAGGCTAGTGATGGCCAAGGGAAAGAAGCAAGAATAAGTAAAAAATGAAGAGAAAAATGACGACGACAGAAGAGAAAGGAGGAAGAAATAGGAAGAGTGGGAGAAGAGAAGTGAAGGAAAAGAGGGGGGAGGAAGAGTGGAAGAAGAAGACAAAAGAGAAAGGAATAGAGAGTTTGAAAGACGAAAGAGAGAAGCCAAAGACAAAGAAGTTCAAAATAGGTAGTCTATTTTTTAGGTTCATATATTAAAAATGATATATATATATATATATATATATATAAATATATATATATTTATTATTATATATAAAAGTGGAGTTATATAATTCTAACGTGGCATTCTACCCATAAAGTAGGCATTCTACCCATTAAACTTGAAGTATCATGTTTATGAAGCGATAAACCTTTTAAAAGCAATGTTTCATTATGAACCATTATAACTTTTAAGTTTCATTTCTTTTCCTACATATAAATATATAAACTAATTCAAGACTCCACTCAAAAGCACTATTTAAACATTTATATTGTTTTGTATTTTAAGCAGAGTTTTATGACTCCGATGTGACATTTTACCCATAAAAGTAGGCATTCTACCCATTAAACTTGAAGTATTATGTTTATGGAGCGGTAATCATTTTAAAAGCAATGTTTTATTATAAACTGTTGTAACTTTTAAGTTTCATTTCTTTTATTAAATATAAAGATATAAACCGATTAAAGTCTCTACCTAAATGCACTATTTCAACCTTTATATTGTTTCGTCAAATAAACCATCCTATAAACCCTTTCAAATTCCTCCACTATAAAATTTGATTTCTCTCCCTCATACACAATATACACAAAAATTTGTGCATTGCGAGGGTTATAGGCTCATATATTATTAATAAATAGATGCAAGCATACAGGTGGGAGCTCCACCCGTCACCCTCCACCCCCATCTCTCAAAAAGAAAGAATTCTCTTGTGATAGGAAGCGGGCAGGGGTGCCGAGCAGACCAGATACTGGTGTCTGCCCATCACCCCTATGTGATATATGACAATAGAGCACAATGATGACTTATATCGAGATGTGGTAGAATTGTATTCTAGACTTTTTCTCAATCATTTAACTTGATAAATGTTTGTATTCTTTATTATTAATGATATGGTTGATTTTCCTATATATATATAAGAAAAAAAAAAAAAAAAAAAGACCATGCTACATATTTGACTTGATAACATGAATAGCTTAACTCTATCATATAGTAAGTATAGAGGGAGCATTTTTATATCATGTATGTGTTTGGCATCATGCCCATGGTCACATCAGGTAGTGTTAGACCGACAGGGGTGTGCAGAGGTTGCATTCCAGAGTGAATCTGCCTCTCATGTTTTCTTGCCCAGTGATATGGGAGATATTCATGCATGCAATATCTTTTTGGTCAATGTCTAGACAATAGCGTTTCTATCAGAACACCAACGTGTTTGCTTAATTTATAAGGTGTGGCCAACTCTGTGCTAAGTATGCAATCAACGTTCGAATATTAAGTCCCATGGTCTGAACGTTAAAAGCTAATCTTTTACTTTGGTTTCTATTCTAACCTTATATATTCATGGCGTCAAGTCCTGAGGCATAACATGAGGCATATGTTATGTTTCTAACTATATTTTTAAGGTTTTCGTGATAGGAATTTTATGTTTAGGGAATTATAATATGCATGGCACCACTAACAGCATTAATTAGTATTGGTGTACCTAAAGTTTTAGACAAATTTTGAATAAAATGTCACCTTTTGCCTTTGGCCTATCCATAATTATTTTATATCCCACATTGAATTACCCGTATCACTAGCTATAATAATAAAATATTATTATTTTTAAAAAATTTTAAATTTATAATCTACACATTAATGTATGTCATTTATATTTTTTTGACCTAGTTTTTTATTTTACTTTTCATAATTTTCAATGATCTACACATCAAAATTCATAAAACCTATCCAGAGAAGAGAGTTTGAGTGAGGAGAAGAAATGAGAGAGAAAATAACATAAATTAATCAATTGGAGGGTCAACGCTAACCATACATATATAGAGATTTCTTGTATCATTTAAAGCAAATGCAAACCATT
Organism: Cyclocarya paliurus; assembly: GCA_029856935.1. Taxonomy (NCBI): domain Eukaryota; kingdom Viridiplantae; phylum Streptophyta; class Magnoliopsida; order Fagales; family Juglandaceae; genus Cyclocarya; species Cyclocarya paliurus. Next base: position 15,178,223 of record CM056953.1, on the reverse strand, counting down.
TGCCTCTTTCAATCAGATATTTTTAAGGGATTATTAGCCAAATTTCAGGCATTTGGCTAAACTAATGTCGTTGCTCTAAGAGACATAACAAAACTTTAGAGCTGAGAGATGCTTATAGAAAATTTAGAAACATTCATTCCCCTCTTTGAAGTTCAATTAAGAGAGAATGTAATGGGTGGAAGAACATCCATTCCCTCTATTTCCCTTATAATTTCTTTTTTATTCCCTCCAAAATTTTGAGGAATGGTAGGGAATGGAATGAAAGTTCATAAAATATTGACCAAAGTCTCTATAATATTCTTGTATTTCATTAAATACTAAACTAGCCAGTTAATGCTCGAACCTAATAGAAAAACCCCTTAGAAAATTTTTTTCCAAGATTAATTTCATCCTCCTTGTAATCCAAATTTGGAATTTTAGGTCAGGATCTTAATTATCCATTTCTTTATTAAAATGGTTTTTATTTCATCTTGAAAATATTTCTATGCAGCAGCCTTGTTCATTTCTAAGATGGGTTTGTCACAACTGATTTCTACACTTTCACTTTTCATTTTTCTTCTCATTCTCTCTTTATTCATCTTTGTTATAAATTATACGTTTAGACGGTATACAGTGAAAAGATTATCGAAATAAGCCAAAAATAATGCTTATTGCTTGGTTGCAAGAAAATTACGTATCTATTTAATTATATAAAAGCCATGTTTAAACTTTCTTACTTGGGATTCAGCCCGCACAAATCGGCCTAACAATCCATAAATTATCAGCACACCTTACAAGCCAGCAAACCATTTATTTGCAAAGGTTCAAGCGGTGCAATGAACTAGCAAAAACTGTTTATTTGCAAAGAGTCAAGAGGTGCAATGATTCGGCATATTTACAAAGGGTCAAGCGGTGCAATGGTGAACGTGCTCTATAGTTTATTTGCAAAGTTTGTCGAGATAGTTAAAAACAAATGGCCAACTGGTGCAATGGTGAACGTAAAATAGGATAAATGAATACTATTGTCTGACAGTTTCTGTTTTCTCTTCCGCGCACTTTCTCTCTTTCTCGCAGCGTCTCTTTCATTTCTTCCTCACATGAAGGCACACCATACCATAAAAGTGCAAGTAAGTGCTGTTTTTGGCTCATTTTATTTTTTGTGGACTTTACAAACATTATCTTGGGCAGGTACACAATGTTTGGACTTTGCAACATTTTTCAAGGTTATGGTTTTAATGTTATTTTGGTCTTCAACACCGATAAAAAGAAAATTGCATGTTTAGTGTTCACCATGCATGGGAGTATGCATTTTGGAACTAATACATTTAATGTCTTCATTCCTATAGAGATTTTAAAAGAGTGATTGCATTAGTGTGCTGGAATTGTAATGAAATTGAGAGTAAGCCAATCTATACGAGTTTTTTCCATTTATTGTGGATAAGTGAGCACAACCTGTTTGATGAAATAACTCTTCCAAAATGTTTGCATATTTCTCAACATAGAATCTCCGAGGAGGATATACCAATTAGTGCGTCAGTAGAATGGAGTTGAGGAAAATGAATCATGGGTATGCTTAATTGATTGCAACATCTAAGTTCTGTTTATTTCATTTTTAAGTTTGAAAATAATGAAATTTCTCTATTTCGACAGAATTTTTATCTGTGAACCTTCTTATTGAATATAGTATCATGCGGGTTTAACTCGAATAGATTAATTCACAAAAAAAAAAAGTATAAAACTTTATTAGAATAATCGTATTAAGTTTCTCACCTTTTCGGTTTTTCTTTGCCCCTTTTACTTTAATCTTTGTAATTCCTTGGCAGGCTAACAAAATTTTTTGGTATAAGGGAAAAGGATACGTGATAAGAAAGCAAAGAAAATGAGGATATGGTTGTCTTGATTTAGTTAATTGATGGCCGGAACGTTTTCTCGATATTTCGATTAGGGAATTTTCTTTGGGATAATTTTATTGGCCATAGCCTTTGTGATCATACTCATGAAATGACATTTATGCCTTGAACTACAACAAAGTACAAATTTATGTTTGATCCAGAGGGTAAGATCCTTTCGTTAAAAGATACTCGACATGATTTTCCATTCTTGACATTTTTGTTTGTGTTTTGCTCTTTATTGGCTTGGGTATTTGTAATCTGAACAAAGTTATCAGTTATATTTTTCAAGCATTATTTTTGTTCAAAGCATTACAGATTCCATAACAAAAGCAAAGTAATCAGTTTAAGAGTAAATGTTTTGATTTTATGTTTTAATGATCTGTGAAGTTGGATTTTTGATATACTCCATCAATATTAATTCATGCTTATTTATGTAATTCTTAACTTTCAAGAAAATTTGAAAAAAGAAACAAAACAAAACATATATCTTATATTGGAATCAAGCGGTGCGAAAGGAAACCAAAGAACCAATCGTCGAGCAATGCAAATGGAAATATATAGCATCAGAGTTCTAAGGACTGAATGTATATACAGTTTATTTCGCACCGCTTAAAACACATGCTATGCTTAAAGCGAATTCAACAGCAAAACACTGTTAATATATATATATATATATATATATATTACATTTTCAATATTGTAGACCATGACATATCTTATTTGTAAAGTGGACACTTTTTTCCTAATCTATTTTATTATCATTTGTAATGCGCGAGCACTCTGTCTGCGTCATTAGGGCAATGATAATCACACAATTTTAAGTCTACAGTCATAGGGATACAAAATAGACACATCATAGGGATGCCAACATTTTCCCAAATATACACTAATTCATCATAAAGCTAAAGGGTAAAAATGTAATGTAGGCATCAAACACAAATAAAATATACGCATGCTTCATTTTAAATAGAGATACATCTTTTATTCATTTTTCATGTATTTCTATATTGATCTGTAATTAAAATTATTTAAAATTAAATAATTGTAACAGTGATTATGCATGTTTACATTTAAATATAAAGCTATAAAATCTTGCACGCGAGTTGTGCCATTGCGCGGGTGATACACTCGTTGATATAATTATCAAGTGGAAATTATATTTGATATTTCTAAATGTTAGCAAATGAGTAACCATGAAGTGTCCACATGGGTGGAAAAGTTATAAGTAGTCGATTAATTCCCCACCACAAGCATTTAATTAACTTCACCCCCCCCCCCCCCCAAAAAAAAACTCATGAGACTTTTCAAATAGGAGTATTGCGTACACTAGTTTGGTGCGTGGAAAAGTGAGTGAACGTATAAACAAAGTACCTTTTTCTCTACAATTTTATAGAGCAACCATCTTATGCTTTTGATCTTGAAGTGTGGAATTATTTTGTGATACTCTAGTAGCCTCCTAAGTGATGTAGATGTGTTATTACAACTGTTAGATGTGGGCTGTAAGACAAGCAAAGATCCGGGTTTGTGGGAATTATGCTCCACTTGTGGTAATTCGAATTAATCTTATCTAACATTAATATCCAAGCCTATGCTGCTTATTCTCATCCCTATTAATATGATTACATGTTACTTGATGCTTTCGAATGAGTTTAAAAGCATATAAGTGACGTATGCTATGATTGTTTGAGTTTCAGGATTTTCATTAGAGACTATGCTATAGCATGTTTAAGATTAAATTTATTACATGAAAATATTACTTATAATGTCATAAACATGTCCCTTAATTTTGGTGGAAATTCGTTTCATATAGAAGAAGTCTAAAACCCCAATTTTAAAGTGAATGTTACGACCAACACTTTGAGCCCAATTTTAACCAATCATATGTTATTTTCTGAAACCAAACTTTATGTGGTTAGAAAGCTGGGTTCATAAGCTTTAAATTGGCACAGCATGCGCTTGATTTGGACATAAAATGAGTAAATTATGGCCAAATGAAATTAGTGGTCAAAATCAGAAAAGTCGGCTAAGGAAGATGATGATCGGTGTCGTTTTGGCAAGCCCCACTCTCAGTCTTGCAAAGTGTGATCCACCCTTGCACTTCTAGTCCGTTTTTCCCCACCAATATAGACACACCTTCACATGAGGATGAAGAAACTTTATGTTTTGACATTCAAAAACATTGGAAACAATAAAAGGTGATATACACTAAGCGGTGGTGAGTGTAGAAGGAACAATGTTATTTTTTAGTAGAAAACAAAGTCCATATGCACAAGGAGCACGTGTAGGAGTGCGGTGGTTTACATGGCTATCTTTTCGACAACTTCGGCAAGTGTGAGCTTGGGTTTGTTTACTACTTTATACATTCGATTGTTTGTTTAATATAAGTCCCAAAAATATTTCTTAGAAATTAGGTTTTAGGTAAAATCCTTAAAAAATGAATTACTACTTTATGCACTTGTTATACTTCCTCAAACCCAATTTTTCTGAGTTACTTGAGCATTTATACAGATTATTTTATTTTTATTAAATATGTGGATGCTTGTTGTTATTAAATGTATGAACATATTGAATATGTGTCCCAAGCTTTGATGGCCTATTAATCCCCTCATTAGTTGAGAATTTGGGTCATCAATCCATTGAACCATCATGCATACCATTATGATTGGATGCTTGAATTCATTAGTATTTTTTGTAAATGGACAGAGATGATATTGACAATTTGTTGTATTCATTTATAATGTATGTATTTATTTTTATGTGGATGGATAAGGTGTGGCTTATAAGTATATTGGTGAAGTGGCATCCCTATATATTTATTTTTCTAGAAGATTTATAGTAGGATTTTCTTTAGAAATATAATATTGAGAATATAATTTTGTTATTGAGACCATGTAAAGGGATGTTTTCAAGTCTATTGATATACTTAAAGTCACCTTAACATGATGCACCAATTTATCAATGAGGATTCGGCTGGAGCCTATGTGCAGGGTAATAATTATGGATTTTTTCATACTTGATGAATGAATTATATATGCATGAGTTATGAGTTTTAAGATTCTTCTATAGATTTTATTCAAAATTAGTTAGATGTAGTATTTTAACTTAAATAGTGTCACTAACTTTTTGCAAAATTCTCAATCTCATTATGTTGGAAAGAATTCCATGGTTTAATTAGATTTTGTAATAAAATTAAGTATGTATTAATGTCAATTTCTCACAATGAATGTAGTGATAATGACTACTAAGAACATAATTATTGACCTTACTAAAGGAGAGAAATTGGATGATACCAACAATCATGATATATAGCATAAGAAAATCCAATATCTACTAATGAACAAGATGCCCTAGAAAATATATCACACCTTATGATACCACCTAAGGAAAGAAATATTTTCCAACATCGTCATGATATATAAGCCTATCATGGTTAGTCAAAGAGAGATTGGTGTGCGCATTTCACTATGTTTAGTAGCATGCACAATGATTGAATTGGGGAGTTTGAGAACTGTCCATGTGGACCCTAAACATACCATGACCAAGCATTTGAGATCGATATTTGCCTTGATTCATGATCTAAAGTATGATGGCAATAATCTCAATGGTGAACTATAAGTTACTACTGTGATACAATCTTTGCTCAAGTCAACATAGGGACAAATGAAGCTTGTTTTGACATAGTGAGAATACTAAAACTTTTGCTAATAAATATCGATGCTTACAATTAGAGGTGGAGCTCATAGATGCACACAATATCACTCTTCTTGTTGCTCAAGTCTAAGCACAAGCAACTTGGAAGATCTACTGGAGCGATAAATAGTCTTGGGCCATAGGATGATAAAGTTACAAAGTGCCGCATAGGCAAGTTCGCTGACAAGGACAAATCCAAATTGAAGTGTTCTAACTGTGGAAAAGTATGACACTTTGCTCATGAGTGCACTGAAGCAAAAAAGGAATCCACTAAACACAACTCTCTTATTATTTGTGTTTGTTCACATATTTTTGTTGCTCAATTAATCCCTAAATGAATTGTAGACACAAGAGCAATCAAACATGTAACTTGAGATTGAGTTGGGTTCATAGATTATAGAAGAATATTAGCTAGGAGACAGTACGTTATATTGAGTAATGAAATTAAAGAGGAAGTACTTGGAGTTGGCACCTATCAACTTTGGATGCATCTAGGCCGTCGCTTGTTAATTTTTCATGATGTGCTTTATGCACCTGGTATTCAATGTAATCTATTTTCAGTTATTTATATATTGGAACTTGATTTTACATTTTACTTTTTACTTTGATGGCCCTCAGTTGGACTTTTATTTGGATAGGCTCTATATGGACATAGATCTTTTCGAATGGTTCTTTTATATTGGATTTAGGGCATGTTTGGGTAATCAGATGATATGAGAATTCTCTTAATAGTAGTGAAATAATTTATGAATAATAGTGAAATGGTTTGAGTTAAGATGTTTTATTGAATATTGAAAAATGAGAAAGAAAAGTTGAATAAAATATTATAAAGTTAAAATGTTATTTGAATATAATTTTTGTTTTAAAATTTGAAAAAAGTTTTTAATTTTATGTTTTGTTTGAAAGTTTGAGAAAGTTGTAGTAATTAGGTAATAATTAAATGAAAATTTTGAAAGTTTAAAATTGACAAGTATTTGTGTTTAAGTAATATTTGGGAAGAAAATGATTAGACGTTTTGGGGTGAGATTAGATGAAATCATTTCACTTCCCAAACAAGCCTTTAGATAAAATCTCATTTTCTTTTATGGCTTCAAATGATGGTGATGTTGCTTCTAATTCATTGAAATGACATGCTAGACTAGTCTACATAGGAAAAAATAGAATGGCTAGACTAGCTAGAGAAAGCCTATTGTGGTCTGTCACTAATATAAGCTTACTGTGTGTGAGACTTGTTTAGCTAGAAAATACAATAGGAAGCCTTTTGGAAAAACTCCTAAAGCATCTTATCCTTTAGAGCTAATCCACTCTAAAAATTTAAGGACCTATGAACATGAAGGCACATCATTGAGCCTCTTATTTTCTCACCTTTATAGATGACTACTCACGTTTCAATTATGTCTATCTGATCTCCCATTGCTTTAAAGCACTAAACTGTATTGTAGTTAAGGTTGAGAATCAAAAAGAAAAAAATCTTAAAACTCTATGACCTGATCATGGTCGTGAGTACTTGTCTAAAGAGTTTCAGAGACTATATAAGAAAAAGGGGATACGTTGCCAATTGACAATTCTTGGCATACTACAACAAAATGGAATAACAGAAAGAAGAAATCATACCTTATTGGAAATTGTTCGATTAATGATACCACAAGCTAACCTAGAAATATCATTTTTAGGGATGTTCTTTTAGTTGTTGCTGAAATTTTGAGTTGTGTGTCTTCTATGTCTATTCCATCAAACCCCATATGAATTATAAAATGTCCCAAAATCAAATTTGGAACATTTACAGCCTTGGGGTTATGTGGGTTATGTTCACACCTCTTCCTATGAATATGAGAAACATAGCCCTAGAACAAATAAACATATTTTTTTTAAGATATTCAGAGAGCTCAAATGACTACGTAATGTATGTTGAACATCTTAACAGAGGAATGATGGGAATAGAATCGCATGATGTTACATTTATTAAGATTGATTTTTCCAATATTGTGCAGCAAAGAAAGATCTTGAGTTTTTTAAGTTGCAAGAACTCAAGGAAGTTAAACCATCTTTTGGCGATGGTGGAGGATTATCACATCCTAAAATCGTAAAAGATAATGAAAGTAACTTTCATTCTAGTATAAGTGTACTACTATAAAGTGACTCAGAAGAGTCTCAAATAAAATGACCGGCTTCTATGAGATATGAGATGATTTCTATGGAAAATAACCAAGTTTGAGAGTTGGTTGATCTTCCACCAAAAGCAAATGTATTGAAAAAAAAAATAGATTTAAAACATTAAGCGCTAGGCAGATGGATCAATTGACAAGTATAAGGCTCATCTCGAGATAAAGGGCTATACCCAAAGAAAGGGTATAGATTTTGAAGAAACATCCTCCCTTGTGGTGAAATTTGCTTCCATTCGCTTCATTCTAAATATATTTGCGCACTTAGATTTGGAATTTTTTCAAATGGATGTGGAAATTGCATTTCTCAATGGAAAGCTAGATGATATAATATGGATTAGTTTGATAGTTTTGAGGTTGAGGGATGAGAGCGCAAAGTATGTCAGGTGAAACATTTCATTTATGGGCTTAAACAATTGTCTAGACAATGGTATTTATGATTTTATGACACCATTATTTCAATTGGCTTTGAGATGCTAGAAGAAAATTATTGTGTGTATATTAAATATACAAGAAACACGAAGAGTTTTCTAATTTATCTTTGTACATGGATGATATTTTATTAGTTGTGAATAATATGGAGATAATTGTCACCACAAAAGAGTGGTTGTCCTCTACTTTTGAAATGAAGAACATGGACGAAGCAAGTTATGTGCTTAATGTTAAAATTTTAAAGGATCGTTTACAAAACTTCTTGGTTTATCTAAAAAAATTTACATTAAGAAGATTCTAAAACAATTTCATATACTCAACTCCATACCCTTAAACACTCCAATTGAGAAGGGTTATACATCGATTCTATTGTCCTGAGAGTGATGAGGAAAAGAAAGAGATTAACCAGAATTCCTTATGCAAGTGCAATTGGAAGTTTCATGTATGCCATGTTTTGTACACGACCTGAAACTTGTTTTGCAATTGAATTGGTTATTTATTATTAGAGTAACCCAAGACATGTTGATTGGCAATTAGTTAAGAGGATTTCCCGATACTTTCAAGGGATAGAAGATCTCGTTCTTTGCTATAAGAGTGAAGACATGAAACTAAAGAGTTATAGCAATACTGATTGGGCTAGTGATAAGGTGAGTATAAGTTCACGAGTTATGCATTTATAGTTACTGTAGGATCTGTTTCTTGGTGTAGCAAGAAACAACATTGCTTTGTCCATGTTGGAGGTAAAGTACATTACTTGTTCAGCAGCTGTTTAATAAGTTGTTTGATTGATCCGGCTTGTGGGAATTATGCTCAAGTAATTCGAATTAACCATATCTAATAGAAAATTCATCTCAATGTACAATTGGTAAATTAGAAAAGGGAACATGGCACGAGATAGAGTAAATGAGGTCGAAGTAAAAAAAAATTGAAAAAGCTATTTATTATAATAGCTGCAAGCAAATCATGTGGAGATACTTTTGCTGCAACAACAATAGGAGTGGTATATCCTCAATTGCCTCAAAGAGATGACAGCAAATGGAGCTCTCACGATGCATCAGAGGAACCAACCATCCCCAGGAATCGTTAGCTTATTCTTTTCTTAGATGATTTTAATGGTTTTGACTTTTATGGTTTTTGGAACAATTGTTTTGTGTGCAATACAAAAGATTTTATTAGGGGAGTAATCGGTCCAATTTTGTCCGATTTTATAAATTTTTTACAACCGAATTGATATACACCAGTTTTGAAATTTTAAGAATTGGTACCGAACCGATTCATTACCGAAACCTGAACTTTTAGTTTTTAATTTGGTTTCGATCCAATCTGATCCAGTTTTTTCGATTGTACAAATTATCTATGTTAGTAATAATATGAAGTTTACATATACTATCCTATTAGTCTATTAATATTATAGTATAAATATATTATTTTATAATAATTAACACATACTATTATAATATTGAATTTAACTATAGTCTATATAAGTTTTATTCTCTTTATATAAGTATATATAATCAAACATATAAAAGGTTCTTCTCTCTCGTGGGAGTAAGGCTTTCTCTCTGGTTTGCCAAAGATTCTTGTCTCTCAGATTCTGTCTGTGGAGTTTTGTTTTTTGCTTTGCATGCATGGCTGAGGAGAGGTTGACTACGTAAAAAAAAAAGTTCTTTGTTCTCCCTCAGATAAGGTCACCTTAAGAGAGATATAATGGTGAGTATATGTCACTAATTCCACATCCACTTGGTCCTTCCATAAGAAACAAATACCACCACTTAACCCATACTATCAATTACAAAACTACACTGAAAACCAAGTCTATTACGAACAATCTCCACCTTTTGTCTATTACACTTTGTTTCCATAAGAAAAACAAAGTTTAGGCACTTAGAATGCACCAAATGGTGCAACTCTCGAACTATTCGACGGTTCCCAAGCCCTCGACAGTTCCAACTTAGGCAATTCATAAAGGGTGGTGGGGCTACCAAGTAGCCTCCACCAATTCAGCATCACAAGTCTCCACACTTGTTTTTTGTTTTTTTATCACTTTGGGGAATATCAGTAATGAAAGTATTAGATCTCAGGGCCCTTTTTCTCTCACCACTCAATTCCAAAATAGGATTAGAATGAGCAGGCTTACCTGTCCCTTCACGTGCCTTTCTTCAGGTGGACTTTTTTGTGACTAAAGGTTGTTGGGATTGAAATGTGAAGCTGGTAGGGTCAACTTCAAAAAGGAGTCCTGTTGTAACCGTTTCCATGAGCATGGATCAACAATAACTTATGGTTCATGCTGTGGATTCTCACCCAAGGAAAATGCCTTAATTATATCCAAACTGGGCAGTAATTCAAAGTTTCTATTTTTAGAAACTGTTGCACTCCTAACGTTTGAGTCCAGCAATTGACTAGCCTCTTTATGGTTAATTAAGGGTGATTGATGCAGATCAAGGGAGTTTCGATCCTCATTAGCTAACAGTTCCTAAATAGATGCCCCCATATTTGATTCCTCGGAGGACTTCCCTTTTGAGTTATGACCACCTTCCGCCACCATTGATTGATCAGAACCACCAGCACCACCATACTTCCTGGATTCAGACAACCTGGTTTTGGATGGAGTGGCTCTCAGCCAGGGTCCAAATTGAATTGCCTCACCATCATCTCTATGCATTAAGTGACAACTTTTACCTTTGTGCTTCAAGACTCCACATTTGAAACAAAAATTTTGTAATCTTTCATATTTGAAAGCTATCCAGGTCCTCTGGTCACCACCTTGCACCCTTCTACCATGCACCAAGGCTTTTGTGAGATTCACCTCAGCTTTCACACGAAGGCTCCTTCCCGAACCTGTCCCATCTTATTTCACTTAGACGGAGAGCACATTGCCAATTGCATATGCAACAAGCTTCCCACACTCCTAGTTCATAACTACTAAAGACATATTATGGAGTTGCACCCAAAACGGCTCATCAGTAAAGGAGATAGCATTAACAGGAGGCTGCCATCTACTTCTTGCAAAGCAACCAGAAAATGATCAAAAGTCCATGGATGACCTTTTAAGACTTTCTCCTTATCTACCAACATTTGGAACACAATGAGCAAGGAGTTGTCACCAATCACCAGGAACTCCACCCATCCCGCCAACCTCCATACCAATGCCATAGTTGTTTTGAAAGCTGCAATGTTGATCGACTTATCAGATGTAACCAGATACATAAGGCAATGTCTCCCCTTCAAATTTGCCTCTTGCAGGGATTGATCAGAGAGAAGGGGAAACACTATTATCTAGTTGAGGCCTTTGGTGCCCTACAATCAGCAATTCTGGCTGCTAATATTGGTCTGAAACAAATCTACCTTGAAGGGGATGCATTGAATGTTATAAATGACATTAAGGGCAACAAAAAAAGCTGGGGTCAAGCTGGATTACTTGTTCATGATGTTCAACAAGTGATGAAGAGATTTGATTCAACTACTATTAATTTTATTCCTAGAAGTTGCAACACTTTGGCTCGTTGTCTAGCTAAAGATGCACTCAATGTTGCTGATATCCTCCTTGATCTTGAGGATGTCCCTTCTTGTATGGCATCATTATTGTAATCTTTGTTGATGAATAAAGATGTTTCCTTCAAAAAAAAAAAAATCAAATGTATAAATGCATTTACAAAATGAATATATATTATAATTTATTATGTCACATATGTATTTATCTTCGATATATATATATATATATTCAAAGTAAGTTTATATTAATAACTTAATATTAATGTTTATGTTTAAGATTAAAATTTTATGTATATTAATTTTACATTATAAGATTATATTATAAATTGTTTATATTAATTTTATAGCATTCAATTGAGTAAATTGTTCCACTTGACCGTAGATCAAACATATAGGCGTATATTCGATCGAGAATCGTCACCAGGGTTCGTCCCAAAAATTATTCTTTTAGAAAGAAACTCAAAACTTTATTTTTGAGATGATATTTTCAGGACGAAGAAAAGACAAATTTTTCTCGAGAAAAAAAAATGCATTTTAGGGAATGAACTATTGGTCCTTAAAAAGAAATTTTCCAAGTTAATGACATGTATGAATGGTTGATATAGAAGGCTAAAATGCAAAGAATTATGACCAACCATTCTAGCTGAGTGGAAAAATGGCCCCCCGCCCCTAAGCCAAATACAAAAAAGGGCAAAATTTGATCAATGGGCTGCACACATTTAAAAATAAAATAAAATAAATAAATAAATAAAAAAGAAAAGCACTTTGGACGCTCGATCTCATGTTCATAGGCGGAAGTGGAAATCATCCCGTTCATTAATTGTTGATACATGCAGCGGTAATTCAGGGAAGAAATATGATCAGGAAGAAACATGTAAAGGCACTTTGGACGTTGAACAGAAATTGAATGACATCATTGGTTTGCAAGTAAACCTCAAAACTATGTTACTTTAGTAATGTTAGATACAAGCTTTTAATGTATAAGTCTTATACAATCTTTTTTATAAAAATAGGGGCTCCATTAAGAAAAAGTAAGCTTTTATACTTTACGGGTCTACTTTTTATAAAGGGTTTGAGCTAGATTTGTGCATCTGGAGCTTGTATCTATAATTTGTCATGCCATGGCATGAAAAGAGCTTTAGGGAAAATTACAATTTAATCCACCAAATTATCGCTCACAAGTGGCAATTAATTACCCTTCGTAATTAGGGTAATTATAATCTAACATTTATGTTAGATCCAAGGAGAGCGTGAATCATGTTTGTGGGGAAAATTCCGAGCAAAACGTCAAACGGCTGCAAATGCAGGTACATTCCACTACTGTCCAACATATTATAACATCAAACTTCACAAACTTACACCTCCAGGTCCGCATTACTACACCCTTGCAACTATAGCTCATAACCTTGAAAATTAAAATATAGCATATATATAATATGCACATTAGTCTCAAGGATGAACCATGAAGTGTAACTCCATTACTTGCCCTTAATCTCACCATTTTCTTGAGTAAATCCTCCATGTCTCCTGTACGTACTTCACATCCTTAACTTCAAGGACATGACTTAGGAGCCATTGAGGTCACACATTTTCCACAAATTACATCCAACTGAATGGCCCTACACTTCATAACTTGCATAATCCAATCCAACTTCATTTCACTTCTACTTCTCAAAGGTAACAATCCAAGACCAAGCATAAGTGTACATGCAATTTCAACCTAACTTTAATACTTAAACACTGCACATTTATGCATAAAAAAAAAATTCTACATAACTACATACGATCTTTCCAACTAATAAGATCAAGCTCCTATATATTTTCAGTTCATAAACCATGCACATACATACAACATCACGTCCCTTAACATTCATTCACATCCATATAATCTTCATTCTATCAAGTGGAAAATAGAGAGGAAGAGATAGAGGTCATACCAAAATGGAGTGGCTTATGCTTGATGGTTGTCTCACGGTGAAGCTTTGAGCATCAATATAGAAATGAGCAAAAGACTAGAGCTTGAGCATGTTGACTTCATGGCCAGTTTGGCATGCACGTTGGCAAGGTGTTGAAGTAAAGTGGAGCTTAGCTGATATAGGAGTCGTTGTTGGCTGCTGGTGGTGGTTCAAGGCATGTATAGTAGTTGTTTGGTGATGTTCAGGTGGCCTAAAAACAAAACTGGTTGATCTATTACACTCTTCCATGTTGGAACCATGATATATAGAGAGGGGAAGAGAGGGAATGAGAGACTAAAACAGATTAGGCAAAGGAGGACTCAGCAGTGGTCATGAGCTAGACTGCTGTGAGGCTGGACAAGGAGCTTGGGTGCACATGATGGTTTGTTGCCGTGGACTAGCTCAAAGTGCTGCTACTCTAGTCTTCTAGTGGCTGTGGTAGCTTGCTTTCATTGGAAGAGTGTAATAAAGGGGCACCCATAGTGGGCACCCCTTGCTATTCACATGTCTAGCAGTTATGCTTGGCATATTTATTTATACATTATGGCTGGGCATTTAAGCCAAGCCGTGGGTTACAAAATGAAGGGGCTATTATATAGCCTCTCTCCCCTTAGTGAAAAATATATGGATGTATGGCACAAAAGTAGAAAATCTCTCTCTAGTATAGTTCTCTCTAGTCCCAACATTTAGGCTGTAGAATATGTTGGTGTTCTACTAGTCTTACCATGTAGAACACTCCATTATCAATACTTGAAGATTTCGGATGAACAACGACAACGAAAAATCCGTAATATCGCTTCCGCTGTGTACTTCGATCTAGTATTTCTAACATTGGTATTAGAGCAACATCAATTATTCTCGATTTATGTTCAGTGTGCATGTTGTGATTTCTTTTTCGTGCACGATGAGATTGTTTTTCTCTCGATAACCATGGCCACATGAAAGGTGGTGGCACACCTCCGTGTTAGGCCACACAAGACAGTAGCTTCAAATGGATGCACTATGTTCACCACAGTATACTGAGCACCATATGTGATGGGAGCACCTTGGTGCTACGGGCGCCAAAGGGCAGCAATGTCCACCTGATCAAGTGTTGCGGCACCATGTGATGATGTTGCAGACCAAACAGGGTTGGTACATCTCGCTGCAACGATGCATCACACTCATGAGCGCATGACAATGCCTCACCATGGTGGTGCAGTGGACAAAGCAACACGCACCAATAGGGTGCCACCACCACAGCACACATGAAGGGACACAGCCCGCGACAACTTCATGGTAATCTTGTTCAAGTTTTATTTCTCTCCATGTAAGAAAAAATAGGTTCTTGCAAATATATGAACTTAGGAGCACCCTTGAAATTAATGTAATAATACCAAGCACCTTAGATGTTTTCATGGTAACAATGGCAAAATTCAAAATAATTAGGTAGAGTTAATTAAGCCTAAAAATCTCGCTCGTGGCTGCATTGATGCAAGATAAGTTTTAGGCAAAGATAATTTCTCATAAAGTTTTTCTTTTCTCTCCTATAGTGGATTGGAGAATATGAAAAATATTGAATAAGCAAGAATTAGGGATATATCGCTAGTTAGCAGCTAAAATGTCACATACTTCATTTGTTGCGCAAAGTGATGTTTCTATTAGCACTTTTAAAGCGATATTAGCGAAGTCGAGACCTAATTTAACTTAAGACTCATTGAAAACAATGGTATTAATGAGAGTTCCTAGAGATTTAGAAGTTGGATGGTCACTCATTGCCTTAATAATATTATTTCCTATGTAGAGAGATAATATGCTAAAATGTGTCATGAAGGCATAGGATGATGGGTGTGAAGTTTGAGAAATTGAAGATATTTTCACTAATGAGATCTCTCTCTTTTCTTTAGTAAAGTCAATAAGAAAAGGTAATATGAGCATTTTCTATGATAAACTTCCTCTAATAGCCTGAGAGAAATTCAATAGTGGAATTTCTATAGGCTTTAGGAACCTCATAAAAACACTGTAAGCTTTCACGATTCGATCAATTACATAGGGTTAAGTCTGTTAGCATAGCTAGAGTTATCACTCACTATGGTGCCAGAAGTGCAATTTTATTTAGTTGATGTAGTTAGAAGTGTCAGATCGAGTTATGGTATGCGTCATTAGACTCAGTTGATTGTTTAGAATTTATGGCACAATAATTCTATTTTCAGTTTTCGGACGAAACGCTTGTTCGAAAACGCGTTTTGCTTATTTCGAAGCACTTCGAAATTGAATTTCAATAAGCGAATTGCACAGTTAGGTTTGTGTAAATATTTAGGATTTTACAGTACAAAGTTATGTTTCACTTTCCTGAAGTGAATAGTAACCTCTATAGTAGCATCTAACGTAATGTTTTCAAAATCACAGTGTGGAATATTCAAATTAGGTTAGAGAAGTTTTATTTGGACACTTGGTAGGATCTTAGTCATACTTGGTAAATAATATTGGACAGTTGGTACAAAGAGAAACCATGAGTTGGATTATGAAGGAATCAAAGTATGAGATCATGCCATCTAAACAAAACCCTATTCTTTTCTCATCTGATCAATCATATTGTGTCAAACCAAAGAGGGTTTCAACCCTAGTAAAACCCTAAATGGCTCGAATCCAATTAAACTTCAAAAAGTTTGTTTGAAACCAAAATCCTAAACGGTTTCTCCAAATCCTAAAGCTGGCCTCCAAAGTACCCTTTTTGATCCGATTTCTAGCATTGTATTTAATCACTTTATTAAATCACTTCTACATACTATTAATTGCTCAAATTCATATTATGACATCATTATACAACCTTTTAAACTTTGAAATTTTGGATTAAGAAAAATTAGATTTGAGCTTGATAGCATCCCAAACCCCCTTTAAACCCCAAATTGAAGCCCACTTTGTTAAGGCCCACGAATTTGACAACCTTGGCAAAGCTTCTTGAGGAAATTTCCTCCCTCACATGGCAGATCAACCTTTCCCCTCAACAGCCCCAAATAGACCCTTAATGTGAGGGGAAAATCCACCTTATCACACCCCTTCTAGAAGGCAGCAGCCCACTCCTCCTCTACTATTCTTACCTTTTTATGACCTAAGTACCATCCTTCAAGGGTCACTCAAGCCATACCTCACCCTCTAGAAGTTTAGAGGCATGCAAAGCACCTTTCCTTTCATTTCATCACTTCTTTATCCCGTTCTTAGAGAGAAACCCAAAAGAGCTCTCTTAGGTAGTTTTCTGTGTCATTTTGCATGGCCATTTATGACCCTTTGTAAGTATTTTCTCACTATAAATCCTTCATGAAAGTTGTTTATTTTCGAGTCTAGTTTCTGTGGTATCCTATTTATTTCATTTGTGGTCATTTTCTTGGTCAAAAGTTATTTTAACCATGGAAAAGTCATTCTGGACGTTAAACTGAAGAGTGTGTTATATTTTAGAGTTTTTGACCAAGCTAATGGACATATCTTGGTCCAAAAATTTTTTGGAGTATTTTTAACATATGTTTATAAATGTTCATTGAGGATTTGTTAAATGAATAAAGCTTTTGATGAATATTTTCTTAAATATAGAAACTTAGAAACTGGAAGTGGAAGTGGAAAAAAAACAATTTCTGTTTTGAGAAAGTTTGAATATTTTGTGGTTTAATCTTACTCCAAAGATTTTGATATTTTTATTTTATGATCCTAAGCCTATTGTATGCATTTTAGGACGTTGGTTTGAAGATATTTAGTATTATTTTCAATAAATAATTTTTCTATGCAAAACGATTTCGGTTAAACCTAAGATTTGACTTTTTGGATTAGATCCAATTTTTGGGTTAGATCCAAGTAATTACATATTCATTTGTTATACAGAATTTATTCTATCACAAATTGTTCATCTGTTACGTAAGTTTGCAAGTAAGACATATTAAGTATGCCATATGTTACAGGTATGTCATGTCATGAAATGTTTATTGTTGCAAATATGTTATGTTAAGTATGTTGTCTATTACATGTTATGTCATGTTATGAAATGTTGTCTGTTATATGTTATATCACGTTATGAATTGTTTATATCTCAAGTAAGTCATATTTTTTTAGTTACATTCAAGTCATGTTGTGTTACGTCAAGGTTGTTGTCCTTTCATATTCTTGTCACGTTTTGTCTCGAATACAGTTTTTTTCTTTTGAGAACAGTCATGTCAAGTTATCCATGTAATTCATGTTCATGTCATGTGTCAAGTCATATTATGTTCAAGTTAAGTTCATGTTATCAGTTAAGTTGTACTATGATCAAGGATGATATGCGTTGCTTGGTATTGCGGTCAAGGCTTATACGTTGCTGAGTACTATGGTAAAGGAGTATAATCTGCTGTACTACAAAAGGGAATATCAGTTAAATTATTCTACGGTCAAGGATGACACACACTACCTAATACTAAAGTGAAGGAGTAAAATCTGTCATACTATAATCATCATGTTAAGTCAAGTACCAGATCAAGTTCATGCTAAGTCCAATCTCAGATCAAGTTCATGTTAAGTCAAGTCTCAGATCAAATTCATGTTAAGTCAAGTCTCAGTTTGAGTCCAGTTCAGTTTAAGCAAGTCAAGTTGAGTTTATGTTTCATTTTAAGTTATGTCAGTTAGGTTATGTTCTATGTCAAGTTATACTTTAATTACTTATGACTTTGATTATGCATTCATACTTTTACTGCCATGCATACATCATTAACTTGTGTTGAGATTTTCTGTTAACTTATTGAGATTTGTAACCAAATCTCACTATAGTAATTCCAACTATCATTCCCCCCGAATGGTAGGTCTTGTTACAAGAGCCAAAAGGGAACCAGGATTTGACCAACTAAACAAGGTCGATTGAGCGACAATGCAACGTCAATGTTAATATAGTAGTTAACTTAAATTACTACTTGTACTAAGGAATTGCATTTCCAGTACTCTTTTGATCATAGTTATTTTGGACTAGCGTTATGATCTCGATTGTTTAGTATGTCCTTTTGTATGAAGTATGTTTTAAGTATTTGAGACATATTCTATTTGGTGCATAGTATTACTAAAGAAAAAAAAGATTATGCACTGCGAATATTGCATAATGCTAGATGCATGTTAAGAATATTGCATCTTTAATTGTCATGAATGGAAGCAGATAATCTTGTGTTGCATGTCCCGATACTTCAGATGTCCGTCCGATCTCAAGCGGAATCTAGGAGCATCACACTTTCTATATATGCCCACTAAGGACATGAAATAAAAAAAAAATGTCTTATTATATGGATGTGATAACAATTTTTTTTTATTTAGAAGGAAAAAAAAATTTTTAGATAAAATATTTTCTGAATCGCAATTGTATGAGTCATATGATGTGAGCAATTATCTCACAATTTTATAACTTGTTAAGAATGGAGTTATAAATGAATTATGGCGTAAAGAAATTGTTATATTACACTTTGGTTGATGTAATATGGGGTTGTGGCCTTAATTATGACTTGTCGTCCTTAGATTAAGTTCAATCGCCTTTAAGTAAGACTGAAAGATTATTTTGTGTATATGTGAATTCAATTAAGATGGAAATATGATGGATCTAAGATCGAATATTTTTAGTTGAGTCGAGAAAATCATTCGTATTTTCGGCGAATGTGAGGTATTGTGAATTATTGTAATACTTGGTTTTTGGAAAGAACGTTTCATTCCATATTATCTTAATATTAATATTCTCAATTTCTTTTTATAAAAAATGGCCTAAAATAGTGTGAGTAATTCAATAACTAGTGTGAGTATACCTTTGAGTGCTGATGTACCAACTAGTCATAGCAACTCACAAAACTTGTAGAATAATAAGATCCTCATAAAGAGCATCATCGTTATATATCAATATTCTCTTATCGTTTAAAGACTATAAGAGAATATTTGTAATACAGCTTCACTAAAGGTATTAAATTCACATAGTAGGAATCCTAACATAGAATTTTAGATTCACTTCACTTATATGATCCAACCTGGGGTTGTTGATCTGATTGACACAAGAAAAGTAAAGTTGATAGAGGTATAAATCCATTTCTTGGCACTAGTTGAGTTGCTTTTAGATAACCATTGATTGCTAATTTATTTGAACTTTTCTTGAAAGAGTCAAATAGTTAATTCTCATAAGAGAATTAGATAGTTAGTTTTTGTGATGTTCAGGTGAGAAGTATTTTGAACTCATGATTGTTACTTGTACTATTTTGGTACAAAAGCAAATAAATACTGATAGTATTGTTTACATGCGGTCTAAACAAACCATCTATTCAAAACTGCACAATGTGCCTAGTTTTTTTCTTTTATTAGGTTTTTTAAACGTTGTTGACAATTTTAGAAAACTTTCATCCTAAGAGATATGACAATCTGGTTGTCTTAGGTTATTAATTGTCGTCTAATGAGCGATATTCCATACTACGAGGTGATAAACATGAGTTTGTGAAAATTAGCAAAAACTTCACGTCTTGTGAGACAGTGTATAAGAAAAACAATTTCTAGGAGCTCTTTTTCAAAATTCATAGACAATTAATGAGATAACAAATACTAAAAAAATCTAGTTTTGCCTATATTATTTGGTGTTTCTGTTATAGTTTGCTCATGGGAGTTAGATGTTGAGATTTTGTTAAGGAGTAAATATTGCTTACTTGATAAAGTGAGTTTGTGATGCGATTTAAACAAGTCATTAAAAGTAATGGCTACATTGTTGTGATTGTCTTTGAGGGCAAAAACTTTAATCGTTTTACCTTAATGAAAAACAAAGGTTGGTATCTTATATACTGTTATTGGGTACAAGAGATTCATATGAAACCCTGAAGTCGCAAATTAAATTTGTTGAATGATATTTGTAATCACCTTGTAGATTCTTAAAAGTCACAATTAGACTTGCTGACTATAATCTAAGGTGAGTTTGACATTAAATGAGATTCGTAAGGATACGTCACGGACTTTATAGTTGTGTAAAGGACTTTTATATATAAAAGCAAAGTCTCTTAGTAGGCACATGTTTTGAAAAATTACTATACTTGAGAATGCACATATAGAGAAATGATCCTAAAACATCACTTGAGAGTTGTGATTTAATTCTTTTTAGTTGACCATGTGATTTCTCTCCATCATGCTATTCCTCATCGTGCACATGATACCGCTATGTTCTATGATCATGTAGCATAGCTGGAATCATTTTTTGGTAAGTACACACATTTACCATAAATTTGAGAGTTATGGGGAAAAAGGTATATCAACAAGCAAAGATCGACTCACTTATACTAGAGGTAGCCTTTGGAGCTACAAAAGGGTAGCGAGCAAAGATAAGACAATGTGTCACTCGATACTTGTCTAGAAAGGGATAAGTTATAAGGCACAAAGATATATCACATTAGTGGGAGTTAAGATGAGGTTCATCATATTTGAAAAGATCATGCATGGTTACCCACAATCCATGTAGTATGTGGTTTAGCTAGATGCGAGATACTCTTTGGTGCTTTGGATAGCGACTAAACTAAAATCTATGCGATGTATTGAGATTAAATATAAACACTTTCCTTTTGAAAAGAGAACTTCACTATAACATGTATTTCATACTACATATGCGTTTATAACCAACAGTAGAGATGAGTGAATGGATCCAGCCTGCTTCCTCACCGTATGAGTCATGTACCAATAATTGATGACCTTAATTTATTTTTGTCTTTAAAAGACTTTTAACTATGTCACGAGGTTGATGTTTTAGTATCCACAACTTTGGCATGTTATCTATGACCATGAATGATGTGATCTAAATAATCATTGTTGGGAAATGACTGATTGAAACTAAATGACATGAGGATGAAAGCAAGACTATTTGAGAACACATCGATAATGTTGTGTACTCACTGCTAACAAGTTATGCTGTTTATTGGGATTTGCGACATAGTTGTGAGCACATCATGTTTTAAGAAGACTGAGCATTGCTTTTCAAGAGAGACTAGTGATGCTTATTTTGATGTGACAAAATGCGTCGAGACATAACGAGACAGGGATGTTATATTGTTCTTCTCTTAAAGAAATTTGGTATGTTACTCCTATTTTTCTTTTACAGGTGTGCTCGATGGTACACAACCTATTTTTCAATATGAACTTGAGAAGATTTTAAGAGATACAGACATAGGCTTGCCTACTATGTACAAGTGAGAGATATAATAAAGAAAAACTCATAATGAGCACCCATTGCTATTCATATGCCTAGCAGTTATACTTGACATATTTATTTGTGCATGATGGTTGGGCATTTAAGCCCAGACGTAGGTTACTAGAGGGGCCTTCCCCTCTTAGTGAATAGCAATGGCTGGGCATTTAAGCCCGGACGTATGGCACAAAAGTAGAAAATCTTTCTCTAGTATTGTTCTCTCATACTTGCATTTAGTTTTTGGAATATGTAGATGTTACTCTAATCTTATCATGTAGCATACTCCACTATTGATATGTGAAGATTTTGGATGAACAACGATGACGAAAAAAATCTGTAAAATACCTACACTAAATCTATGATTTACCAACGATCTAGTATTTTTGACAAAGATAAAGAGAGAGTGGGGGACTGAACGTTAAAGAGCGAGGAAAAGAGAAAGAAAGTTTGCTGGTTTTTGTCTCAATCATTAGCCACATGAAGAAAAGTTGTTGTTCTGTTTGTGCTCGCTGTTGCTGCCATTTGTACTACTTGGTGCAACAAATTATTGCTTGATCATGGAGGGCAAATAGAAAAGAGAAAGAGGAGCTAGTGGTTGTTGCCCGTTACTGATGGTTGCTGGTTTGCTGATGCAAAGGCGTAGCTGAGAGCTGATGTTGCCCTAGAGCTTCTGACAACTGCTGCCATGGCTGTTGTGGCTGCTCCTCCATGCTTCTTTGACTTGACCTGAGGCGTGGTTATGGTGAAGAGAACAAAGGAAGGAGGAGGTGAAGACTGAGGAAGAGAAGAGGAGGAGAAGAGAGAAGCTACTGGAGATGAATTTGGTTTGTTCGAGTTTGTTAGTGATTAGTAGACTATGTCATATGATTGTTGTGCGTATGGGCATTGAAGAATGAGAAGAGCTGATCTGATCATTCAGTTGGATCTTCAATTTTTAATAATTTATTTCTTCCCTTTTAATTGGGTCAAAAGGGAAGAAATAAAGCTTAAATGAAAAAACATTATAATTGTTAGATTTTATGAAATTCCTCAAGTGAATTTTGAATCACTTTCTCAAAATAGAGTACTGAAAATCATGTGATTCTTAGCGCTTTAAAATTTAACAAGTTTAGTTTAAAATATTAGAATTATTGACTATAAAAATTCTCTAATAAATTTAATAAAATTGACCCAATTAAAATCATATTATTGATTTAAAACGAGGCTTAGGGTTCATAATTTAAAAAGTAGAATGTATAATTTATAGGAGTTGTTGGGTCAGTTGGTAACATCCACAATTTCTCTTTTCCATTAAAAAAAATTAAATAGCTAGAAATGAATTTCGATCGTCGACAACACTCAATGAGCCCCGACCATTATACCATTATAAGGAGTTGTACTCCACAGCCTCACCAGTCGGAGAATGAAGAAGAACGAAATAGAAAATGTTTTGAGAGAAAAGATTTGCAATTTTTATCAAGTTTTTTCTTCATGTGATATTACTTCAAAACAAACAAGCGTATAGTTAGTATTTCACCAGTTAATTCCAACTATTTTATAATTTCAAATAAATAAATAAAAAATCATGCCCACTGAACTAACAAAATAATTGGTCAAGGGACTCGGAGATACATCACAAAATCCCACTGAATCAGTGCTAGTTACATCCACATGAATCTTCCGGTACTTGTAAATTGTAGAAGTTCGTAGATATTCTGGTGAATTAAAACTTTTATGAGTTGAGATTGTAAAATATATTTTATGAGACCCACTTTAAATAAATTTAAATTTTTTTCTGAAAAATTTATATGTATTTGAATATTAATATAAATTTACATGTATTTATAAAAAACTATAAAAAAATTAGATGTTTCTACACGTTAAAAAAAGATTATAAATCTCCGTTAAATATTTAAAAATTATTTATTATATTTCATGAGATTTTTTTCTAATAGATTAGCGTACAGGAAGGTCGCTGTCTATATCTCATTTGTCACTTTCTACATTTCCACAAGCAAAAAATATCTGATCATTCGAGAAAATGTTGGGTCCCGGGTCATATCTTTTTTAGTAATAAATACCATGTCTAAACCCTTTTTTACGATCTACTTTTTATAACATTTTTACAAATTATTTGATTGTAAAAATATTTCACATTCAAAATAAAAAAATTAAAGACTTGTTTATTTTTAAAAATAAGATAAAAACTTTTAAAATTTTTAAAAATAAGATGAAAACTTTTAAGATGAATCGTTTATTTTATTTTGTATTGAAATTTAAAAAAATTGTAATAAATTAGATGAAAAAAATGAGATAAATTTAAAAAGGATTAAATTATTTATTTTATTTTATATTAAAATTAAAAAATATATAATTAATGAAACCGAAATGAGATATTTTTCTAGAACAAACGAAACTAACAATACCGACGTATACAATATTTTTGCAACATATTTTACATGTACTATATTTTAAAATAATTCTATTTTTATATAATGAGAAAGTTATTTCTTGTCTCGAAAAGAAAAATCATTAGACTTCAAAATACAAATTATATTTCTCAAGAAAAATGATAAAAGATTTAGCACATTACTATATTTTAACATGATATTACACAATAAAAATAATTTTATCTCACAAAAATGCTAAATATGTTGATGTTGTGGGTATCACGGATTCACATTCAGTAATTTCGATGCAGATTTTTGCTCATCAACTGATCTGATAACAACGTTCCACAATATCTCCATTGCAGCAACAACACAAAAAATAAACAGACAAGTACTGAATGAGAATCATGATTCTGTCAAAAACGGGGAGACAGAAAAAGAGTGGGTAGTTATATATGTTGGAGCTCTGCTGAGGCACAATGGTAAAATAGGTATACTTCCGATGTAAAATATAATTCAGGATCTGAGAAAATAGGAATACAAATTCTTTTAAGAAGTTTCTTACAAGATAGACAACTAGCGAGCATTCATCACCAATGAGTCAAAAGGCTCGAAATGTGCAAGATCCATCTACTGAAAGAGTCCGTAATCTTTACATTTTCCCAAGCTTGTTATCATATTGGGAAGGATTCAATTATGAGAAGGCAAAGCTGAAACTGATACTGAAAATAATACAAAAAAAAAAAAAAAAAATATTGCTACTCAATAATTGTTTTCATTATCTTCTCATCATTGTAATAATAATAGATAATATCATGACGAGAGGATAATAAGAAAAATGAGTCACTAGAATTTTTCAAAAAAACAGTAGAAGAATGTCTCAAGGATTCATATGTTCACCACATGATTAATCCTCCCAAACAAATCAGCCATCCCAACAGCACCTCCAAGCACGCCTTAAAAGAGAAAGGCCAAAGCAAATAGGGTTAGTGTGAAGTTAAACAGGCAGTACACAAGGGCCAGAAAAGATAACGAAAGAAAGCACAAGAAAGAAAAAGAAAAAGGGCTGAAAGAACGCACGCCGGGTATGACAGAAACTGAAGTAGGAATATACTTCCGTTAAAAGTGATTTCTCCCACTTGCTTTTTCATTCTTCATCAGATTCGAAGTTTGTTTGAAATATTGTAGCGTGTCCACGATGAGGAAGGAATGAGGCTGTCAGAGCATGACCTAGTTAGGGTTAGTATTACCTCTCTACTGATGTCTCTAACCAGAGCTAGATCATGCTGGCAGCTTCACTTTTTCCTTTGCGAACATCTCTTCCATGTCAACTCCCTTGCATACATATCCATGCGGATCAATAACGAGAAAGTCGACATTTCTAGAACTAGGCAAAGAGACAAGAAGAAGGATTTCTTGGATTCCATTAAAAGAGCAAAATAATTCAGTAATAATTCAGTGAAGAGATCATAAACATGCACACGCATCATCAGAAAATGATTACTTGTCCCATTTCCTCTCGTGGGTAACTGAAAGAAATTGTAACAATTTCGAAGAATAGAACACAGCCATTTAGAGAGGAGAGACTTATAAAGGTTGAACAGTTTATAGAAAGAAAATAAAATAGTAGAAGTTATCATCGCGCTCTAGAAGTAAACCCAAGATGCCTGGTTTGCTCAAAGACACGGGTGATATTTATACAGGGAACTTTCAGACAGATGTTGAAGAGGTAGAAAAAAGCATCATAAAGATATAGCCCACCTAGTGCAACAGTGAAATAAAGAAGCAGGATGACTGGCCGAGAAAGAAAGAGACGAAAAAGGACACAGCTATGGGAAATAGATGAATAATGAGATGGTGTTAGGGGTCACAAGTGGCTGCAGTCTAGGGCGGCCTGACAGAGAAAGAGTGGGGAAGAGAGGGGGACTCTGCGGCTCTGCCCCCTGAGGCACTCTGAGCGCGCTTTCTCATGCACAGTCCTAAGGGTAGGCTGACATGTAGAGGAACGTAGGGTCGTACAGAGAGAATTCAAAAATGACTACCGTTTCTAGTGATAAGGGGGTATAAAGGGTACTGTATTGCAATTATTGGGTTGCAAAAATTTTTATTTTTAGAAATTTAAAGCATTTTTTTGGATCAGTTGTCAATTCAATGTTGCGGGTTTGATTTTGATACTGCGTCCCGTCCATCGAGAAAGTGAAAACAAAGAGCCTCAATTAGCATTAAATTTCGTAGATATAGGTCACAGACATCATGACCGTTACTATTCGCGTAAAACTAAAAGAGCACCAGGTCAAAGGAGCACAATCATGTGGCAACAACGTAATAGTACCAACTTTTATCCAGTTAACATGTAAGAGCACTCTGCTCTTCTAAATTACAATTTTTTTATAATATAGAGAAAATTGGTTGAATGTATTTTTTTTTATTTTATATTTTAAAATAATAATTTTTTATATATAGAGAATATTATTTATCTTTTAAAATATTTTTAATTATTATTTTTTATTTGATAATTATTTGATGTTATAAGTTTTATTTGAAATAAATAAAAAATATTAAAAAAAATATTTAAATGATATAAAAAAATAAATTGATGTATGGAATATTATAAAAATTAATATATAAAATAAAAAAAAAATTTTAATAATATATTTTAAATGATAAGATACATAAATCATTATTTCTTAACAGAAAATGCAAATATTCACAAATGACTAATAAAAGATAAAAACATTACAAATTGTATTTAGGCAAGTTACTGGAATAATAACTCTGAGTTACAGTAAAATGATGGCTTCGGAATTGTAGCTCAATCAAAACTTTTCTTTAATATTTTGGTTGTTTTTTCAGTTTCCACAACATTTCTTTCATTTAATAACCACAAACATGATTATTAAATGATAATTAAAAATATGATTTTTTTAAATAATAATTTAATTAAATTATGATTATTAACATATAATCAGTAGATAACTTTAATTTGTGACAAAAAGGATAAAATTAAATTATTAAAAAATATTTAATTATTATATAAAGAATAAATAGATAATCTAATATAGAAATTAAATTTAAATGAAATAGGCAAAGGCAAAATTATTTGATATTAGCCAAATTATGAGTTTGCCTTTAGCTATTCTAATGAAAGTGATCTAGCTTTGTTTGTTTTCACAAATGAGATGAGATGAGTTAAGATAAAAGTTTAAAATTAAATAAAATATTTTAAAATATATTTTTTAATATTATTTTTATTTTAAGATTTGAAAATGTTTAATTGTTTATTTTATTTTGTGTAAAAATTTAAAAAAGTTATAATAATTAGATGAGATGAGTTGAAAATTTTTTTAAAAAAAATGAGTTGACAAAAGTTTTATGAAATAGGAAAAGTTTTGTAAAAGAATTCACAGTTGTGAAATCCCCAATTCTCAAACTGGGTGATTAAAGTCATTTAAACCCAAGAGATTGTGCTCCTCCCCCCTCTCTTTAGTAAAAAATTAAGGACTCTAGATCTGATTTTCGTCGAAAGGAGGAGGCCTCATCTTTCTCCTCCACCTCCCTCTCCTTCCATCCTCCCTCCATTCCCCCACCTTGTTTATCAAACTTTCTTTTGCTCAGAGAGACACAAGCACAGATTTACAAGTCGAAAATCGTTTTTAAAAAAATGATTGTTTTTGTCCACCAAAAATTTGGATTGATCGTTTTGATAAGGCGTTTGGATCGAATCGGACCATTTTGGTTCGGTTTGAGCGGTTATATCAAAGTATTTCGATCCGGGTTTTTTTTTTCAAGTCCTTGGCAAAAATTATATAAAATGATAAAAAAAAATTAGATGAATGATAAAACCTAAGTTGTCAAACTAAGTATATTAATAATAAATTATTAATATTTTTTGTATAAAAATAAATAATGTTAATGTTCTTACACCCCTAGATGCATATGAGCTTGAGAACCTATTTTGGAATGCTTGATTATAGTTTTTAAATGTCAAAGCTGACCTTTGCATAAGAGTGCTACTAGAGCTATTGATAGTGGGTACCAAAATTGGGACATATGTGTGCAACACGTGCCCCATTTTATCTATATAGATTATTTGAGATTTGAAAAAAAAAATAAAAGTGATTTTTTCAAGGCAACATGTGAGGCAAGTGGTCGAACCCAAGGACCAACAAAGAGTGCTTGAATACAAGGGCCAGCAAAGAGTGCTTGAATACAGGGGCCAGCAAAAGAGTCTTAGGGCGAGCAAGAGATGTTCAACTTGGGGCGAGCAAGCAAGTGCTCAAACACAATGTCCAACAAAGAGTGTTCGTACCCTCGAGGTGAGCAATAGTGCTTGTACCCTTGGGGCGAACAAAGACATCTCGACCTAGGGTGTGAGCAGAAGAGCTCTCAATCCAAGAAAGTGCTCATCACCCACGTGGCCGAGCAACACACTTTTTTGTCCTTACACGGTTCCTGTACAGATTAGTTGAAATTTGAAGGAAAAAATACAAAGATGTTTTCAAACACCACGGGTTCCTCTATGCTTGCACCCCAAAGGCAAACAACATCTTGCACTCGAGAGAAGAGCAATAGAATCTCACATCTAGTAACATGCTCTAACCAAAGGGCAAGCAACAACAACTCACACCTGAGGCAAGTGTCAACTACACACCTCCTCTGCATGGAAAGGGTTCTTGCGCTCCAGGGTGATTAATAGTATTTGGACCATGGGTACGAGCAATAAGGAAAGACAACTTAACATCATCTTTACCTGTTGCATTCTTCATTCCCATATTAATAGCTTGAACTTGTACAATAGAATCAATTTAATCAATCAAAGTAGATACCTTTCAATTAACCCATCGCTACTTTCGGCTGTGGTCGGCACACCACAAGTCTGCTTAAACCTCGGGGGCAAGAGCCTATCAAGGGCGACCAATAATTCTCCTATTAGAGGTGAGCAATAGTGCTTGGACCTTGGGGGAGAGCATAAGAGTTCTCAGCCCAAGAAATTGCTTGCACCCCAAGGAGTTAGGTACTCACACTTTGGGATGATGTGTTCGCACCGCGGGTGAGCAAAGAGTGCTTGCACCTAGGGGCAAGCAAGGAGTGCTCAAATCCTGGAACAAGCAACAATAACTCCAACATAAAGGCAAACAAAATTGCTTGCACTTCGGGCGAGTAAGAAATACCTGACCAAGTGCTAGCAAAGGATACTCACCCCAGAGTGTGAGCAATGCTCTCATCCCATTGGCCAACCTAAGAATGCTTATACCACAGAGCCAAGCAAAGTGTGCCCAAACCCTGCAATTGAAGTACCACAGAGGTAGAGTGCTCGCATCACATAGGAATGCACATGTGGTCCACCCACCCTTGGGGAGGCAAATTGCTTGCAATTACCACACATGGCTTTGCAATTTTAGTCCAACCCAAAAACTGTTGCAGGGGTACTATGGTCATATTAATATTTGTAGTATGGGTATTTCAATTCAATATGGGATCTGTATGACTAAAAAATAAAGATAGGACAGAAAAATATAATAGGACAAAAAATGAATATAAGACAAAAAAGTGAAGATAAGAAAAAAAACCTTCCCAAACATTGTTTCCCCAGGAAACATCCACTTTTTGAGCAAAGACATATCTTATACCCAAGCTTTACGTGCATTCTAAGTCAAGCATCTAGTTTGATTCATATGGATTAACAATAATACTCCCAACATGAAACCAAGCAAACCATCCCACTCAACTTGCTCAATCACGTCCTCAACATAATCAAGAGTTCCTGAGAAGCAAAAGAACTATGGAGTCAAGTGTGACGCCTCCAGATTTTTCCTTGGGATTGGACGGACATTTAAAAGTGTCAGGACATGTAACACAAGATTAACTGCCCTCGTTCATGACAAATAAAGATGCAATACACATAGCATACATCTAACAGTATGTAATATTCACAGTGGATAATTTTTTTTCTTTAAGCAATACTATGCACCAACTAAAGATATCCCAAATAAATAATGCATAATCCATACATATCGAAATGCTAAACATACATGATTACAATACAAGTCTCAAAAGAACTGTAATCTCAAAGTATGGGAGATAGAGTTCTATCATTACATCACCAAAACATAACTATTAGGCTAGTTCGTCAAGCAACTCACATAACGTGACATGACATGAGAATAATTGAACTAACGTGAACTTAAACATGACATAAAGCCTTACATGAACTGAATATGAATTGAACTTGAACTGAATATAAATTGATTGAAATTGAACATGAACTGGACTGAACGTTAAATAACATGAATATAAACGTGAAATACATGAACTTGGAATCTTGTTCATTAATTAAGTGTGATTAATTAAAGTGAAATGTGGGTGCTGCACGGTTCCCCTTGAGCTATGTGTACTTACCGATTACCACATCACAACACATATATCTATACTAACTATGAGTGCGTTAATATACGTGTTAGCTCGCATGTATCTGCACCTGCTATGGAACACGTAATATACGTATCCTATATCAAGTATTTGCACCAGCACGAGTACATATAAAATGAAATTGAAAGTATGGAGGGCACCATTGGCGTTAGTGCCCTTCTTTGCTTCGGTGACTAGTTAATTAGACATTATTTGAAGCCCGTTAAATTTTATCTTGTCAACCTAGGGGATTTCACACTAGATTAAACACTTTAGTATAAACAAAAGAGTTCCACTTAGATATTATCACATCCTAGCACTTAGGGTCGTGATAAACGATAACTGACTTGACTTGACTTGAAAGGTTGTTCCTGAGACAAACTATACTCGAGACAGAACTGGATGAGAGACGAAAGGACAAAATTCCTGATGTAACGTGACATGACAAGAATGTGAGATGTAAGACAATGACATGATATGAGGCACGCAATATTTCGTAACATGCATAACATATAACAAAGATATTTTATAATATGGCATAATATGTAACAGATAATATTTTGTAACTTGGCATACGTGTAACATATAACATTATATAACATGACATACATGTAATAGATAAAATTATGTAACATTACATACGTGTAATAGATATCATTACATAACAGAATAAGTTGTGTGATAGATAAAGTATTTCATGACAAAGTATAATACGTAATAAACATACATGAGGTAACATGGCTTAACAAGAAATATAAGATAACATAATATATAAATAGTAGTTTCCTTACCCATCACACATATATAGTAATCTGATTGTAAGTTAATAGCTAACTTATAGTTATCGTCGCGTTTTACGAGAAAAAGCACGAAACACAAGAAATTGTAAGTAGAAGTTCTAAATGTTAGAAACTTTATCACTAATAACTTAGAAATATGAAAAATTCTAATTTAGAGTAAAATTACCATTTTATCGCTACATGTGAAAAAATGACTATTTTACCCTTAACTTAAAGATTTCATATCCTAACTCCAAAAATCATCAAAATTCACATTTCCATATAAATTTTGTCCTTAACTCAAATATAAACTTAGAAAAATATAAAACAAATCACAACTATGAAAAACATCATAAGGCCAAAACTTCCAAAGGTCATATCTCTCGATTTTGTTGCAATTTCATCCAACTTCAAAACATATGATCAAACTGAAATATTGCAATAAGGATGCTCATATCCTAAGCTTAAAAACATGCTTAAAACATACTACAAAAATCTAATTCACATAAACATAAAACGTTTTAAGCAAAAGATCCAAATTTTTAACCAAAACACAAACCTTTGAATCTCAAGGTTTTGACATTTTTCAAAACATCTCCAAGAACTTTCCAAAATTCAAAAATTTCTTCTAATATGTTCATAACACATGTTAATAACTAAAATGTTTTGAATCAACACATAAGTCAACAAAAATCACAAAATCTCACTTGAAGTTCTCGGCTCTAACACTTGTCAAAAACATAAATTGTTTTCTCAACTTTGGTTTGATCAAACATTTGATCCGAAACATATATTGATGAAATCTTCAAACCAATTTCATTATATGGTTTAAAAATGTGTCTTAAAGTATATCAAAGCATTAAAATTAAAATCACATAGGTAAAAATAAACCAAGACATGGATCTAGCTGAAATTATCAAACTTTGGACCTAACCAAGTATTTTCTTGCATAAAAATTCATATCTTTGAAACTAACAAAACAAATATTGAAAATAATATCCTAATATATATATATATATATATATATATATATATATATATATATATATATATATCAAAGGCTTAGGAAAATAAAATAAATTTATCAAAATCATTGGAGTAAGATTATAACACCAAAGATCCAATATTTCTCAAAATGGAAAAGGTTTTTCTTCTTCCAGTTTCTAACATTTTAGATCTAAGAAAAGCTTCCATCAAAAGCTTTAATTATGCAACGAATCTTCAAAAACAATTCATGTGAACATATTGACAAAAATCCATAAAACTTCAGAGCAAGATCTGTCCATTAGCTTGGTCAAAAATTCAAAAATATAACATATTATCCAGTTTATCACCCAGATTAATCTTTCCATGGTGAAAATAATTTTGACCAATCAACGAACCATGAAATCAAACTCAAAAGGTACCCACTGAAACTATACTAAAATAGGAACAACTTTCATGAAGTAAACTTAGTAAGATAATATTTACAAGGCTTAGAAAACTAAAGGGAAGAAAGCTCAGAAAACTGCCGGAGAGAAAACTTAAGTGTTCTTTCCAAGAACGGAAATGAAAAGGATGAAATGAGTGAGGAAATGATCTGCACGCCTCTTACACATTTGGAAGAGTTAAGTGAGATTTTGGAATACACTTGAATGATGAAAGTCTTGGTCAAAGTGAGGGACAAACCACCCAAGGCATGGGCTACTTAGAGGTGGCGTGTAAAAGGTGGTGGTGTGGTGGCCTTCTCTTTCCCATCAAGGACTATTTGAGGGCTATCATGAGCAGTGGATGGTCAGTTTTGAAAGGGTGGAAACTTCATCAAGAAGTTTTGCTAAGGTGACCAAAATTCGTGAGCTTAATGGACTTTAAACAAGTGGGCTACATTTTGAGATTTAAAGAAGGTTTGGTTAGGGTTTGAAATACTATCAAGCCCTAATCCGATTTGCTTGGCACAATCAAATTTCTGAGGTTTAAAGGGTTGAATAATGATTTTATAACATGAATTTAAGAAACTAATAGCATGTGGAAGTGATTTGATCATGTGATTAAATACAATGCTAGAAATAAATTCGATTTAGGGTTTGCGGAAACCATTTAGGGTTTCGGTTTCAACCAATCTTTTGGGATTTTGATTAGATTCTAAGTATTTAGAGTTTCATTAGGGTTGATATCTTTTTTGGTTTGGTAGAATTTGGTTGGTTGGATGGAATAATGTTTTGCTTAGGTGGTATGATCTTACATCTTATTTTCCCTCATATTTACATCTCACAGTTCCTCTTGGTGCTAAGTGTCCAATATTATACACCAACTGTGGTTAAGATCTTACCAAATGTCCAAATAAAACTTTCTAACGTAATTTGGACATTCTATACTTTGATTTTGGAAACACTATATTTGGTGCTAATATTGAGGTTACTAATCATTCCGGAAAAAAATGGAAATAAACTTTGTATTTTAAAATCTTAAGCATACACACTAACTGTAACACCCCGCTCCCCAATAAAGACATTTTAGAATTTTTGGGGAGCCAGTGTGCTACTACTGAACTTAACTAAAACTTTTTTTTTTAAATAACGAGCCAGATGCAAAAGATTTCATATTTAAAATAAAATTTAATTAATACTTAAAATCCAACATAGAGTTTGCGGAAGCACTTATTAAAAAAAATAATACGGAAGTCTCATGTGCTTATCAAAATAATCTACTGAAATCTTAAACCATAAAAGCTAATCATATCATAATCTGTCTAGGCCTCTGTCTCGCCTCCCGGGATCAAGTCCTGTCCTGCAGTCTCATCTTCAAAAATTTCATCACCTGGGGTGGTTTAAAAACATGAAAACAAACTAAAATGAGTGGAATACTCAATAAGCACACATCATACAGTAAACATAATAAACATAAGGTTTCTTGAAAAACGTGCTTCCTTATAAATATATACGTAAATAACATGAACATGAACATGAGCTTATCTTTCACTTGTCATAGGCCGTTACCCACTGTTGACCCCTGTGAGTTAGGGTTTGTGAATCTAAATAGATTCCGATTCCGCCCGTGGCCGCGGGTTGTGGAATCCATATATAAGGAAGACATATTGGGTGCACTACCAGCATGTATGACCTGGCAATGCAATATGCCCATAACATAGGTACCGTCTTCATATCATAGCATAGGCCGTTACGTATCTTATCATTCTTATTTCATCATAATCATACTTGTATACTTGTCATATCATAGATTTCAAAAGAAATCACATTCATACTTGTCATATCTTGTCATATCATAGATGTCAAAAGAAATCACTTTCATACTTGTCATATCTTATCATAGATTTCAAATGAAATCGTATTCTCTCATAACATGTCGTGATGCATGACTTCTCACATAAAATCATGATATTTCATAAATATTTTAATGCATAAATATTCACATAAAATTATGCATGGCTTTTCATAAATTAATTTAATGCATAACTCTCACATAAAATCGTAACTTTTCATAAATCTTTTGATGCATAATTCCTTTCATAAAATCAAAATTCTTTACATAAAATCATGGATTTTCATAATTTTATCATGTCTTGGGTACATAAAAATGGGCTTCCAATGGAGGGTATTCATGCATAATATTTTTAAAAAAAAATACCGTTTTACCGTACATACGTGTAAGGGTATGATCATGCTACTTACCTTGCAGCGCTACCTCCTGAATCTCACTTCGTAACTCGTCACCGAAGGGTACGTGACGGGGGTTGGCTAGACGAGACGACGGTGGCTCTGGGTGGCCAGGAGTGAGGCGACGCGGCTGGTTTACTGGGCTGGGTGGTGCGACGCCGAGAGAGGGAGAGAGAGGAGGCTGGTTGTGGTTTCTTATGTTTTCTTTTGGAGGTCTTGGCTAGGGGTGGGTTTTATAGGTAAGGAGAAGGGTATTGTGACCATAAAGAGATGGGATAGGATTTGGAGTTGAGAGTTTGGTTTCCTAATAGGATTTGGAGTTATTAATTAGAGGATAAGGATGAGGCTTATGGGTGGAGATAGGGAGAAATAATGTTTAAATTCAAAAAACTAAAATTCTTGTACTTAAAAAAAAAAA
The DNA here is from genome assembly GCA_029856935.1 of Cyclocarya paliurus. NCBI lineage: Eukaryota > Viridiplantae > Streptophyta > Magnoliopsida > Fagales > Juglandaceae > Cyclocarya > Cyclocarya paliurus. The sequence continues at coordinate 15,142,818 of CM056953.1, read as the reverse complement.
TCCGTTCATGATAAAATACTAATAATAATAATAATAATAATAGAAATAACAATAACAATAATAATAATAATAATAATAATAATAATAATAATAATAATAATAATAATAATAATAATAATAATAATAATAATAATAATAATAATAATAATAATGGAGGCTTAATTCTAAGTTAAAAAAAATAATATGTTTGATAAATTCTTTTATAGGCTTAAACTCATTTATTGAGCCTAATAAAATTATCCATAATTTATCCATAAAAAAATAATACTGGGTTGGGTTGTTACACTAACCTAACTGTGCAATTTGTTTATCGAAATTCAGCACCAAGTGTTTTGAAATAAATAAAACATGTTTTCGAACAAGCGTTTCATCCAAAAACTGAAAATGAGTTTGTTACGCTATAAAATCCTAAATAATCAGCTGAGTCTAATAACACAAACCATATCATATTCTGACACTTCTAACTATCTCAAATAAATAAAATTGCACTTCTAATACCATAATGAGTGGTAACACTGATTATGTTGAGAAACTAAAACCTACGCAATTGATCGATTCATGAAACCTTATGGAATTTTCACGAGATTCCTAAAGCCTATAGAAATTCTACCATTGAATTTCTAGCATGCTGTTACACCAGCCAATTGAACAACTTTAAGTACTCCAAGTAAGTGTGCTTGGCAATTCTGACCACTTTACGAACTCCCAAATCCAAGCTCCTGAGTGACAAAGATCACTCCAGATGCATACACTTATCTCCGCCCCACATTCAAGCAAGTTTGGTAATACAAGATACATAAAAATCTAAGACCCGAGTTTGCAAACACTCCCTTAAACAGCCCATCAATCTTCTTAAACCACCCCCCTAACCTCAATGCCTTTTCCTTATTAGTTAATTGGCATATGCCTTCTTCTTTTTCTTTCTTGAAGCTCAAGGATGGTAGAGTGGAAAGATCCAATCTCACCCTTCTCTTGCCTAGTTGCATATTTTTCTCGCTTAGTTTTTTCTTATCATCTTGTAGAAATTTTAGTTTTTCAGCCATTTCTAGCTACTATGTATACCTTAGCTTTGCACTAACCACATGCGTGTGAGGGACATATACCGTCTTAGTTGGCGGTCCATTTTGAAGAAATTTGTCTCATTTCCATCTCCTTCTTCTTGTCTGGGTTCTTAATAACAACCAACAACCATAGCTTCATTCTCACCTCTTGTACTCCCTACCCTCCGCCACAATTTTACCTCACATATAAATCATTCTCACTAAGAGAACCAATTGCTTTAAGCCTTTGGATCAATTCATTATACCTGCCTTAATTTATCTCTAGATTTGTTTCAATCCTCTTGTATTACTTCTTTTACATTTATATAATATTTGAATATTGCCAAAAAATAAAAACATGAATTATATTGATATTTTGTTTCAAACAACACACACTTATGTTAAATAACTAAATAATAATACATAAAAAACATTTTTATAAATTTCTTTTAAATCAAAGGCATTTTGATAAAATCTTAAAATTATCTTAAATTTATTTTATAAAAATAGCATTAATTTTCAGACATGGTAATGAAAAGAGATAAAAAAAAAATTATTGTATCTATATCATTTTTTCAATAAATATTTTAATTTTTCATTAAATGAAGATTTGAACTTTGGGTCGAGCAAGAGATCTTGCCACTTGGCGTGCACCACAGAAAGTGAATATAGGATGGAAAAATGAAGGTAGGGTGAAAAATGAATCTAGGACAAAAACATGAGGTAGGACAAAAAAACGAAGTGAGGATAGAAAATGAAAATAGGACGAAAAAATGATGGTATGATTGAAAAATGAGTGTAGGATGGAAAAATGAAGTTAGGAAGGAGACATGAAGCTCGGATGGAAAAATGAAGGTGGAAAGATTGACAGTAGGATGGAAAAACAAACCCATCCCCCATTGTGAGCAAAAGTGTTCGCCTCGTCCCGAGGCAAGTAATATGCTGATCAAAACTATTCGTCACCATTATGGGCAAGCACTATGTTGATCAAAAGCGTTTTGCCTTTGAAATGGTAAGTAAAGCTTTCACCCCACGGGCGACCAAAAGTGGTCGCAAAGGGTGACTGAATCTAGGGGCGAGTGAACAGTACTCACACTCGTGGAAATCAAAATATGCTTGTATCCAATGGTCGCATCGAGGCAAGCAACTATAGCTTGTACCCTAGGTAAGTAATAGTCCTCGCCCAGTGGGGTAGAGGAAAAGTGATCATCCATAGGGTCACCAGAAGTGCTTGGTTCGAGCAACGACTATGTTGATCAAAAGTGCCTGTCACCCTTGTTGGTGAGCTATATGTTGATGGACAATGCTCAGCACCTGGAGGACACATTGGTCGGATGATGAGGGAGCTCGGCTCCCGAGCATATAAAGCATACTAGATCATCAACAATATTACCCGATCTCCAATCAAATTACTTGGATGACTTGGAGTTTCCAACCTCAGATTAAATTGATCAAATTATGTGGCGAGCAACAACTTGCACCCAGGGGCAACCACTTTGCTCGTATCCTAGCAAAGTGCTCCCAATTCATCCCAGATCCACGACAATGACAACACCACAACCAAAAATCTCCATCTTAGAACCATCAAGCCAACGATCAAATACCTACAAAAATTCTCGATTTTAAAACCATTAAGCAAATTATAGAAATATTCACTAGAAATCTCCATCTCAAACTCATGGCAACGAAATTGCCTTGGTCTCTAATGCGAAAGTAAATATTATTCTGGTTGCTCTATGGTCGAAGAACAAACATGCCTCTGCAATTTCCATCTCTACCATGGCGCCATGGATTGCACTATGGCCAGATCCAATCACATTGATGTTGTTCTCCATTTCTACCTTGGGTCGCGCCATGGTCGAAGAACAAACATGCCTTTGCAATTTCTCTGGAGAAGAAAAAGTGTGAAGTAGGAGGATAAAAGTAAGAACAAAAGAATGAAGAATAAGAAGATGGTGGATGAGTGGGGAGTGCAAGAGAAGATGAAAATGAAGCAGGTTTTGGAGATTTTTGGATGTCGGCTGGTTTGATTTGGATCAGGACTATTTTTGTCTATTTCAATTTGTTGTAGGGATATTTTAGTCAGTTTAGATATGTGGTTTAGACATGTTAGCCTAAATCAGGTCTCTTGCAGGGGCTGGATCACCATCTATATAGCAAGGGCATTTTACTACAACATGAGATCTATAGAAAACATTTTGATCCAATTTATCACATAAAACTCACTCTTTTAATATAAGATATATAACGGTCTTAATAGGCTTTTCTTGGATTGCGCAACACAAGCCGCAACCTTGCTGATGATGCAGCGTGAATGATCACCAGGCGTTGTTGCTTGGGCGCGATGAAAGTAACACTCAGGTCATGCTGTGTCTAAATTATTTTATTTATTTTTTAAAATTGATTTGTTATCCTCTTATACAATAGATGCCATCTATGTATGAGCGTTGAAGAAATATTTTAACGGATTATTAACAATATATTAACAAACGTATATTGATTTGATTAAAATAAAATTTAAAAAATAAAATTTCCAAGTTAAAATAAACGAATTTATGTGAGTAAAAAATAGAAAATAATGATACAAATTAATATCACGATAAGATTTTATAAAAATAAATTTAAAATTTGACATAATTTGGTATAATATATTATATTTTATTTATAATAAAAATAATTATATAATTTAATTTATCATATTACGTCCAGTCAATTTATAAAATTTATTTATAATTAAAATATTTTTAAGGTAAAAAGATAACTTTTGTAGTATTTGAAATGTGGAAGCTGACCTTTGTATATGGAGTGGACGTGTAAAGTTAGCAGATAAAAAAACAGAGGTGGTTAAGTTGTACATATAGTCTGCCCCTAAATGTGAGTAGATAGATGCAATGATGCCAGAAGAAGGACGGAGTACTTGGCTGTAAAGCGCCATTTTAGAGTGGTCCTCTCTCTCTAGCTAGCTAGTTGGTATTCTGTACCACATAACAGTTCCTGAAGAGGATAAGAGAGGAACCTCTTTCTTTTCTCGCGCTCTCTCTCTCTCTCTCTCGGTATGCTCACAATTGCATTTACTCGGCCTCTCAAAATGGCAGAAAAGGACATGTTAGCAGTTAGTCACTTGCAGTATTACACAACAGAGCCCAGAGATCAGAGATTTCAGAACATTGCGCGCCTTCACATGCCTGTTTAGAGAGAAAAGAATAAGATCCCAACCAGCTTTTCAAGGGAATCATCCCAACTATATGGCTAACATATTTAGAGCATTCTTCGTCCGATTTTTTATAATTTTTTTAAAATTTTAGTTAGAATTCACAATTCTTATAATTTTCTATTAAATTTTATTTATATTTAAAAAATTTTCTACATTTCGTTACTTACTATTTTTCTATTTTATTAAAATAATTTTTTTTCTATTCTTTCTTTTTTATTCTTTTTACTATTTTATTTCTATATCTTTAACTACTCCCTATAATATATATATATAATAATTTATGAGATGAACAATAATTCTCTAAATATAAAAAATTACTGCTTATATCCTAAATATTTTTCTTAAAATACGAAATCGGATAGAGCGTGTATCTGGAACAAATTTTAAATGCAAACCTTATAATTTAGAAAAAAAACATATTTAAAGGAACCAAAGGTAAATGCTCTTATTTGCCTTCATGAATCTTGATTAATTGGTACGTACTTCAATTCCAACAAACATCATATATATATATATATATATATATATACTAGTCAGTGGCGACGTGCGCTGCACGTTTGCCCTATGACCAATTTTATTATATTTTAAATTTTTAATTATAAATAAACAGTAGAGATAGTCTAAAATTACAACGAAAAATCATAATAACTGATCATGATTTATTCTTAAAAACTTAGCTTCTTTGCACGTATACAAAAAAAAAAAAATTTAAGTCGGCTTGTTTACAAGAGTTTAATTGCAGACTATTTGTGTTTATTGCATAATGCTGGTTACCCATTTCAACATATCATGGAACCTCCGATTCTAACTAACAATACAAACTCTACTACAAACAGAATAATTGGTTTAGAGGATAATAGATTTGATGGTGGGAAAACTGAAGTGCCATGTGAATCTCCTAAAATTGAAGAATGTATTAAGGATATACCAATTCCTCAAGAACTTGATGATGGTAGTGTCAAGAAATCTCAGAATGTCTAAGTGGATGATGATGATACGATTGAGGAGCCAAAGTTGGGAATGGAGTTTAATTCCCTTAAAGATTTAGTAAGTTATTATAAGTAATATGGTTATGGAAGAAAATATTTTTAAATTATTAGTAAGTTATTTAGTAAGTTATTATTAGTAAGTTTTTAAATTTTTATATAAAATACAATAAACATTTCAATTTTTTAAAATTTTAAAATAATAATAACAATAATAATAAATGATGTTCTAACAATATTTTATTTAACTTTTAATTTTTATCTCAACTAATCTCATCTAAATTTAATATCCAACCTTAAAAAAGAAAAAAAACCTTAACTCACCTAATCGGCAAAAGAGCAAAAGCATAAGAGAATCGGATTTTATGAGAAAAATAGGAAAAAAAAAAGGAATAATTGATGAGGAATTGTGTACTGAACGTGTGCTTAGTTACAAATATATAAAAATGAAAAATTGATAGCAAATGAGAAATAAGAAAGTGAAGAAATTTTTTTAAACAAAATTAAAACAAGTCATGGGTTTACATAACTTGAGGTAAACCTACTATAAACTTAACAGAAATGATAAATCCATATAAATTTGTGTTTTATTTAGTTATATAACGCAAAAGTTTAATAAGAAAATTTTAATAAAAGCTTAAATTAATAATAAAAATATTAATACTAAAATTTTATTACAAATTTTAAAATATAGAAACAAGGCTGCAAGCGAAAAAATGATGTTTATTACAGTTTGAAAATTAAAATTAATGTTAATGATAGTTTTGTTAAGTTTCTATATAAAAAAAGATGGGGTGAATTCATTTGGTTATAGGAGAAAACATTTTTAAATTACGAATTTTACTGAAAGATTATTGAAAAAAAAATTATTTTAATTTCATCTTTTTTATGAGAAGATAATTTGTTAGTAATTATGAAACATTTATTCATAAATATGTAAAAAAAAAAAATTTCAACATTATATAAATTATTAGGAAAGGAAAAAATTAAAAATGTATTCTAGATTATATTATTCTGCACTACAAATAATGTTAAACCATTGCGTTATTCCAAAGGCAGTTTAGTTTTTAGTTTAAGAATGTAAAGCAAATCATTTTAATTTACTTTAAAAAAGTTTTCATAACTTTTTTTAATATTATTAAAACAGAAGCACTATAAGAAATAATAACAACGAAAAACATTAATTTATTTAACATTCTCAACCTTGGCTAAATAAAATAGTAATAATGATATATTATATTTTTAAATTATTAAGAAGTTATAATTTATTTCCTTATAACTATTACTCTTAATAGTTATGGTTGGATGCGTATATTGTATATTTGTTATTTTTAAAATAAAAATATAATGTGTTAATTTTAAAATTCAAAACTATAGTGGTAAGTATTAAATAATTTAATCATATATTTTATAAAGTCTTATCCTTTACATTTAAAAAAAATTAAACAAACTATAATACATTAGAAACTGTAGATCTATCTCAAATAGCGTAATTAATTTCAGATTAATTAATAAACTATTCAATTTATCTAGAAATGAAAAAAAATATATATTTAAGTTTACTTCTTAATAAATCATTAAACAAAAATTATTAATAAAAGGAAAAAATTAGATTTATACTAAAATTTAATAGTTCAATTCGATATTTACATAATTCAAAATTAAAGGAAATAAAATGTTGCACAACATTAAAATTTAATTTTTAAGATTTTGATTTTTTATTAAAATTTTATGAAAACTTGGTATCAATTTTGAAAAAAAATACTATAGTCTAATTGTAAAGCTCAACTAATTTGTAATGTTACTTATTTTTCACATCTAAAACCTAAAAACAATATTATATCTTTCTTTCGATAAGGATAAAAAAATCTATTTTCTTTATTTTTTATTCAATTTTTTAGACGATTAAACATTAAAAAAATTTCACAATATCATTAAAAATACTTTTTTATAATAATGAAACGAAATGAGATGAATTGATAGTGTTTTTATAAAGGGGGCAAAATAGGAAAATATTTTCGGACGAAACACTGTTCATGCCCGATTCGCCCGGTTGCTTAGATCGGCTCGCGGCGGTTAACGGCGGCACGATAGGGGCTGAGATTGGAAGGGGAGGGGCGACGGACGGAGGCGAAGAGAATGGACCGGGCGGTGTTGGCCACGCCGGCGTGTGGCGGCGCACTGGAAGGGACGAAGAAATGGGTCGGCCTCGGCTTGGATTCGCTCGTCGCGGCGGTTAACGGCGGCACGATAGAGGCTCAGAATTGAAGGGGAGGGACGCCGGCCGGAGGGAAAGAGAATCGACGGGTTGGTGTTGATCACGCCGGAGTGCGGCGGTGCTCTGCGGGAGAGGAAGCGGACGGGGAAGGGGTGAGTGGCAAAACGGTAATTTTCGAATACAACCAGGGGCAAAATGGGAAAAAGTCAGGGACAAAACGGAAATTGAGAAACAAGAGCAGGGGCAAAACGGGAAAAAAAATGTTAGACGAAAACACTATTGTTAAGCCATTCGCACTTTATATATTAGTAGATATAAAACGTAAACAAATTGGGAAATTAATTAAGAGAAAAAATCTATTAACAAATATGGATAATAGATGGTAGGCATAACTAGTTGGACACGATCGAGTAAGTTCAGTCACATTACAAGAAATGGTCCATCGACTGAGGTTAAATATATTAACGTTTTATTACTAACTTAAATCAGGTTTTCTATTACTTACTTTTGTATTTTTTATTAGAGAATAAGAAAATCAGATCAACACCAAATCAATATCTAAGAATAAAAATCAAATAAAAACAAAATGATTAAAAAACCAATACAGAGAAAATCCCCTTGGGTTTCCAATTATTCTATTTTCTAAGTTGTTTTTTATTTTCAAATAAAATTTACTCGAGTGATATGACATGTCTCATTCTTTGTAAAAGAAAAATTTTGGTCTTCTTCGTGTAGATCTCATGATAAACAGCCTGTTCTCACTACAAGAATTATGGCATTTTATCATGAATTTTTTTTTCAAGGCGCACGGTCGTGGCAAATAAGTACTAAATAGCACGAATACCATTCATAAGAACTAAAAGAAGTATATTCTCACGAAATATTGTCAGCAAATAACTGTTTGTGGGGAAAAAATAATTTTACGGTAAAAACATACCTTTTACGGCGAATTTTTATCGCCGCAAATAGTTTGGCTAGATATTTAGTGGGTTCGTGGGTTATGAGTTTTTTTCGACGAAATTTTTGACTTTTTGCGGCGAGATTTAGTCGCCGCAAATAAAATTACCTAAATTAATTAAGACATTATGGTTTATTTAGTTTTCGTGGCGAGATTAGGTATTATTGCGGCGAATAAAAGTCGCCGCAAAAGGTAATAAGATATATACCATGGCTCCTTTCCCCTTTCTTCCCCGATCCCTCCAACCCCACGTCAATCTCGTCTCTCTCTCTCTCTCTCTCTCTCTCTCTCTCCCGGCGATTGCTAGCCACCACCGCACCTCTCTCTCCCTGCGACTACAATCGAGCCTCTCCCCCTACCGCGAGACCCATCCCAGTCGCTGAGAGCCAGTCCCCCCCCGCCCCACATTGCAACCTCACCCTGGGAGCTGCCCTTCCCCAACTACCTCCGCTTGCCCAAGTCCAGTACAACCATCTTCTGGGAACACGGTGAGCCTCTATGTCTCCTCCCTTCCTCTTCTTTCTGTGTAATTTGTGATGGCACCGTTGCTCTGTTTTGGCAAGATACGGTTTGGTTGTGTAATTTCTAATGATGTGAATCTGTGAAATTTATTTGAATTTTATTGTGTAATGTGTAATCTGATATGATGATATGATGTGAATCTGTGAAACTTGTGTAAATTCTATTGTGTAATCTGATGTGATGATATGATGTGATGATATGAAGCTTGTGTAAATTCTATTGTGTAATCTGATGTCTGTGTAATTTGTGGCACTGTATACATGATAATTTGATAGACTGGATTAGAGAAAATGTCTTTAAAAAGAAAACTCAACAGATCATGTTTTGATCTGATTGAACAAGCAATTAAACTTGAATTGAAAAGCAAGTAAACATGAGAAGTAATTAAACATGAATAGAAAAGCAATTAAACATTAAACTGCATCAATTTTCCAAAGGATTTTCCACAAGCAATTATCTTTGCTTGTAAAGCCATGAACCTATCTGATTGAGCAGACATTTTACAAAACCATCATCTCTTGGTATAGTTTCTAGCTAGCTTGCTAGGGTGATATTCCCACCTGCATATACATGGTGATTAGGGATTGACAATTGGGTTGGATTTTTTATTTTTAAATTAATTGAAAATATTATATATTAAGCTAGCCAGACAACATATGTAAAGAAAAATGTAATATTATTATTGAAACTTTTTTAGAGTTTCATAAATAGGTATAGGGAAGTATTATTTCCTTCTGATGATAATTATTTGCAATGAAACATTTATGAAATGGGTTTTTCGCAATTGATAAATGATTTTACATAATATATATAATATATATATATCTATTCTTTAGCATATTTTTTTTTTAAATTTATCTAGTTATAAGCCGATGTAGATAATACACATAATAAAGTGTTTACATGACTTAATTTGATTTAGAAGAGAATTTTTAAAATTTGAATCTTACAAATTAAATCTTATCATTTAAGTATTGTATGTGAACAATGTGCTCCACATAACCGACTTGAGAATAAAATATATTTTTTATTCTCAATTTATCTTTTTCGACTTAGATAGGACTTATAATGGGAGATCAAATATATATAATATATTTATTAATAATGTTTGAAGCTAAGATTATGTGATGATGAAGTAGTCAAATGTATATTTTTCTAGTGACGAAAAACTGAGCCAACAGATAATAGTCAGTAGCAGTCCCCTGAAGTTAGCTATAACTGTCATGGATTGATGATATAAAAGTACTGATTGAGCTGCATGCCAACCCTAATCATTTCATCTATTTCTTCCTTTACAAGAGGTAGTGGAAGCCCCACCATGATAACCATTATAGATCTTGCCTCCTCCAGATTAAGCTAATATCGAACACTTCTCAAATTGTGGGAAATTTCAAAGGACTCAATCATTTTCACTTGTGATCGAGATGATCGATCAGGCCAGACTCTATAGCCCATCACCCATAATTCAAAATACCACTCCATAAATAGTTATATATATTTATAAATATTCTACAATTTTACAACAATATTCATAATAATATTAGAAGGATATTCACACCTATAGTGCTGATTTTGTGGGGCACACATGCACTCAATTAATCCAACCCATTTTAGAGTCTTTTCCAACCTTCTTTCATCTTTAGTTAAGGGCCACATCTTTTCTATTAATTGTTAATTAGTTGTCATAATCACAAGTTACATTAATGCCATTCTATTTCATCTGATTGGAGCATTAATGTGGGGATTATGGGTCAGGCTATAACATATATGGTTATAAATTGGCATATGATTTTATTTCCAATTAATATTAATGCTTATGATCAAGGATTACATTCATGAACTCTTATTTTTCTTATCTTTATTATCTGTACAAAAAGTCTTAGTACATGATGTATTCCCCCTATCATAAGAATTGAACACTTTAGTTATCATTTATGACTAGCCAAAAAGGAATTAGAAGACACAAGGTTTAGGTGTTTTCCCCCTAAATTTTTCATGTATATTTTTGGGGAGATCGAGTGGATTCAAATTAGAGTTGGCAATGGTGAGTAGCAGGAGCAGCTTGCTTTTTTCTTCGATAGCTATATTAAAGTGTCATTTATCCACTTCTAACATTAGACTTACAATTCAGCTAATTTTCAGTATATAAAGAAAATGTAAAATCTGATCATAAAATTATCCCACCATTATCATATTTATTAATGTGATCATGGTGTTTAATAACTTTCAAATGATTAATTAATCATTGTTTGTTTTTAAGTCAAAATCTAATTAAATGCTGACTTATATAATACAAGGTGAGATTATTGTCTTGATATATATATATATATATATATATATATATATATATATATAGTGGTGTAGTACAATCTAGCTACGAACTACTTAATAAATACCTTTTTAGATAAAATTTTACTTCAAGCATGTTATAATAACAGATTGTTGTTCAGTTTCTGATGCTTGTGTAGATTGTTCTTTCCCTCTATTGAAAATCATACTATTTCGCATGTGAGTTAGATAGTAGATACTTCGTACACTCACCAGTTTTGACATCTGGACATATAACCCAATAAGGGAACTATCTCAAGCAATATTCCTGTTTCTATTTTCCATCAATATCATTATATTCCTTGTTCTACTGTAGCCCTTTGTCAATTGGAATTTCCATCTTAAAACTTTAGTATTCCAAATCAATACCATAGGACAAATGGAGCTGTCCCATTTCATCTCTGAACAAGACAACTGCCGAATTTGTTGTTTCCCTTCAGATTTGACAACATCTTTGGTTGCACGCTTTGGCAACCAGGAAAAGCGTGCAACCAAAGATGTGCAACCCCATCTCAAAATACTCCATGTTTACATCATAATTCATGAACCACCCACTAACTTCGCCAGAAGCTACAACTACTGAGTTGGGCATATCATCAAGAGACAGTTATTTGCCTTATCTAAGGACAAACGGAGTGTATATTAATTTCATTGAAAAACCATTGTAATAACCCTTACTAACTTGAACATTTACCAGATGGATAGGACTTGGATGCATATTGAAGATAGATTGCAAGACAACAAATATGCTGAAGGTGTTAAACAATTCATAGATATGGCAATTTCGCATGCACCTGGTAGAGACTACATTAGGTGTCCATGTAAGAGATGCCGAAATAGAAGTTTCCATCCTCCTACTGTGGTTAAGGATAATTTATTCATCGTAGGAATAGATACAACTTATACAGAATGGATCTTCCATGGTGAGGAGGAAACTTTGCCAGACCCAATTTATTCAGACGAAGAAGGTGATGGTGCCAATAACTACAATGACTACATTGATGATGTCGACGAGATGCTAGATGACATCCATGTGGGGTCTTTTATGGATTATTCTGGTACACCATCTGCTAGTGCAGCCGCCGGTCACCAAGGCCACACTTCTGATGCTACAACCAACCTTAACTTTGAAGAGTTGCTAGACAATGCAAAGCATCCACTTTATCCAACATGTGCTAAGTTCTCAAAGCTGTCATTTATAGTCAAGTTACTACACATAAAGACAATTGGTGGTTGGACTGTGAAGTCGTTCGACATGGTTATAAAGCTTTTGCAAGCTGCATTTCCTGATGCATTGTTCCCAGCCTCATATAACGAGGCTCGCTGCTTACAGCATGGGTTGGGCTTTACTTATACGAAGATACATGTATACCCAAATGATTATGCCTTGTTTTGGAAGGAAAATGCTGAGAAAGATGAGTGCCCTAAATCTAATGCATCTAGGTGGGTATCAAGCACAACATACCCACAAAGGATTCCCCAAAAAGTCCTCCGATATTTCCCCTTGAAGCCACGGTTGCAAAAGTTGTTTATGTCAAAAAAGACTGCCTAAGCCATGAGATGGCATGTAGAAGATCGTGTTGACGATCCAAGCTGCATGAGACGTCCTGCAGATTCTAGAGTATGGAAAGACTTTGACAACAAACATAGTTGGTTTGCCGCAGATCCACGTAATGTCAGACTTGGTCTAGCCAGTGATGGGTTCAACCCATTCAATAACATGAGCAAACCCTACAGCATTTGGCTAGTGCTACTTGTTCCCTACAACCTGCCCCCTGGGTTATGCATGAAAGATCCATATTTGATGATGTCATTGTTAATCCCTGGACCTAAGGCACCGGGAAATGATATTGACGTATTCATGCGTCCACTAATCAATGAGTTGAAGGAATTATGGCAAGAGGGAATTCCTTCATATGATGCACACAGAAGACAAATGTTTTCATTGCATGCAGCATTACTTTGGACTATCAATGACTTCCCCACATACGCCAATCTCTCAGGCTGGAGCACAAAGGGTAAAATGGCATGCCCTACATGTAAGGCTGAAACAGATTCATTGTGGCTGGTTTATGGCCGTAAATATTGTTATATGGATCATTGTCGGTGGTTGGCTTCAGATCACAGTTGGAGACGGAATAAAAATGCTTTCAATGGTAAGGAAGACTATCGTCCCCAACCAGAAATCATCACAGGACAGGCATTACTAGATCAATTACATGAGGTCTCAAATGTGCAACTGGGTAAATCTACAAAGAAGAGGAAACGTACGCCCACTGAACTTAACTAGACAAAAAAAAGTATGTTCTTTGATCTTCCTTATTGGTTAGACTTGAGATTGAGACATAACTTGGACGTCATGTATATTGAGAAAAACATATGTGATAATGTGCTAGGAACCTTGATGAATATTGAAGGCAAAAGTAAGGACACCGCCAATTCACAAAGGGATTTGGAAAATCTTGGTATAAGAAAAGATTTGCATCTACAGCATGATGGTGATCATACGTCTATGAGCCTTGCAGCTTACATGTTAAATATAACTGAGCGAATGAGTTTTTGTGCGTGGTTGTCAGAAGTCAAATTCCCTGATGGTTTTGTCTCAAATATTGCCCGATGTGTCAATGTTAAGGAAGGGAAAATCATGGGAATGAAGAGCCATGATTGTCATATCTTTATGCAAACATTGTTGCCGGTTGTGATTGGTGGATACTTACAACCTGATGTGCGTCAAGCCTTGTCCGAGCTAAGTTCGTTTTTCAAAGAATTATGTTCACGAACATTGCAAAAAATAACATTGGAACGACTTCAAGCTAATATCCCCATAATTCTTTGAAATTGGAAATGATATTCCCACCTGCATTTTTTGATATCATGGTGCACCTTGCAATTCACCTGCCAGAAGAGGCCTTACTAGCCGGCCCTGTGATGTATAGGTGGATGTACCCTTTTGAGAGGTATATGGGTAAGTTCAAGAGGTACGTTCGTAATAGAGCCAGACCAGAAGGGTCAATTGCTGAGGCATTTGTTCATGTCGAGTGCCTGATATTTTGCTCTATGTACCTTAATGATATCGAGACTAGGCACAATCGAGAGGAACACAATAGTGATGTTCAACATGTCTCCCCACAGCCAAATATTGATGTTTTCTCCCAAAAGGTTCACCCATTGGGGGGAGCAATCTTAGAAACTATGCCCAGCACATTGTTGGCAAAGGCTGAGTGGTACATGCTTAACAATTGCACGGAGATTGAGCACTATATAGAATAAGTGCACTGTCAAGTATTTTGTTGGCAATTCATTTTATTATATTGTAAGTGGATCACCTATTATACCCTTTTATTGTTGTAGTGAACACTATAACAAAATCAAAGAAGAGGACTCGAGTAACATCGAGCATAGGCACCAAAGTCAATTTCCAGCCTGGTTCAAATCACGTGTAAGTTTGTATATTGCCCTTCCTATACGTACATTTCCCTAATACACATTTATTATAGTTAGTAATTGTGTTATCTTTTGTGAAATATCCATATTAGATTGTCGAGTTGCATGCAATAACTCCCCCTGAAATGATAGATGACTTATATGCATTAGCATGCGGTCCAGATTCAGTTGTCCCATCATATTTTGGTTGTATAATGAATGGAATTTAGTTTCACACTTCTGAGCTTGAAAGACGTCGCCGCACCCAAAATAACGGGATTGTTGTTCATGGTGAGCATCAAGGTTTGGTCGTTAACTTCTACGGTGTGTTGGAAGATATTATAGAATTATGATACATGGGTTGGCGTAAAATATACTTGTTTAAATGTCATTGGTGGGACATTGGCGACATGAGAAGGGGGATACATGTTGGGAATCACTTCACGAGTGTGAATACTTCTAGGCAATGGTACAAAGATGAGCCTTTCGCCTTAGCATGCCAAGCGTTGCAAGTGTTTTATCTAAAGGACCCGAGTTTGAGGGGAAGTTGGCAAGCTGTACACAAGATAACAAATATGAATGTTTACAACATTCGCCATAAGACCTTAGAGCCTCATGAGGATGATTTCTCTGATGGAGATGTAGAAGATGATGATACCAGTAATCTTAGTAACTATGATTTAGTTGATGAAACTAACCCAGCCATGGTCAATCCATTGACCCGAAAAAATGAAGTGCACTTGCCCGTTGATCCCTCAACCATTGCACGAGAGGTGCCGTCTAGAGAAAGTGACGATGAGGGCTTCATTGATGATGACCTAGAGTATAACGAAGATTTGAGGATGGATAACGTAGAGGATAGGGAGGAAGATGATAGCCATTCAACACGTCATATTTTTGATTATGCAGATGATGATGAAGGTATATCTTATTGTATATGTCCATTATGGGTTCTCTAATTATATATAATGTTTATCTCATCCACACAGCTATTTAGTTAAAAAACATATCTTCCATTATGCTTTTAGTGAATACATGCAAACTAGAAATGTGGATTTTGAAAGATAGACTAAACTTATTTTTTAATATTACTGTACGTATCCAATACATAGCATGACCATTAACAAATGTTTAGTCATGGATTATATAGCCTTCTGAGTTGATGCAAATTAATTATCTTTGCAGAAAGCTCGTGTTAATTGCTTTGACGGAGTCGACGAATCTGGGTGGGCCACTGTGTCGATGTTAAATTTAGATGATTATTAACAATAGCTACAATTCTTGTCATGTCTTACTCCATATTTTTTATGGTGTAAATTTACAATCATTCAGCCTGAATTTTAGTGTTTCCACAAGCTTCATATAACATGATACCATGTATGTGATCAGCCTTATTTTTTGACATATACCCTGAGAATATATTTTCCATTCATGTTGCCCAGCATGCTTAGAATATACATGACTTACTCAATATATAGCATTAGAAGAAATATCAAAGTTGGTGACCAGATTTGGCTAGCTGGGGTAGTATAAAGGGATGATTGGGTCATATGATACAATTACTTGAGGTTGGATCAATGGATGCGAGAAATCTTCCAAATTTGCTGAGGCATCTTCCTGTTCATGATATAATTGCTTGTGACAACCAGCTGCATGATGATATCTACTAGGATTACTCCATATTTGCCTTGTTATCATGCCCAAACAATGATGATATGAAGTGGCAATATCTTGGAGCAGCTATCAAAATGGGTCCTCTTCAGCTTGTACAAGCAAACTAAAAACTCCCACAACTATACCGACCAAAACTATTCACATGCGAGAAAATATTATATATATATATATATATATATATATAAAGCACCATGCTTTAATTGCATGAAAATAATATGGAATATTCATGAACGGGACAAAGTTTAAAATATAAGTACAAAAATTTCTATGAATTTATAGTATAAAGAATATCAAACAAAAAGCTAGCTCCCTGACCACAACGTTAAGAATTTCCAGAAAATATCCTGGTGCATGAAAATAACTCCATGAAAATAAATCTAGTGAGATGTCTCATTAAATTACATGTGTCCCCCTTATGGAAACCAATGTTGCCAAGCATTATTCTCTTCTAGCCACGTATGCTAACCCAACCCACAAGAAGACAAAATCTATTCACATACAATCTATTATATATTATATATAAAGCAACATGCTTTTAGTGATTATATTTTCTGGTATAGCATGAAGCAGAAAACCAATAATACTGAGAAATATTCTGTACCAGCCACGTATGCCAACCCAACCCACACAAATGCAAGTGTTCTATTCACATGCAATCTATTATATTTTATATATATATATATATATATATATATATATATTATATAAAGCATCATGCTTTTATTTAGTGAGTTTATTATATGGTACAACATGAACCAGACAATCATATCTCTCAGAAATATTCTGGACCAGCCACGTATGCCAACCCAACCCACACTAATCTGGATGTTCTATTCACTAGCAATCTATTATATCTCTCTCTCTCTCTATATATATATATACACAAAGCAACATGCTAATATTTAGTACCAAATATTATAAGAAGTCAAATTTTCATCCATTTATAATTTAAAGGCATGTCTCCAGAAAATCCATGACCAAAAGGTTATAGAACAAAAAAAGTCTCAACCAAAATTCGGTGCCTTCATCCACTTACCACTAGAAGCAAATCTCTCCAAATAATCCACAAGTCACACGTAGAAGTCCCACAAAAGCAAAAGGCGGGATTTTAAGAATTGGGAAATGTGAAGTGGTGGGATCAGGGACTTCCAGCAACAGTTACATCAGTAGCTCCTACTTAGTACAACAGTTGTGATGTCAGAAAGGGTAAGTAAGAAGCAATCATCTGAGATCTCGTTAGATACTACAGAGGGTTGCTGAAAGTGTTAGAGTTCCTAGCTGAGTGTACGCACAACCCAGCCCTTTCTGGAGTTCAAGTGGAGCATCTTACTTGTTCTTCATCCAGTGCGAGTAGAGGCAGTTTCGAAGGAAGGAAAAGGTAAATTTTTTTGTCCCAGCCTCATCTTATTTTGTTGCTACATTTCAGCGCCTTTAATCCATAGTATTAATGTGTTTTAACCTCATAAAAATCAATACTTTCATGAGGCATGGAATGAGTGTGAAAACATGTGAACGTTTACGTCTGGGTTAAAAATCTTAGGGTCTGTTGTTGTAGGTTTGACAGTCAACACGAAATTTAGAATATTGTTGTTGTTGGGGATAGTAGTAGCCCATATTTTTTTCCAATACCTTTGTTTGCTTAACCTTTCAGAAGGCTCATGTAATGTTCAAGTCAAAACCAATATCTGGTTTTTTTTGGAAATAATCTTTCAGCTATCACATTCATAACAGCATTCACCTGCAGACTTTACTCCCAGTGCAAGGGATTTATTTTATTATATCATTAACTATTGACAAAGACCAGATTTGGCATGTACTTTTGCTTGGATTCAGACATATTCAACTTTATATGTGCCTCTGATTTCTCTGGTTATGTTAATATTTGTACTATGCAAATTAAAGTGTTGAATCATATTCATCTTAAAACAGTAACCTGAGGAAGTATCAGTTCATATTCCTCTTGCCGTTTCATTACATAGATCAATAAGTTGCATCTTGCGACCTTCCAGCCACTTGATCAATAAGTGAGTGGGTTAGGCATACTATGGTTTTCTAGTAGTAGGCTTGCTCAATATCTATATTAACTTGATAAGTAAATGTAACTACATCAAGGTGATGACTGTAACTCGAGGAGGGAGGGGACTACCCAAACCCCGTCCCCGACCTCGATGTCCACTGCTGGTATCAAGCGCTGTTGACAATACTCCAGCTGCACTCTCTCCGACAAGGAGCTTAATAGATGAGGCCGAAGATCCCCAAGCTGATGAGTCACCTCAAGTAGTACCTGAAGCCGGCCAACAAGAGTCAAACGATGTACAAAATGACAGAAATCAGGAGGATACTATCACAGGTGTGGTAGTAATATATATTACTTATGTATTATTTTCAGCTTGTCAATTTATTGGTTAGGGGATAATATTCTTCTTGTGCATATCTATATCACAATTACTAACTTCTTATTATAGTTACACCCATAAAAAAAGAGGAGGAGGGCATGCGAAGGGGACAGCTTTTGAAAAGTTACGTAAGTTGGGTAAGATTGCTATTATTATAAAGGATGGGCACAGGGGTCCATCGTGCGATAATGCCGGTATCTTCAGTAGTCGAGTGAGCTGGGTGGTGAAAGTGCATGCAGAAATGAGGCATGCAAGCTGGAGTGCGGTAGATGAGAAGGAGAAGCACGAGCTCATCAATCATGTTAGAGTAGGCGTTTATAAAATATACCTATTATTTAGAACGTTATTCACAGATCGAATTCATCATTTTTTATTGTGACAAACCATGTATGAATCTGAATTTGGTTTTGCAGGCAGATTTTGTGTTGGACTGGATGAAGGAAAACCACCGTGAAGCTGTGGTAATGGCTTTCACTGACAAATACAATGCATACCACTACGAACTGCACAAGCACTACCTCAAATATGCATTGCATGAGGAGGCACTATCTGGTGGGATGTCGCATGTGGAGAAACCTGTTTGGGAGTGGTTATGTGATAGATGGGCTAGTGGCCCATTCAAGGTACTTGTGACTAGAATATGATTTTGGAATTATAATGGTCATTCGATGGTGAGGGATTTCACTCAATATGATGTTATATTAGTGGCATGGATCTTCCGTGTACAGGAGCATACATGCATAGTCCTAGTAGACATTGCATTTTACAACTTAGGCTGCCTCTTGGTTACCATAATGGGTTGAAATATTTTTCCTTTCCTGCTGTCCCTACAAGATGATGAGGGATCATTTATGGATATCCACTACATGTTTCTGTTTCTGGATTAAAAATAAATAAATAATCCATGTTGTTTAAATATGTAAGTCTTCTTTAATACTACATCATAATACATAAGAACATATTTGATGGTTATCTTTCCATGGTAATTATGCCCTGATGTTTGAAGAAACTTATAAGCAACAAGGCATAAGGCTCAGAAAATAGGTACTTGGAGTGTTGTGGTAGTTTGACCTAGAGTACCACAAGTATATTCCAAGTGAATAACCTTTTCAGTTTGCATGGCCAAAATTAACTTGAGTATAAAGATAAAACAAAAAGTGTGTCATATTGGTCACACATTAAATAAGAGGTAACTTGTTGTGTATTATGTTATCATAATTCAACCTTTACCAGTTCTCTTTGCTTTAACTTGGTTAAGTTTACTGTTATAGCAGCCTATATTCAAGAATATATGAACACTGTCGAAGTGTTCCATTTCAGAAGTGATGGTGAAGTAAAAGCTAATTTATCTTGTTTCACAATGTTTCAGGAGCAATCTAGAAGAAATACTACTAATAGGAAAAGACAAAAAGTTAAACATACCGGTGAGCGGAAATCATTTGTTAGGCTTATGGAAGAGAAGGTAAGACATGTAGTGTGCAGTAAAATAAATGTGTTTTAATCAAAGTGGAGTTTGATAGTTACATTTTACAATAATTTTCTGTGAAGAGCGAGGAGGCACCAAATATGATTGCCTTTTATAAAGAAACACACTGGTCTAAGCAGAAGGGGAAATTCATAAATGTAGCAAGTGAACACAATTATGTGAGTTTGTTAAATAAAATTTACTTGTTCTTTGTTTCAGACCAATTTTTAATGGTATATATATATATCTACTTCTAAGGACTAATGTTCAATTTTGGCATTTGATATTCAGAATCAAATGCTAGAGAGGTTGAATGAGATGGAGTCTGAGGAGGTTGTTGATGCTACAACTGCTGCTGCCTCTGTTTTCAAGGAGGTCTTAGGGTTCAAATCGGGATATGCACAAGGGATGGGGCACTCTATGATTCCTGAGCCCTCTCCATCACTACAAAAAAATAAGGCATTTATGCGATTGGCGGAGGAAAATGAACGAAACAAGACTTCTGCAGACATTTATAAGACTAAACTAGAGTCACTTTTGAGTGATATGGCTACTCTGAAAGAATAATTTTCTGAGCATGACAGACAATTGAACATGATAACATCACAGTTGCCTTCAAGTAGGGAGTCTCAAGAAGAGACTCAGGGAGATGCTTAGGCATCTACAGACCTGAAGTTTTTTGGGAGTGTGGGGCTTTTGTGTTTTGTATTCCCCAGTGCACATGACAGTGTGACAAATGTGTTGAGATTTTGATGTTCCCTGTGGGAAGGGTAGGGTGTTGTTATATTGAGGCAAAAATGGCAGGTGGTTGTATAGCATATATTAATTTGTTTTGTGAATGTATAACTTGGTATCAGCATGGAAGTAGTTACAATAGTTTGGTGCTGGTATAGTGCAGGTAATGTGTTTGTGATGATGTGAGTTATCTTCTTAGATAAAATGCTTTCACCAGATTTTGTGAAAGTACTTGTATAATTATTTGGGTGAGCCCAACTGGATCAAACTTACAATAATTTTTGTTGCCGGGATACACCAACTGCATGTAGGTAGTTGTTTTCAGCAAGGGTTAAGGCAAGGAGAAAAGCAGAGAGATGGAACTGCATTGTGTTAACCCAGATGGAGAGAATTGGAAACCACCAACAGAAGTGTAAAATATAATTGAATAGAGGTAAGTTACCAGTATTCCCAATGTTACTTTGATTTAAAATTTTTCCAGTTGCGGTGCATAGTTCATATTAGTGGGCTGTAATGCATCTAGGTGATTTTAAAAATGGATTGTTTTTGCAATATAAATAGGTTGGTAATGGTTGGTGTATAACTACACCTTTTGCAAATTAATAAAACTGATTGATGTTGATTATGTAACTGGCATTTCATGAATTAAACTCTGATGCCACATATTATATTTAAAGTGTTAACAGCCAAGTATACTTGCCCCCATTGGTTTTGCATCAAATCTAAAGGATCTGCTGCTGTGCAGATTTCACTCCAGTATTATTTATGTCTATTCAAAATACTAATAGAATGATGGTTGGACTTATGGGAGCTTTGACTTGATAGTATACTTATGTAATATTAAACACATAGTCTGAGAAAACTACAAATGAGAATATTGAAGCAATTGACCAGTAGTATAATTAATGCAATATGCATCATATGTTTTTTTTAAGATTCTACTTTTAGCTTGTGACTTATCTATACTTTATAATGCCTGTGCAATCCAGTAAAAATTATAGTTTCTCTAATATTATAGTTTGGTTGAAAATATTGGGTTTGGGTCATTTTCAATATAGCATTTTGTAAGCTCTTTAGAAGTTTGGTTCATGTTTTATATGGTAATAATTTGGAGCATGAGCTTAATGACTCTATTTATTGTAATGGGAATTGAAATAATGTCATGAATTAAGATATTAACTGTATATTAAATGACCAGAATATTGAGCCATATACTTGTTATTTGAAAAACCAATTTGCTGGAGGATATTGACCTCCTCATCGTGAGTTTGTCTGTGGCTGAAAATGCTCAGTACTATAACTTGGAGATTTATGCCATGAAATATGTGGACACAGATATTTTAAGCAACAATAATAATATTAAAGCCTATTACTGCTGAGGCACACCTTGCTTCATGTACTAACATCTTTGTGCTTTATTTTCATATCTCATGTGTGGATGAAGAGGAAGCTTACGTTGGTCATCTGGGCAGATCAAAAGTAGCTGAAGCAGAATTCAAATTCAATGAAGCTGTATTTAATGTGGAGTCAAGTTGTAGTATCATATATGCATACAATGACCCTCCTGTCATTCCCACTCAACATACATTAATCATGTATTTCCATGGTCTTAATTGAACAATGGTCCTGATTGGAAATTGTTATAACATATTGATGATATATAATTATGTTATAGTCCCTTGTGAAATGTTTATTGCAGTATGTTACATAGCAGATTGAATTGGATACTTAAAAGTTGTCATAATTTGAGTGTTTGCATAGATTATTGTTGTCTAGAATATTCTGTTTGCAAAATAGATTTGATTCTCGTGTATATATAGGTGATCTTCAGTGAAAATACAAAGCTTGATTGCATTGATATGAGAAGATTTATGGAAAAAGTATTGATTGGTTAACAATTTGTGAGAAATGTCACAAATTTAGGCTATTGTTTATGCACGATAATAGTAAAAAATATATATATAAATAAATAAATAAATTCTATAAAAAAAAAAAACCCTTTTCCCCACAACCTGTATATTGTAGGCAAAAAATAGAGTTACACTCAACCATCAAAATTGTTTGCTACAAGATTTATTCGTGGATATTAAGTGTCATACCCACGGAAGTGTCTGTGGGAAAAATATAAATAGGTAGGAACACTACAAATTATTTCCTACAAGATAGGTTCATGGTAATTAATTATTACCCACAGATTAACCACTTCATGGGAAAAAACTATTTAAATTCTGTGAAAAACTATTACCTACGGGATGTTATTATGGAGAATACGATATTTGCTATGGAAGCCTCGGTGGGGACAAGTTTGGTCATACATTTATTCATGAACCAAACCGGTGGAGAAAGAGCTTTCCTCGCGACATAATTTCGTGGGGAGTACTAATACTATCAAGAATAACTTGTGGGAAATATAGCTTTCCCACCACATAATCACGTGGGTAGTACTAATACCCACGACAGCAAATCGTGGGAAATACTAAAACCCACGACAAAAACTCGTGGGAATTGAGCATTTTTCACAATCATCGATTAAGTTGAACGTCGTAATTGCGACGAGCCACTAAGAATTTACCGCGAGAAAAGTTGTGGGAAAAGGAGTTTATTGGCCACGACTTAAACCTTTCATGGGATATAGTACTTTTCTGGCGAATTTTATCTCACGAGCTTCCCATGATTAAATTTTGTGGGAAAAAGGTTTTTCCTACAAAATGACTACTTTTTGCCACAAAAATCACTCGTGGGAAAAACCAGTATTTCTTGTAGTGGATCTTTATAACGACTTTTCACATTTTATATACAATTGGGAAATCTTACTTTAAATTTTAAAAGAAATCTAAGAATGAGTGCATGATGAAACACTTTGCCAAATTATATCTAGGTGGAGGATGACAAAGAGCTTGAATTTCTGAGCTTGATCAAGTGGAATATGGGCTCGTTTTGGAGATGGATGATTGCACAGATCCATTCAGTTATGGACCAATCAACAATTTTGGAGGTATGGATGGGACATAAGGATTCACTCCAAAGGATTTGGGTGAAATAGCAACAGAGAAAAAAGTGTTATTATATTTTCTAGCTTTATTTACATAATAGGCATGTCTATTGGTTAGGGTCACAGAGGTATTTCCATTTAGTTGTGAGTGGGGATGGGTGGTTTGTGTGATTTTGTGTTTCTAACTTATAACAAATTTAACTGTAAAGTTCTCCGATAGGTACTTAAGCCAGAAGTTGTCTCTTTTGCCTAAGTAGTTGAGAAGGGGATTTGGAGGATGTTTTTTTATTGTATGTAGGTCAAAGCTTTCATGGAGTTTCAGAGCCTAGGGTTTGATATGCTGGGAGGTTGACCTACACTATACTTGGGACCAAGGTTTGATGCCGAGGTGTGCGGGGTTTGAAGTCATGTTGCAGGGATATCCATGGGTCGGTCCACACCTTTGTGTTTTGTGCTTACGGATCAACATATGCCTTTAGATAAGAGATCTCCAGTGTCTAGAATGCCTTTCCAGATCCAGGAGTTTTATTGTCTTTTTTGCTTGTGGAAGAGTGGTTTGGGAAAGGTATTTGTTGTGGATGAGGGTGGTCCATGATCTTGTATAATTGGTTTGGATTTTCCATGTGAGGATTACGCCGAACCAAGGGAAGTAATCGCCTCGCACGGGCAAAATGCTAGCGACTAGGTGATAGTCAAGCAAGCAACGTGTGGCCAAGGTGGAAGTAAGAAGAGTAGCACATTGTAGAGAGTTTGGCAGATGTGGCATAGCATAGGACCATGAAGGAAGGTTCTTCTGACACAAGCAAGCAAAAGATGTGTTGATCGTACAAAGGGCGAGTAAGGGGCAAGGACAAGCCCAATGTAGAACTGAGAGCACTCTGAGATAACATGGCAGACCTCAGGAGGCAGCAGGTGAAGAGACAAGCTCTCCAACAATCACTCTCAATTCTCCAAAAATCTCTTTTTTTTTTTATTACTCTGTTTTTAGTCTTACTATGATTCTTGCTGTACATTAATTTAGTCTAGCTATACTTTCCATTTTAGTTGATTCTACTTTCCTTGTATAATTCTCAAATAGTTATCAACAGCTGTATGTACATCCAGTAAGTCCTATTTAAATGTCAATATACAAGCCATACAATGTGTAGCAATTTACATTTACATGGTATCAAGAGCTACTCGAGGTTTTCAGACAAAATGACTTCATCTTCAACCTCATCGATTCCTTCTATGGGCAACACATCCTCTCTTGATTTGTTTACCACAAAAACCAATCTGCCCGACATCTCTATCAAGTTAGCTTCTACAAACTACTTACTTTGGAAAGCTCAAGTAATTCTCATTCTTCGAGGACATGGACTCCCCGGTTATGTTACAAATGAAGTGCCTTGTCCCCACACTATCATTATTGATGAAAATGGTGTTTGCAATCCGAATCTGGCAGTAGCAACGTGGTTGCGTCTTGATCAATTGATTCTTGGATGGATCAATAGTTCTCTTTCGGACATTTCTCTTTCACAAGTGATAAGTTGTGAAATGGCATGTGATGCATGGGAGGCACTCGAAACTCTGTATGGTCGACATACACAAGATCATGTTCAGTAGATACGTGGTGCGTTGCAGGCACTCACCAAAGGATCCTATTCTATGGAGTAATATCTGCAAAAGGCCAAAGCATTGACCCTTTCTCTATTATGTGGTGCAAGGAAACCAATGGAGGATGAAGATTTCATAATCTGTTTGCTACGGGGTTTAGGACCTGACTTTGATCCTATTGTGGCTACCATTAACACTAGAGACACTTTTCAAGCACTTGAAAATGTCATTAGCAAATTAAGGGACTTTGATCTTTGAATTTTCTCAACCCGTAGCACTCCAAATTCTACACTGGCACTCAATACCATTCATAACTCTGGTTTTAAACAACGTGGTATCCCATCATCTTGTGCTTGTGGGTGTGGCCATAATTATTGTGCTCGTGGAATTGGAAAGTCTTACGACAAGTCTTCTGGTAGACGTAGTAACAACCTTCAACTCGTGCAAATGGAAGTAGTAGCCGTGGTTCTACTTGTGGTGGATGAGTATCACGCATCACTTGTTTTCAGTGTGGTGATCCAAATCATAAGGCTAATAACTGTTGTGCTTCTGATGAAGAAGCAGACCAATATCATGCATTTCTTGCAGTACAAGCTAGTGAAACCATTGATGAAGCATGGTATCTAGATACGAGCGCAAACCAACATATGACTTCCACTCAAATTGAGAAACAAGGTACTCTACCATATAAAGGAAATGATATGGTTATGGTTGGTAATGGTTCTCACCTATCTATTTCTGCTGTTGAAAATTCATATGTACCTAACACCAATCTTATCATGAAGAATACTCTTATTGTTCCTATTCTCCAGAAAAAATGGCCCCTAACTCTGATCATACAGATTTGGTTGATTCAATATTGGAACTTGCAGTAGAAATTTCAGAGTCACAGTTGGTTTTAAATGCTCCTAGAATCTCACACAACAATTATCCTATTCGAACTCATGGGTGACTCAATCACAAGATGGCACAAGAAGACCTAAAGTTTATTTCTCTACAAAACATCCTTTACCTGCATGCTTTCTTGCAGATTTGAAAGTTTTCCCAACTGAGCCTAAGATGTATAAAATGGCTTTGAAGGACTCAAAATGGCAGCAAGCCATGCAATCGGAGATCAATGCTCTTCATGAAAATGGAACTTGGACACTTGTGCCTCTATCGCCGAATATGAACCTTGTCACTAGCAAGTGGGTATTCAAAATTAAAACCTATGATGATGGCTCTATTGAAAGATATAAGGCTTGCCTAGTGGCACAAGGTTTCACTCAATTGCAGGGGTTGGATTATGAAGAAACATTTAGTCCAGTTGTTAAGCCAGGGGCTATTCACTTAATTCTTACTTTGGCTCTATCTCATGGGTGGTCTTTGAAACAATTGAATGTAAGTAATGCATTCTTGCATGGGGATTTGCAAGAAAAAGTTTTCTTGAATCAACCTCGAGGTTTCAAGAATCAAAATCATCCCGAATATGTTTTTCATCTCCACAAAGCAATCTATGGTTTAAAACAGGCTCCCTAGGCATAGTATCTCAAGTTTAGCAATTATCTATGTCATGGTTTAAAGATGTCCCTATGATACTTCTTTGTTCTTTCGACATCAAGGTTCTGAAATTATTATTTTACTCATATATGTGGATGATATAATTCTGACACGAACATCAACTTCCTCTCTTGTGAAAATCATTTCTCATTTGTCCACCATTTTTCATATGAAGTATCTTGGTGAATTACATTTTTTCCTTGGAGTATAGGTTATATAGGACTCTAGTTCATTGACTCTATCTCAGTCCCGATACTTGCTAACCTTGTTACAAAAATTTGATTTTGATGGAGCCAAACCAGTGACAATGCCACTTGCATCTAGTGCACATCTCTCTGCACATGAAGGTGAACTCCTATTGGATCCAACAAAATATCGCAAGATGGTAGGAACATTATAATACTTGACTTTGACAAGGCCAGATGTTGCTTTTGCTATAAACTTTGTGTGCCAATTTATGCAAGCGCCTCTTGCTCCTCATCTCACCGTTGTTTAACGTCTATTTCGGTATCTCAAGGGTACCATAAATTTGGATCTTCATCTCACAAAAATATCCATCACAACTTTGCATGGTTTTTGTGACATCGACTGGGCAAGTTCTAGAGATGACAAGCGTTCAACATCTGGATTTGCAGTTTTCCTTAGAAATAATTTGCTATCTTGGGGAGCAAAGAAGCAAGATACTGTCGCACGTTCAACTGCAAAAGCGGAATACCGAGCCTTGGCTTCAACTACAACTGAACTAATGTGGTACATGAATTTACTGAAGAGCATTGGATATGAACTCCCATCTCCCACGTTGTACTCCGACAAAATCAATGCAATAAGTATGGCCAAGAATCCAGTTTTTCATTATAGAACAAAATACATTGAAATTGATGTAAATTTTGTCCGGGAACAAGTTTCACGAGGATTGGTTCATCTAGAACATGCTTATAGAAATAATCAGGTGGTTGAAATCTTCACAAAGCCACTGTGTAATCCCAAGTTTGAACCAAATTGGCGCAAGCTATTCGTCAAACCTATCCCGCCTTGAGCTTGAGGGTGAATGAAGATACAAGTTCTCAAACAATCACTCTCAATTCTCCAAAAATCTCTTTGTTTTTATTACTCTGTTTTTAGTCTTACCATGATTCTTTCTTAGTCTAGCTATACTTTCCATTTGATTATACTTTCCTTGTATAATTCTCAAATGGCTATCAATAACTGTATGTGCATCCTGTAAGTCCTATTTAAATGTCAATACACAAGCTATACAATGTGCGGCAATTTACATTTACAGCATGTGTCATACCCAAGGACCATGTTTCATTAGACGGCACAGCAGGAGCACGCTTAGGAAGAAGGAATATGTTCCTATAGGCCATATCGTCTGGCCTAGGACAAATGCCACATGGGAGACTCTCATAAAGCGGGAGATTATGGGATTAGGCCCAAGGTAGGTTGCAGGGACATGCACACCTTATCCCATCAATCGCTTGGTCTATACCATTCTTCAAGTCTAGAGAACAGATGGATGACCATGATCCAAGGTCTCTCATTCAAGCAAGATAGAGGTCAGAAGAAACGTCAAGTTCCATCAGGACTGTACTGGTAGTCCTGCCATATAAAAATCAATGGACGATAGTCAACATCCCACTTTAAAGACCCTAGAGGACTCAACAATTTTTTTCTTTTCTATCCAAAAGCTTCAAGGATGCCAAAAGCTCAGAGTCTTCATCAACCTAAGTATTGTCACTCCAGCGCAACCATTAGTACTTAGAATACTATCCAGGTAGCTTCACTGCTACGGCCATACTTGAAATGTGGGGTACATGCTTATTGGTATGTTCAAGATTTGCATATTCTACTTCTTGTCTCCTTCTCTCATGAAAGATAATACTTTTCTTATTATATTTATATAATACCTTAATGATGTGATTTCTTGATTTGATTTAACGTGATATGTTTTCAATGTGCTTTGTACTCATGGAATCGAGTTGAGAATTTCTTGTACCATTCCTGAGTGGCATGTTGCCATGAGTTTCATAAGGGTAGAGGGATTCTCCATAATGATTGGGTGGAACATTTCTATATTGGTCACTTGATATTGCGGGTAGAGAGAATCCTCGAGTTAATAAGGTGGAGTGTCCTTTATGGTGGTTTGGTGGAAGTGTTCCACGTGTTGACCTGATAGAGAGATTCCCTATGTCAAACAGGTGGAGTGATTCCCTGTTGGTTTTTGGTGAATGTGTTCACATGTTGACCAAGTAGAGAGATTCCTCATGTCAAATAGGTGAAGTGATTCCCAGTATTTCCCAGTACTTGATGATACTTATTCATGTATATGTTTTGCTCCGAGTATGATTCCTCGCCATGCTTAAAATGTGTGTTCTAACCTTATTTTACACGAATTGATGCATGCATATTCATTGTCATTGTCTTTCATTTTTTGTACTGTCATGGGTTTTAACCTACTAAGGTTTCTTCGAAATGTCACTATGGTGGTTCGTTCTTCGGAGCCGTAGACCTTGATGCATATATCGCCCAATGAAATTTCCTTGAGGAAGATAGACCAGCGTAGCACGAAGAGTAACCATGGAGGCCTGTATCCATTTAGTTTTATGCTTTATAAATTAAGATCTTCATTATAGTTGGGCGACAAGTACTTTGGGGGTCGTTGTATTTTGATATAAGCGATGACTTTATGATGGTGTGTAACTATATTGGGGATGAAGCGATAGTGACATATGGATACTATTATTTTTAAAGAGTATTGTTATACTTCTCTGGTACTATTAGATTAGTCTCTGACTAATCCCCTTACAAATTTCACTGCGACTTACTATGACTCACGTGTGCTTAGCATATGTTCACACATCTTTCTTGTGAATTAGAGGGATATATCCAACTGGCTAGCATCCTGAGCATCACAGTTCCTCTCCAAAGAACTACCGAGGGCCAGGGGCACAACATTCCAAGTAAGGCTATTAGGGCATATGGAGGAAGACATATGGAGGACCAGGACTTTTTATAGTGAAGTTTTAGGTTTTCTCTTCTTTAAAGTCCTAGTAGAATTTTTTGTAGATTGTTGATAAGGGAAGGTTGGGTTTGAGGTTGTGAAAAGACCTTGGAAGTATTGAGAAAAGGTCTGCCTAATTCTGGTTTTATCTAATGACTAATTTCTCAAAGGAGTTTTGAGGAGGTAGATTGCATTTCATCTTCTTCAGGTTGCGGTACTTTTATGGAAGAATTTAGGGAAAGTTTGGATAGTGAGTTGAGATAAGATGAGCTGAGATAAAAGTTAGAAATTGAATAAAATATTGTTATTGTTTTGTTATTTGAGAAAATTAAATTGTTTATTAAATTTTGTATGAGAATTTGGGAAAGTTATTATGCTTAGATGAGATGAGTTGAGGGGCTTTTGTATCCAAATCGAGCAGTGTTTAAGTGTGCCAAAGTAAGCCAAGATGTTATTGAATTTTGTTTCCACAGAGTTTCATCTCCCTTTTTTTGTTCATAGAGGGTGTTTATGAGTGGCTTTTATATGATTTTGTGTTCCAAGGTGTGTTCTTGTTGTTTTATTTTGTCAATTGTAGTAGTGAGCAATTTGATTTGGTTTGCGATGACCCCAAAGTGATTTTGGTTCAATTGTTTTAGGACATGTTTGGTGGCTTTGAGTTTTTTGCAGATGATATATGGTGGTGATCAAGGTTTTGGTTCCATGCTTTTGCTACCACTTGATGAAAGGTCAAGTTTCGGGTCCAAATTCCTCATATTTGAACAGAGTTGTGGCCAAGTAGGTGACTCGTTCGAAAATGAGCAGCCCAAAGGCTATCCCAAATGCAGGAGCGTGTCGCGTAGTAATTAGGAATAAATTTCTAGATCGTCTCCACAGGGAAAGTGCTAAAAATAAACTCGTGTAAAATGGTGGACATATTTATAATGAGAAAATAAAAATAAAAAGTGATGATATGTACAATGGATGAAAGAGTGCAATGAAAAAGAAAATTTACTGGTCGTGAACTAGATTCATTTTTTGTTGGCTTTGAGTGTTTGAGAAGCAGTGATGAAAAGTAAAGAAATTAAAGTGCAAGACAGTGAATTTAAATTGCTGAAAATTAAATGATTGAAATTTAAATGAGCAAGACAATTAAATGACATAAAAATAAATTGTAGGAAATAAAAATGCAGAAAAATAAATGACAGAAATTTAAATGACAATAAATTAAAGTGCAAAAAAATAAATGACATAAATTTAAAGTGCATAAATTAAAAGTGCAGAAAAATAAATGACAATAATTTAAAGTGCAGAAATTTAAAATGTAAGAAAATAAATCATCATAAATTAAAATGAAAAAAAAAATAAAATTAAAAGTGGAGACTACAGATGAAGGAGGACAGCTCGGTAACAACAGTTGGTCCATTAGGCTCTCAACTGCATCACCGAACTCCTTCACTTCATCTGCGCTTTCTCCAAAACTGAAAAACTACAGACTAATCCTAAGCTATTCTACTGGGTGTCTAACATCGACCACCTTTCTCTGTCTATCTTCAGGTCCTTATATAGGCTTGAAAAGCCACTGTATTCACTTAGTCCGTGACCTCTTATTTGCACTGTGCTTAGCTGCCCATGTGTGCGTCTGTTCTTGTTTCCCACATGCAGAAATCCCACTTCTTTCTTTTCTTTATTCTTTCTTTTTCTTTCAGCTTGCTTTCCAGCCGAAGCCCACTGCACCGAATGATCTGTAGTTTTCTTTTTTTTATTCCTTCTTCTTTCCTTTGCGCCGAACTGCACCGAACGATCTGTAGTTTTTCTATTCCTTCCTCAGCCGAAACCCACTCATTCTTTTCTTTTCTTTTTTTCTTTTCAGCTTATCTCTTGTCAGCATCACATGCATCGTTCTGTAGTGCGTTGTATTTCTTTATTCTCCACCAACTCTTTTATTTTCTTTTCTTTTTCCTTGGCCGTGCATTGCGTGCATGGTGTAGTGCTGAGCGAAGGTGAAACCGTTTAGCATGTAAGTTGAAACTGCACTGTGAGTAGATGTGCTGGTGTGCACCGCATGCATGGTGCATTCATGTTGGTGCAATCGTGGCTCTCGTGCTGTGTAGGAGATTGCCGTGGAGGAGCTTAGTGATGCATTGCATGGACGTGTTTGAGGATGGTTCACGGCTGGTGGAGCGCTGGGCATGCTTGAAGAGGCTTGGCAGACATGGTTGAGCTGGTGGTTCACAGTGGAATGCGTGATGGAGGAGCACGAGGGCGTGGAGGATCCGAAATGGTGCTCTGTTTTTACGGAGGAAAAACAGAGGTGACTTCAGAGATGACGTTACCGCGTGTGGGTGGCTGAGCACAGCTAGGTACAGTGGCGGTTGCTTGGTGCTAAGGACTGCAACAGGTGGTTCATGGTGGCGTGGAGGAGCTGCTGCCGAACGCATGCAAGGAGACGACGTAATGCCGGGGCTGTGCAGGAGAAGGTTACCGCCGTAGGTGGAGATGGTTGTGCTGCTGGAGGTGGATGAAGTTCTGCAGTAGGTGGAGGAGCTGGTGGCGTCGATCGGTGGCGTGGAAGAGCTGCGTTTCGTGCACTGTAGCAACTGGCCGAAAGTTGAAGATGACTCTCAACGACATGTCGTTTTTGTCTTTCGACGAAACGACACGTCGTTCAACTCAGACGGCAGCTGACTCCCCGAGTAAAACGACATGTCGTTTGGTTTGCAGACCAAACGACATGTCGTTTAGCCTGCGTAGAAAAATAAGAAAAATAAGAAATAAAATAAAATAAAATAAACCAAAACAAACAGAATAATAAAAAAAATAAATAAAAAAAGAAAATAATTAATATAATAAAAATTAAACTAAAATATTAAAAATGTGTTGTGCATGTGAGGAAATAAAATCAAATAAAATCACAAGTTATAAAAATAAGCATAAACTATGCTTTTAATCAATTTAAATCACAACTTGGATTTATTGCCTCTTGATTATTTTTCTATCTAAAATCAATGATAAAATGATAAAACAATTAAAAATATATTGATTTTAACTATATAAATTATGCAATAATGCAGCTCAATGAGTAGGGCTAGCAATAACTTTACCCACTATTTCTTTTATGTTTGCCTTCCTGATGCGGCCATTAGACTAGGTGCATCAGTTTCACTAGAATTGACATCTATCAAACCATTTGTGTAGATTAAGTGGTGAAGGCCACTTTTTTTTTTTTTTGATAATAGCAAATCTCGTTCCATTCATTAAAAAATGACATATAAAGTTGACTTAAAAATAAGTCAATTACAAATGTTAATAGCTCCCCAATACACTACCATGACTGGCATGGTCTAGTTCAGACGGCACATCTTTACAGACCTAAGTTTAAGAGATAACACACCACTGTCCATGACAGAGGTAACAGTAACCCACTAAACAAAACTCCATACCCGACTAGCCGGGATATGGAGGAGGAACACCCCACCATCTCTGTCTACGTGGAGGGTGGAGAAACTCGACCTAGTCCGAATGGCACAACATTTTTAGTTTTTTTCCCTAAAAAATAAAGACAAGACATAAAAGAAATACATTGTGAAACACTATAAACGGAAAATCAGTGCACACAATGTTGGAGGGAAACCGACGATCAAGCTATGAAGATCCAGAGACGCCGGTTCTGGAACGGTCGCGCGTTACGGCGTCAGAGGGTTCCTTGGTGGCACGTGAGGTCCACTCGCCGGGATCTCCGAACTCTTCGACTCGCACGTGTGGGTTGCGGGCCACTCCGGTTGAAGCCGCATTAGGAGGTTTAGCAGATCGGTGGTAGGGAAAGCTCCTGGTGGGGCGCGTACGGGAAGATAGGCACCGGAGAAGCTCGGATCGACAGCCCCTTTATTCAGCCGAAAAATTGAAATAAAATAAAAAAAATAAGAAAATCGTCGGAGACACAGGGCCGACGTTAGAGAGGGAGGAGAGGAGAGGGAAGAGGGAGCCAAAGCTCCCCCTCCCCCCACAGTGATCGGACAAGAGAGCTTCTAGAGAGAGAGGGTCTGGTTTCTAGAGAGAGGGGTCGACAGCCCCTGGTGAAGGCCACTTGACTAGCTTCATTAATGACCCAACCCCATTTTTGTCATGCAGTGTGGTTATTTCATTAATGACCCAAACCCATTTTTGTCATGCAATGTGGTTATTGGGTTGTAGTGTCTTATAGTGATCCGACTTAGTTTTTTCCCGATAGAGCAAAGTGGGCCCATATACCAATTGGAGAAAATAGAATTCATCACCAGAGTTCAACTACATCAAAAGAATAAAAATATTAGAGCATAAAAATAAAAGATCAAACTTAAAGCATGGGTGCCAACACATGGCTAACCCACCTTTGGTCCCATCAGCAAGGATAACTATACACAAACGACAGCCAAGCCTTTAAAAAAAATGAATGTTTATTATTCAGAAAAGTGATTACATCCACTCATTCAAAATAATAGACTGAATACAATTAGGAACATCATCAATTCCTATAAGATCATCAAGATGATTGAAAGCATCCTTTGCTAAGATATGGGTAGCAAAATTTGCATCACATTTTGTATGTCTCATAGTTCAACAATAAAATGAGTTCAGAATTGTCTGTGTCCTAAATGAGTAATCCAATTTGGCTCTAATCCCTCATATCCCTCTTAAGAGAATCACCACCTGTAGAGCATCACCCTTAAGCAAAATTTGTTTATGTCCAAGATCTCGAAAATTTTTGAAGCCATGATCACTTCATAGGTTTCTGCTACGTGAGCTTCAGCTTTAAGGGCTTGAGTTGCACATAGGGTTTCTATGACTTGTTGTTTAAAATCCTATGCAATGACCCTAATGCCAATTTTATCTCAGAATCTGTTAATAGCAGCATCCCAATTAACTTTATAAATCCCTTCATGAGGTTTCTCCCATAAGCTACCATTATGTGTCTTGCTTCTTCTTGGATTTTGATGGCTACCCTGAAAAATTCTAAAAGCACTTAATGCCTTAGCACTTTTGATGAGTGAGTTTGGGTGGATGAATCCTTTGTTATGGGTTATGGAGTTCCTCCTCATCCAGATATGCTTAGCAAGCATACCTACTTCCTCCATTTATTCCTTATTCAAATGTTGATCTAACTGGCTCTAGATTTCCAAAAAGTAGTAACTCTGGAAAGACATCCTTTGAATTTTGTTGCAGCACTGACTTTAAACATCCTTAGAGGCTGAAAAATTCCACAGAGCATGTCTCATGTCCCACAATTTTAGGAAATTTTGCACAGATTGGACATAAGCTATCTTTAGTGACTTTCCTTCTGCAAAGATTGGAGAGAGTGGGAATGACATCTCTACATGCTCACTTGAGGAATATTTCCACAAAAATAGGAATTCTCAATTGTCAAATTGCCATCCAAGAACAGTTTAATCTTTTTCTTTTAGAGGGTTCTCCTTCTTATCTGGAGCTAATGTCCCTGTGTAAGTGATATGCACTCTTAGTAGAAAACAATCCATTCTTTAACATTTTCACACCAGCTTATCCTCACTCTCACCAAAACTAATTGGTAGGCTCTTAATTAGTTTAGTTTCTTGAGGTGAACACATATTGTGTATAAGGCTTTCCTTCCACCATTTCAAATAATTACAAATGAGTATAGCCACCTTTGCATCATCTTTTAAGACAATGATAGGGGACTGGATCATATAAGTATAAGGTCTTGGGATCAACTTGTTCTTCCAGATTCTTACACTCTTGCATTGCCAATTCTCTAGAGCATGCCTTCTCTCTTAAGTTTTTGACATGCAATATACTCCACACAAATGAGGGTCTGCTTCCAAGACTAGCATTTAAAAAGTTAATCCTTGGAAAGTACTTTTGTTTAAATATTCTAGCTAGGGGCGTCTCTGGATTCTGCAGGATTCTCCCAACTTTGTTTTGCAAGCATAGCAATGTTGAAACTTTCAAGATCTTTGAAACCTAACCCTCCAGGTCTTTAGCTAGCCACATCTTGTCCCAGCTCACCCAATAAATCTTAGAGTGATCTTCATTGTAGCCCCACCAAAATCTCTTCATAAGCTTGTTAATTTTTTGAGAGATCGACAAAGGCAGTTGAAGGATCCTATAAAGTAGGGATGGCTTGAAGCACAAACTTTATGAGAATCTCTTTCCCTGTAGCTAACAAGAATTTGGTTTTCCAATTGTTCATCCACATCCATATCTTATCAATAATAAAGTGAAAAGCAGATTTTTTTGTTTTTTGTTTATCTTCCCACTACAGCATGCAAACACAGATACTTCTCATATGAACTAGTGGACTTGACCCCTACTATCTTTACTGTAGTACTTTGGATGTCTTTAGGGGTGCTTCTACTGAAGAATATAGAAGTATTGTCTATGTTTAGCATTTGCCCAGATGATTTTTCATAGACCTCGAAAATGTAGATTAATCGACTCCACTCTAGAGAATTTGCCTTACAAAATAAGAGATTGTCATCAACAAACAAAAGATGATTGATGTGCATAGGGCCTTTCCCAATTAGGAACTCCTAAAATGATCCCTATTGCCTCTACATGATTGAGAAGAGAGCTAAGAGGTTCAACACATAGAATAAAGAGATATGGAGAAAGGTGATCTCCCTGTCTAAGGCCCTTCGAAGGAAAACAAGATTGCTGAGGTCCCTATTGACTAGAATTGAGTAGGAGATAGAGGTTATCATCAAATGGAGGACCAGGACTTTTTAATGAAGTTTTAGGAATGCGCACGTGGTCCACCCACCCATGGGAAGGAAATTGCTTGCAATTACCATACATGGCTTTACAATTTTAGTCTAACCTAGGAACTTTACCAGGGGTACTGTGGTCAGATCAATATCTGTAGTAGAAGTATTTTAGTTCAATATGTGATTTTTATGAATGAAAAATAAAGATAGGAAGGACAAAAAAAATGTAACAGGACAAAAAATGAATATAAGACGAGAAAACGAAGATAAGACAAAAACCTCCCCGAACATTTTTTCCCTAGCAAACTTCCACTTCTTGAGCAAAGACATATCTTGTATCCAAGCTTCACATTCATTATGAGCTAAGCATCTAGCTTGGTTCATATGGGTTAACAATAATACTCCCAACATGAAACCAAGTAAACCATCTCACTCGACTTGCTCGATCACGTCCTCAACATAATCATGAGTTCTTGAGAAGCAAAAGAACTATGGAGTCAGGTGTGATGCCCCCAGATTTTGCTTGAGATCGAAAGAATATTTGAAGCGTCGGAACATGCAACACAAGGTTATTTGCCCCTATTCGTAACAAATAAAGTTACAATGCACCTAGCATGCATCTAACAATATGTAATATTCGTTAAGGATAATTTTTTTTTCTTTGAGCAATATTATGCAACTAAAGATATCCAAAATATATAAAGCATAATCCATACATATTGAAATGCTAAGCATCATTGATTACAATACGAGTCTCAAAATGATTGTAATCTCAAAGTATGGGAGACAGAGCTCTATCATTACATCGCCAAAATATAATTATTGAGCTAGTTTGTCGAGCAACTTGCATAACTCAACCAACGATGCCATAATGCTGTCCAAAAATCTAACTATGGAAGCCACAAGCTCTGTGTTGCATCGGTGCAGCCTAATCAACCTCCTTCAGTCTGCCACGCTTGGTTCCCTCTCCTAGTCCTGACACATCTCCTACTATTTGAGGGGAATGGTAGTTGAGACTACCACGGTAAGATTTGAATACAAATATCAGCAAG
The DNA here is from genome assembly GCA_029856935.1 of Cyclocarya paliurus. Lineage (NCBI taxonomy): Eukaryota > Viridiplantae > Streptophyta > Magnoliopsida > Fagales > Juglandaceae > Cyclocarya > Cyclocarya paliurus. The sequence goes on along the minus strand of CM056953.1, from coordinate 15,104,981 downwards.
TTAATAGAGAATTTCCACACAAGTTAATGATGCATGCATGACAGTAAAGACATGAATGCATAATCAAAGTCAAAAGCAAGCATAAAATAACATGGCATAAACTGATATGACATTGAACTGAAATGTGAACTGAACTTGAAACTTGACATGACATGAACTTGAATTGAAACATGACTAGACGTGAGCTTGAAACATGATTGAATGTGAACTTGAAACATGACTGAACGTGAAATACATGAACTTGAATTGAATAACAAGAAATTGAGCTCAATAACATGAACTTGAACTTTAAAGACATGAATTGAGCATAGCATGAAGGTACATGAACTGAGCATAGCATGAATGTGAATGTGAAATACATGAACTTGAAAACTTGATTAATAAATATGATAAATAAAAGTGACCATATGGGTGCTACACAGGACCCCTTGAGCCTTGTGTCCTTACCGGTTACTACATCACAACACAGGTATTTGCCCCAGTTATGAGTGCATTAACATACGTCCCAGTTCATAGGTATACCTCCTGTGGACACGCGTACTGTACGTATCCCGTGTCAAGTATCTGCACCCACACGAGTATGTATTATATGAAATTGAAATGTGGGTGGCATCATCGGTGTTAGTACCTAACTTCGCTCCTGTGATTAGTTAATTAGACCCCATTTGAAACCTGCTAATCTTTACCTTGTCAACCTAGAAAATTTCACACTAGTTTAGACACTCCAGCGTGAACAAAGAAGTTTCACTAGGATATTATCTCATCCTAGTACTAAGCGTCGTAATAAACATTAACAGACTTGGCATGAACTGAAAGACTGCTCTCGAGATACACAAACTTACTCAAGACTATAGATGCAAAAGTTTGGCTAGGACTAGATGACTAAGTTGATAAATTTGGATATGACTAAGTGAATAAGATGATAGAGTTTATCTTATCTTTGGTTTTGTAATTTGGATGAATATAAAACACTTTGACTTTATCTATGGCTATTTTGATTTTATCTAGAGGTTTTTAGGAAGTGTTTTAGAAAAGTTAAAAGTGTAAAAGTCAAGTTCCAAGAGATAGATCTTATTTAGAGAAGAATTTGAATGTGAAACTACCAATGCTGAGAAGATAAGTATTAGGCGCTAGCAAAATCCGTCAGCAGAGTTTCATTGTGACTCAAACTCCTATCAGATTTGTTCTTTCAACAGAGTTCTACTGCAAGTCAAATTACTATAAGATCATTTATTTAAGGTATCTTACTGGTTATGATTTATAGAGATTTTGGCCTTGGAGATTTTGGAGAGTCTTTCCGAGTACTTATGTGTGAGAAAATTCTCTTAAGACTTTTCTAGTTATTTTTCTCTCATTAAGTATGATCGTGCTCCATGTTAGAGATTGAGTAATCGTGATTCAGCCACTGGAGTTTCAGGAGAAAAGTCAATATTTAAAAATTGTCAGAGACTTTAGCTACTACTGCGGTAGAGACAAACAATTCATTTGTTCAGTCAAGTAAGAATATCAATTGACAAAAATTTTATGATTGAAACTTGCTTGTAAGTGATTTTCAAATAATAAAATTGACTTTTCTGGGTTTTTTAAAGGGTTTCCCTTTGATATCAAGATTGGTTTTATACAATTTATTTACTTTATGTTATTACTTTATTATGAAATAATTGCATAATTGATGACTAATCAATTTGTTGAGTGAATTGGTAGAAAGTTGGATTTCAACACAGGGGGTACTTGGGTAATTGCAAAGACAAAACATGACAAAAAGTGAAAGGATAGATGCCCTGACATAATGTAACATGACATGAACTTGAGACGAAAAGCATGACATACTGAGACAAAAAATATTTTGTAGCATAACATAACATGTAACAGACAATATTTCATAACATGCCATAACATGTAACATAAAATATTATGTGAAATGACATATGTGTAACAGATAGCATTTTGTAACATGACATACTTGTAACATATAGCAATACATGACAGAATAAATTATGTAATAGATAAGTATTTCGTGACAGTGTATTATGAGTTACAGATAATCATAAAGTGACACGCATAATCATGAAGTGACATGCACATAAATTTTGACACTAGCTTATAGATAGTGTGGCAAGCACCACAAACCCGAAGATTCTTTGTGACCCGGATGGGGGTCCCATTAAGTGTTCCAAGCAGTCCATAAGCAATGGCTAGTTGTTCACAATGCCCATAAAGCATCTGAACTTTATGTTCTTCCTCTACATTGTGCAAAACATATTTGGTTTGAGGCACTTAATCTCCTTCCTTCTTCAAAGTCTCCGTAATTTGAACTTGTTTATGATGAATGTCTTCAAAATGTGGATGAGATTTGTCCCTTGCTACGAATGTATGGACCTGATTACCAACCTCTACCCAACTACAACCAGGATCTTTTTTCATTCAATTTTCCTTCATTCTCATTCTTACTTCTTCAACATCCTTCCATTTTTGACTTGCAACAAAGACATTGGAAACCGGCACATAATTTCTTGGGTTTTCTAGACCCAACTCCAAGAGCTTTTTAGCTGCAATTTGTCCTAATTCTTTATTTGAGTGAGCTTGGCAAGCCTCAAGGAGAGCAGCTCTAAAACTCATGATAAAACTGAAATATTGCAACAAAGATCCTCATATCCTAAGTTTAAAAACATGCTTAAAACATCCAACAAAAATATACTTCTCATAAACACAAAACTTTTTAGTAAAAAGATCCAAACTTTTTAATACTAAAATACAAATCCTTGAATCTCAAGGTTTGACCTATTTCAAACATCTCCAAGAACTCCAAACATCAAAAAATTTCTTATGACATGTTCATAACACATTCCAAAGAACTAAAATGCCTTGAATAAACACATAAAAGTCACCAAAAATCACAAAATCTCACTTTAAGTACTCGGCTCTAACACTTAGTCAAAACATAATTGTTTTTCCAACTTGCTTTGATCAAACACTTGATCCACAACATACCATGATGAGATTTTAAAAAAAATATCACATGGTTTAAAAATATGTCCTAAAGAATATCCAAGCATTAAACTTAAAATCACATGGCAAAAAATAAATCAAAACATGGATCTAGCAGAAATCATCAAACTTTTGACCTAACCAAGTATTCTCTTGCATAAAAGTTCATATCTTTGAAACTAACACCATAAATATTCAAAATAACATCCTAACATGTAGATAAAAGGATTAGGATCATCAAATAAAATTATCAAAGCTATTGGAGTAAGATTAAACCACAAAATATCCAAACTTACTTAAAATTGAAACTGTTTGTCCTCTTCCAATTTTTCACCTTTTAGATCTAAGAAAATATTTCGTCAAAAACTTTAATTATGCAACTAATGTTCAACCAATATTCATATCAACATGTTAGCAAGACCCCATAAAAAGTTTGGACCAAGATTTGTTCATTAGTTTTGTCAAAAACTTCAAAATACAACACGCTATCCAATTTATCACCCAAATTGACCTTTCATTGCTTAAAATAACGTTTTACGAAACAAATGACCATTAAATTAAAAAAAGTTTCCACGAAAACTAGACTCAAAGATGAACAATGTTTATGAAGGAATCATCTTGATAAAATACATACAAGGGTTTCAAAAATGGAATGCAAAAAGGCTTAGAAAACTATTTGAGAGAGCTTTTAAGTGTTCTCTTCAAAAACATAAATGAAAAGAGGTGAAATGAGTGAAAGGATGAATTAAATGCCTAACAAAATTTTGAAAAGTGAAGTATGGGCTTGAGTGACACTGTGATGGGTGGTGATTAGGTCACAAAAAGGCGCAAACAGTGAGTGAGAATGGGTTGTTGCTGCTGTAGTGTAGAAGGGAATGGGTAAGGTGGAGTTTCCTTTCACATCAAGGGTGAGTTCCTCTCACATCATAGGACTATTTGGGGCTGCCATTGGCAGATGTTGGTCTGCCATGGGTGAGGTGAAACTTCCTTTAGAACCTTTGCCAAGGTGTCCAAACTTCGTGGGCCTTAAACAAGTGGGCTTCATTTTGGAGTTTAAACAGGGTTTGGTTAGGGTTTGAGATGCTGTCAAATCCAAATCTCATTTCTCTTGGCTCAATCAAATTTTCAAGGTTTAAAGAGTTGAATAATGATGTCATAACATAATGATGTCATAACATGAATTTGTGGAATTAATAGCATGTGGAAGTGATTTAATCAAGTGATTAAACATAATGCTAGAAATTGTATCAAATAGGGTTTGAAGGTTGATAAGTGCTATTTTTATGTGATTTTTATCACTCTTTTATTTATGAAAAGTTTCATTCTCCCTTCAATGATATTGATTTTATTTTATTTATACATATTTTTATTTATTTTCTTGGTTTTGAAGGAATGAGAAGATTTAGTGCAAAAGGAGAGCATTTTGGTACAAAAAAGGAGACTACAGATCCAGACCGATGAGAGGCAGTGAGATCTGAAGAGAGTCGATGAGATTTGGGTGAGGAGCCTTGTCCCATGGGCAGCAAAGAGGTTTCTCTCGCCCAAAGGCGAGTAGGCCTACCTCTCGTTAGGCGAGGAGACTCGAGACACGAAGGCACTACTTGAAGGCACGAAGACTTGGTGACAAGGCTCTAGGCGCTTAGATTGGGCGGCTAGTCTAAACGACCAACTTAAAAGACCAACCTAGACGACATCGTGGGCAACAACTAGAAAATGCGAGAGGAGTCTTTCATCCTGGTGGGCGAAGAGAGGCCAATGTGGTCTTTGTGACCTCCACGCCCATTCATTTGTGACCTCCACACCAGTTATATTTAGTGCACACGACATCTACTCTGTGGGATAATTCATCCCTACCAGGATCAATTTGCAGCTGACCACCAAATCCAAGTTCTAAAATCAATCTATTGGCAACCAAATCTTTACGAATCCGCAATTTAAGTCGTATATCACTAAATTTTTCATTTTAGATAATCCTGTTATTCTTGGGATAATTTCCTTTATGTTAACATCTATCTTTAGAGGTTATTTTCCAGATTTTTAGGCGAGATGGTAGCCGTAGTTATCTTGTTTCCAGATTTGAATTTCAACATCTATTTAATCCCGTCTTGTGGGATGGGGGTGGGAGTTCGGAATCAGAGTTGAGAGTCTGAGTTTACGTTTAGAGTTTCAGTTTTTATTTTTGAAATGTTCTTTTGTGAAGGTGGATCTGGAGGGTAGAGGCGAGAGTCGAATGCTTCATCAACCTACTTCAACAAAGAACACCAGTTTTATTCTTTTTTCTTTTTAATTTCATTATGAAATAATTCTAATTTTAGAGTTTTGATGTATCCTAGCACTGAACATAGTTTATATTTCAAGTTATTTTATTTTCAATATTTCCATGATTGAGTGTTTATTTTTTGTTCTTAATGCTTGCAATGTTCTTGCTAACTATTGTATGATCTATTGAATCACAATGAGACCGAGAGGTGATTTGTGATTAAAAATCTAGAATTAAACACCATTAGTCAAGTGAAAGTAGAGATGCTTTACCTCGACTAGTGTGATTTTCAAGAAAAATCTAAAAAACTTAAGGAGTCTCCAATTAGTTAAATTCACATAGAGATATAGAGTTATTAGTTGGAGATATTTTTGGTGTTGTTAGAGAGAAAATATTGAATAGTTAAGGAATTTTTATCATCAGCTTGGGATAATTGAAATTCTATAACAAGAAAGAATAAACTGTGTGGGATTTGCTAGGTGAAGTCCAACGCTCTAGATCTATTCTTATTATTTTAAAAATTTTAATTTTAATGTTCTTTTCTTTTGTTTAATTTAGATAATCCACTCTTCAAATTTTGGTTTTCCAAATAGTAATTAATTTAGTCAATTTCAATATTCAATAGCATAATTATTCCCTGTGGGTTTGATATCCGTTTTCTTTAAAACACTTTACTACTTGTTACGATTATGTGCACTTGCAGAAATATTTTTATGTGAACAAAGGCCAACTTTAGGGTTTGAAAAAATCTTTTAAGGTTTCAGTTTCAACCAAGCTTTTGGGGTTTCAATTGGATTTCAACTATTTACGGTTTCACTAGGGTTGAAACCATCTTTGATTTGACACAATTTAGATGGTTGGATAAAATAGAGTTTTGCTTAGGTGGCATGATCTCACACCCTTCACATTTCCATTTCATGGTTCCTCTTGGTGTCAAGTGTCCAATACTATTCACCAAGTATGGTTAAGATCTTGCCAAGTGTCCAATACTATTCACCAAGTGTTATTAAGATCTTGCCAAGTGTTCAAAAACACTGCACTTGGTGTTACTATTGAGGTTACTATTCGCTCTGAGAAAAGTGAAAATAAACTTTGCATTATAAAATCCTAAACATACACACTAAACTAACTATGCAATTCTCTTATCGAAATTTAATCCCGAAGTGCCTCGAAATAAACAACATGCGTTTTTGGACAAGCATTTCGTCCAAAAATTGAAAATGAGTTTATTGCTCCATAAAATCCTAAATAATTAATTGAGTTCAATGGTGCAGACCATATCTCATTTTGACACTAACTACCCCAAATAAATAAAATTATGCTTCTGGCACCATTTTGAGTGGTAATACTGACTATGCTGACAGACTAAAACCTACACGATTAGTCGATTCATGAAAATATACAAAATTTTCATGAGATTCATAAAGCCTATAGAAATTCCACTATTAAATTTCTAGCGGGCTATTACATGTGTTGTGGTTAAATTTAAGTAAATTTAAAAAGGTTGGGTTAATATATTGGTGGAATAGTGCGTGTATGTTGTACTTGGGCCATTATTAACCCGTGGCTTCATGATAGACTATTTTTATTTATGGACTGTTTATTGGGCTCATATTGAGCTATAGTTTGGGTCATACAATGTTGTTGGTTAGGTTGGTTTTGTACAAAATGAGTTATTAATATGTTACCTATACTTTTGGATTAGGTTGCGATTTTGTTATGGTTCGGGCTCCAGCCTTAGATAGTACTCTGCAAAAGTTAGATAAGCAGTGTTCTTATGCTAGATTTTGTCTAAAACTGACTGAAGTTGATTTTGTGAAAAATCTAAATATTTTATCATGAAAACGGCCTCTGTTATTTTTTGCACTAGTTTCTGTTTTGAACTTTTGAAATTTGACATGTTCTCTTGACTTGTGTAAATATGATCAATTTTTGTACTCTGTTTCTCTATTGCATAAAATGTGAATATGAAGTCAGAAATTTTTATTTGATTATATGACGTGTGTCTGCTTAGGACTCTGTTATGATTGATATTGCATTTGAAAGTTCATGATGCAAAAGATTCTGTTTTGATTTGGTTCCAGCTCTTCCGCGAGTAATGGTAATGGCCTCCGGCCTTGCCATGAGTTATAATAGTGACATCTATTTGAGTATAGACCATTTTGGTGACAATGATTTATGTTCCGCTTGACTATCTGCAGATTGCATAACCTTGCCACGGAAGTAAACATGACCTTTATTTTGACTTCACTCATTTTGGTGACAAACCATTGATTTATGTTCTACTTGGTTATTCACAGACATGTACAACCCTACCATAGGGGTAAACATGACCTCTGTTTCTGATGTTAATTAGTACACTTGTGCCTAAGGTCTTTTGTATATGTTATTATTGTAATGAAATGCTTCTGAAAATACCATTGCCATAGTTTTTAGAATGGTCTGTTTTTGTATTTTGTGTCTAGCTCATGTCTACACACATGTATAGGTTTGCTGTTTTTTCAGATCATTTGGATGTTTCAATTAAGAATCAAGAACAGAAAGCATGAGCGAGATTAGTTGAGATAGTGGAATAAGTGCCAAATGTTCCAAGAGTCTATAAGAGGATATTATTCAAGAAATTGATCATGTTTTTTTTCTTTTGAGTATTATTTTGCGATATTGATATTCTTGTAAAACAACATATATTTTGGTTTAAACCAATGAGTTTTATGTGTTATTAGGACTTTAGAGTTTTTACCTGTATTGTAGGATGTGATTTTAAGTGATCGGTACTTCCTTTCTGACCTTTCGACCACGGGACGTTACATAGAAGATCCTTCTGTCAAGCACTTTCCAAACTATAAGATGTAGCCATTCATTGGATGCAGAACTAGCCACAAATGGACAAAAACATATAATTTTAACGGATTAAAAATAATTTTTTTTTTACTTTTTACTTTTAATTGTAAGATGATGTGATTGAATTAAAGTGAAAAAATATATTTTGAAGTGAAAACTTGGTTATAGTTGTGATTCATAGGATTAGAAATCGGTGTTTGCAGGTTGTGTTGGTCTCGTGTAGTATCAAGTTATGAATATTTAATTATATGGATCAATCATAACACGACCCATTAAATTAAACGGGTTAGATGTTTAAATTCTAACACAACCCATTTAAATAGCGGATTGTCTTGTATCACTCATTTTGCCTATTTAATAATAATTAGAAATGGGCAACACGATACGGCTCATTTCAATTTGTTTAATATAAATGGATTAAACTAACCCGCATAACCTATTTGACCTGATTAACATATTTTAATAAAAAATTAAAATCTATATATATTAATACTTACAATATTTCAAAAAATAATAATACGACTACCTACTAAAAAAAAAATCAATATTTTTCAGATCTTGACCTATAAAACCAATATTACAAACTCAACAAGAACAAATATGAGCATAGATCTAGAATTACAATCACAATAAAAAAACATAAGCATATTGAAAAATATTAATATACAACTCAACGATAATAAAATTGTAATTTTGAAATAAGACTTAAATGGACAATTACGGGTTAAGCAGGATGATTCATTCTTGACCCGTTTATTAATCATGTCTTAATGAGTCAATCCGTTTTGATTTGAACTCATTTATATCAAACTCAAATATGCTAATTTCATACCATGTTCGTGTTAGATTCATGAGTAGTATCACATATTGTCACCCTTAATGTATGAGGGATAACCCTATCATTAGTCTTCATAGCTTGTTGGACAAACATCAAGGAGACAAGCTCCCGAATACAATAATATCAGAATCAAAAGCTGGAGACAAACTGCGCCAAACGGCAGAATGTTTTGGGATTGGGGGGAGACAAACAGATCAAATAGAGCTCGAGAGCAAATTTCTGGAAGAAATCAAAATGTTCACCATCTATCGTCACCATTAATTCCGATCTAGTGGCACTTGGATTGTCTAGCAGAAGTTGCAGAACTGATGAGCCATTATATGGTCGTCTCTTATGCTACTAGTTACTACAGAAGTTCAGATCATTGGATTTCTTGTCAATCTGACATATCATCTAGACATCTGAATACCGAAAGAACGCAAGGTCTGGAATTACCATTTCAAAATCACTGCATGTAGGAAGAATAAATCATAGAAATTTTCATGATCTGCACCTACTAATGAACTTTAGAGAAGTGTCCTGTCATGGAAACAACAATTACGAGTCAATAATGATATTAACTATTGATAGTTAAAACAAGTAAAGTTTCATTTGGCCGCATCAATGACTTTTTATCCCTTTTCGCTGGATAAATATGTAAATATAATGGTAAGCTGAATCTTTATCACTATATATCATTCGAGAACATCAAGGATTGAAGGATGTCGATAGAGATTGTTCCCAAAACGTTGCTAGAGATATCCTACTTGCACATGTACTCTAGAAAGTTGACACTTCTATGGGCTTTCTGAAGAGAGCACAGCTTGAAGCATATTCCTTTTCCTTTTTTTAACTCTATTCTGAAAACATATTTTCTCCCTCTGTTGAACCTTTGTCTTGTTGCCATCTAAGGATGGGAAATGAAAACCATTGTCAACAAGCACTCTGTAGCCATCTCAAGTTTGGAACTCTAGAACATGAATTGGAAACTCCAATTAGGCCCTGCATAAAATGTGCAGGATGTAAGCCAATTCATGTGACTGAATTCAACAATGATCTTGCTGATGTTGCTTTGTTAGCCAGTATGCCACATCAGTTGCTAATCTGAACTCCCTTGGGTTTCGTTAAATGAAACACCAGGTGGGGGACTTGAATTCTTCAAGCAGCTAACGTTTGGAACCATACCTCATCCAATTGCAATGTGATACGAATGACCATCAGCAGCAAAAATGGACCAAAAGGATGTCTCTAAATTTAACTGATGGTGATACGATGTTTGTAAAATCACCAGTAGTCATCACAAGAACAAACCCCTTTATTAAAATGATGGAATCTGTTGGCATCCCTTACAACAAGTTGCCTTCCAAATAATTTTGAGACTAGCTTACAGAAAGTGTGGCAATCACCACAAACCCGAAGATTCTTTGTGACCCGGATGGGGGTCCCATCAGGTGTTCCAAGCAGTCCATAAGCAATGGCCAGTCGTTCACTATGCCCATAAAGCATCTGAACTTTCTGTTCTTCCTCTACATTGTGCAAAACATATTTGGTTTGAGGCACATAATCTCCTTCCCTTCTCAAAGTCTCCGTAATTTGAACTAGTTTATGATGAATATCTTCAAAATGTGGATGAGATTTGTCCCTTGCTACGAATGTATGGACCTGATTACCAACCTCAACCCAACTACAACCAGGATTTTTCTTCATCCCAATTTCCTTCATTCTCATTCTTACTTCTTCAACATCTTTCCATTTTTGACTTGCAGCAAAGACATTGGAAACCAGCACATAATTTCCTGGGTTTTCTGGACCCAACTCCAAGAGCTTTTTTGCTGCAATTTGTCCTAATTCTTTATTTGAGTGAACCTGGCAAGCCCCGAGGAGAGCACACCAAACTTCAGCTGAAGGTTCAGTCTGCATAGATTCCACAAATTGGAGTGCCTCTTCTAAATGATTGGCACGCCCCAAAAGATCAACCAGACAGGCATAGTGTTCAGGCCATGGCTCCAAAAGATATTCAGATTGCATAATTCCTAGAAGTTTTTTACCTTCATCAATCAATCCTGAATGACTGCATGCATAAAGAAGCACCAAAAAGGTAATATGGTCAGGAACAACATTTTCATCCCTTATTCTACGAAATATATCAATTGCGGCCTCTCCACAGCCATGCATTCCGTTTGCATTAATCATACATGTCCATAGAGCTAAACTTTTGTGCCTTATACAATTGAACACCTTATGGGAGGTCTCCAGAGCTCCACAGCGAGCATACAAATCAACAAGAGCATTCGCAAGAGATCCATCTAAGACAAAGCCCTTTCTAATTATAAACCCATGAGTTTCTTTTCCTTTATTCAAGGCAGATAAAATAGCAGCCCCTGAGAGTATGCTCACTAGAGCTATAGAATCAGGTTCGACATTAGATGCTTTCATTAAGTAGACTAGTTCAAGAGCCTTATTTGCATGCCCATTATGGAGATAGCAAGTAATCATGCTTGTCCAAGACACAACATCTTTTAATTTGATGGATTCAAACATTCGTCTTGCATAATTTATGTTCTCACACTCGCCATAGACAGCAACAATTGAATTATGTAGTTCAAGATCAGATAAACCTTTCCTCAAAATATAACCATGGACTTCTTTCACATAGGTAACGTTCTTTAGCCCAGCACAAGCCAGCAGGATACTTGCTATCATCATCACATCAACAACAACCCCTTCCATCTGCACTTTTGAGAACAATTCTAAGGCCCCATAGTACGATTTGCACTGAGCATACCCAGAAATTAATGTTGTCCAAGAAATAGAGTCTTTATCAAGCATCATATCAAAAGCACGACCCATATACTTCACATTGCCACATTTTCCATACATATCTAGTAGTGTATTCCCAAACTGCAAACCAGAATCAAACCCACTTTTCATTGCATAAGCATGAAGTTCCATTCCATTCATTAAATTCCTCAATCGACCAGAAGCTGCAGTAACATTTAACAATGAAACCTGATCAGGTTTTATACCAGCATCCTGCATATCATAGAAGAACTCTAGTGCTTCTTCATATAGACCATTTTGTACGAAACCAGAAAGCAACGTGTTCCATGATATATAATCTTTTTCATCCATTTCATAAAATATTCTTGCAGCTTCATTCATTTCACCGCATCTTGCATACATAGTTATTAAAGCATTAGCTAAATAAATATCAACATGATGACTGGCTTTCAAAATAGCAGCATGGATTTCCATACCAAGTTTCATAAAGACCGAACCCTCACAGGCTTGAAGAGCAGCAACGAAAGTGTAGGTGTTCATGGCAAGACCCACCTTCTGCATATCTCTAAAAAGTCCTAATGCCTCTACAGACTGTCCATTTGCCGCATATGCCGAAGTTATAGAATTCCATGACACAATATCATTTTCAGTCATACCATCAAATAACTGCCTTGCGCTGTCAAGATTACCGCACTTTGCATACATAGCAACCAGCGAATTGACAACATATACAATAGAATCATATCCGCATCTAATAGCTAGACCATGAACTTCTGCCCCACAACGGAGATCATGAAGCGTGCCGCAAGCTTTGAGCACACAAGGAAATGTGTAAGAATCAAGAGCAGCTCCTGAAGCCCTCATTTCTCTATATAAATTAAGCGCTCCAGAAGGTTCTCCATTTGAAACATAGGCACCAATCATAGCATTCCACGTAAAAATGGATCTGTGAGACATTTTATCAAACATCTTCTCCGCGCAAGAAAGAGAGCCACATTTCCCATACATGAACACAAGCCTAGTACTCAAAAACACCGAGTCACACCCGGAGGAAGATTTTATGATATGTGCATGAACTTGTTGACCATGTGACAGAGCTTTCTTGCTTGCACAGAGCTCAAGCACTGATGAATAAACCTCTTCTAGACAAAACGGAATCGAGTTTTGATCAGAGAACAAGCGGGTTAGCGTTTGAAAAGCTTCTTTAAGGCTTGTTTGCTTGAAAACCTGTTTGAGAGAAGGGGCTATAATGGGTTTTTGGGAGAATCTCGGGAGTTGGAGAGGAGGTTTAAGACAGGCATTCTTCAATATTGGGTGGTTTGGTAAGGTAGTAGCTGGGGTAGTGAAGTGACAGAGCGGAATTGCGGCAGCCATTACAGAGTACGTGCATGGGAGGAGACAAAATTTAAGAGGCATCAACAACTCTGTAATCGTGCCATTGGTATCATTGGAATTTTCTTACGTACACCTCTTATTTTCCAACTTGCTTTACCCAATCTGCACTTCTCCGTTGGTTTTTTTGGGAGGCTGCTTACTGCTTAGTCAATAAGGGCAGGTCCCGGTAGATGAGTACAAAATTTATCTCATTATTATTATTATTATTATTATTATTATTATTATTATTATTATTATTATTATTATTATTTATCTTTTTATATTTTTAAACATAATTCAAATAGAAAATTTTTAAACTAATTATTATAATTTTTTTAAACTAACTATTACAATTTTTTTTAACTTTCAAATAAAAAATAATTCCAAATTTTTTCAAATTCTCAAACAAAAATAATGTTATAAAACTATATTATTACATTTTAACTTTATAATATTTTTTATTTAAATTTTTCTATCTTATTTTCTAAAATTCAAAAAATACTCAACTCAAATTATTTCACTACTATTCACAAATTATCTTATTACTATTTACAAAATTCTCATCTTATCTTACTCTTTAAAACAAGTCCTAAGTGTTAGGCTTATAAATAAATTTTATTTTAATAAATAAAGTTCATATGACTTGATGTAATATGTTAGATATTTTTTATAATTAAAAAATTTATAATCTGATATATCGCAACAAGTCGCATCAATTTGTAAATTTAATTTTATAAAATTTATTTGAGAATCCAGTAGTCTGTTAACTTAAAAAAATAGGCAACAACTCGTTAAGAAAATGGCAGTGTGTAACCCAGATCAATATTTTCGTAACTTCTTACAATTGAAATTTTCACATGATACTAAATGCTCAATAAACATTGTGGCTAATTACATGTGATTATATAACTATTCATCACCCTTATTATTATTTGGCACATCATGCCAGATAGTGTGACTCAAGTCGTCATGGTGCTTTAGTACGTATCATGTAATCCTTGTTGTAAACACTGTATAGTGATCGCAACAAGGTGCTCTCTCACCATCTTTGATCTTCAATCAAATCTTTTCGTGCTCTCAAAACTTGACAAAAGAGGTACAAAGGTTACATGAACCACCATATTATAATACAAATGGAGAATCAAATGCCTCTCTAAATGAATTCATATTATATATTTTGGTAAACATAGTCTAAACATTATCTTTACTAATGCAATTTGTGCTTGTAGGAGAATCTACCACGGCATCCATGAACTCTAACATCGGGACAACATTAGGTGGCTCAATTGAGTCATCCAAGCTTGATGAAGAATTAGCTCATGCAGCGGATCCATTAAGCGGTCTACCTCTACATCTTCTTGCTAGCGCCATGTTTTTGCAAGTTGTCTTTAATGTTAGGATTCTGGATATAAAGATTTGAGTAATTTAGTTGTAACAAATTTATATGAAGAGAGTCGATGTCAATATTCAAAATGAGAATGTTTACTTCAATCCCAACTAAAACTCCAAATGAGAGGTAGCAACTACTAGAGATATACCTTGACATTGGTAATGACCAATTGTAAGGTTGATATCAAATGCAATACATGCATGTGCCGTTAATATAATTTAAAATAGTGTATTTTCCAGTAAATCATCCAATGCCCTGAATATGGAAACCAATGTCATCCCAAAGTGGTGGCAAATACACTGTAATTCATGGTCATCAAGAACTCCAAACGGACTTTATTTCACGTCTAACATTGAAATCCTTATCAGTGTACAAGAAGTTTAGAATTCATGTTGTATGCTTTTCAAGCAGTACGGTTTGCATCACGATATTTACTTTATATATTTTCTATATTTTATCTCATTTATAAATTGGTTCTTATAGATAGCCCAAATGCCTAATACCAAATTAATATTAATTCCATCTATTTGAATGAAGTGAAATAAAAGAGAAAATATGAATTTTCATAAAGATATTTGCATCCATTCACTGGTATCATGCCCATGGGAAAAGTATCCACTCATGCTTTCAAATCATGTCTTTATTTGTAATGCCCGGAAAGAATTTCTTTTATTTAGACATTGGATGTACCATGAAAACTTAAGAGAAATTCATGGGTTAGAAACTATCTAAGTTTTCAGTTTAGAAGCATAGTTGAATTATGATCCACTAAGGGAATGTAATGCCATTTGGATTTTTTTAGGCACCTACGATTAGAATTAGACAAAATAGATTGCACAGTTAGATTTGTTAGAAGTTTTAGGGTTTTATGGGGCAATAAAAGTTTTCAGGATTTTCAGGTGCAATATGGGCCAATTGGAGAGCATCACATGGCTTCTAGCGTGCCACATCATCAACCAGCTATCACCATGCCATGTAAGATGCCCAAGTCAACCAAAGAACACTAGGAAACCTCATATCACCATTTGGACCTCATTTACACATGTCAAGGTTAGTACACATATGTAAAGAGGATGAGTGTGAAACAAGGCAAGACCATGTCTTTCTTATAATGATCTTACACCTTTTTGAAGCCCATACCCTACCCTTTTCAGCCATGTACCCCTTGCCCAGCTCTCACCTTTGGTTTGAAATTCAAACCCCAAAACCGAGCCGCTCATTCCATCGGTTTAGCCCCTCCCGTCACACATGAGTTTGAGCTCTTTTGCAAGCAACCAAGACACCTTTCTTGTACCACCTGCACAACCCCACACCCTACCATGTACCAACCATGTCAGCCACCAAAAGCCCCCCCCCCCCCCCCCCCCCCCCCCCAAAAAAAAAAATCCCTCATGCCATTCGGTTACTTCAAGCCTCTCATACAAAGTCATTCATCCAACTCCACATGCAATAATACTTAGTCCCATACCTCACCCTACTGAAACTCACTCACTCCCTTTTGTCTCAATTCCTTTGGTCCCACACGTTCACCATAGATTTTCTGCGCTTGCACACAAGCTAGCACATCAAACTTTACACAATAGAGAGAAGCTAAGTGTGAGAGAACAGTAAAAAGAGAGCTAGTCTTTTTCTATTGATGCTAACTCGATAAACTCTTTTTCTTCAACCCTTCCTCTTCTATGTATGTTACTCTAGTTAAGAGCATGTTATCATGGGTGTTAGAATGATTTTATTTAAATGAAATGGTTAATTCTTGGTGAAGTTAGAGCATACTCAATTTGGCTAACATGATTTGGTGTTACTTTGGAATTCTGGCTTGAAATGCCAAGTAGTCTTAGGAGTTGCTTGATGATTTCAGTTTTGATGGAGTTTGGTGACTTGCATGGTGTATCAAATATTGGTTTGAGTTTGTAACGTAAGTGTTTTCACTCAAAGTTGTGTGACCCAATTAGGGTTGGTAAAGCCAAAATACTAAAGCGAGTCTTCTTTGAAGAGTTGGCTTTTTGAGCTCTAAAGTTCTGGTTCGGTGAGTAGATCCTCTAAATTCTTTCTAATGGGAGTTAGATCTATGTGTTAAGCCTTGATTTGAAGCATGAAAATTGTGATTAGGTTGGATTAGTGATGTATGTTTATGGATGCATGAATTTGATGCAAGCTTTGAAGTCGTTAGCTATTTGTTTGATTTAATTTTGATGCTTGGTTATGACATGGTTAAAAAAGTGAGAAAACCTAGCTAAGGTTTGACTATGATGATCATAGATGAGTTATTTCGAGAAACTTAGCATGCCACATAAGGATTTAGTCAATTACTCAAGAATAGACATGCATGATTTTTATTTTATCTCTTTGATATCATGAACAAATTGCTTAGGGTTGTATAATACCATCTAGAAATGAGGATTTAGCATGTTAGAAGTTAGGATATGTGATTAGTTGAAGTTCTTAGTATTCATTTGCAAAAGAAAAGTTAAGAACACCATGTTAAGTTTCGAGTTGTGATGTTTGGTGTTGTATTGTGTTGTTTAATTCATATGATGAAAATATGGTCGTGAAAGATATGAATCTCATGACTTAAAATGTTTTTAAGCTCTGGTTTAGAATGTGATTAAGTGATAAATTTGGTGAAGTCTCCTATGACATTGGTATGCAATAGGCCTAGAATCGCACTTTGTGAAACTCGGAGTTTTAGGTGTGTTGGTCATAGTGGATTTCTTATAGTAGATGCATGATTTATTAATTTCTAAATTGAAAAATGGATTAGAATAGAAAAAACATAAGTTTGTGAGGGTGAAGTTTGGGGACGGATTGTAATTATTGAAAGTTTATGGGCTTATTTGCAAATTCTATTGAGTTAAGGGACAATTTTGCAAATAGTGCTCTAAGGCCTAGCTTGGTAGTGAGGTATTATTCATTATTTTATTATTACTTTTCAATACTATTCATTACTATTCAATATTCTATCATTACTTTTTCACTACTATTTATAGAATACCTCACTACCCAAACGAAACCTAAGAGTGTTAGATTCTAATTTTTTTTCTTGTTAATGAGATCTCCTAATCTTAGTATATCTCTTGTTTTAGCTCACATCAATTTATTAAACACAAGGACTTTGTAAGTCCAACTTACTCTTGGTATGCTACTATGCTAAATAACAAATACCATGCCAAGTGAGCCATGTTTTATTTAAATTCTCGTCAATATTGATACATTTATATTATACCATAATTTCATTTGTCATAAGTATGAATATCTATCACATAGCATAAACATTTGTCATTAAGCATGCGAGTTTGTTACAATTTTGAGTTAAGTATAAAATTAAGTTTTTATCATGAACCCAATGCTAGAATGAGAGATTATCCTAGTGAAACTCTTCTATCCGCTCTAGAGTGTATAAAATGGAGTGGACTCTCCTGGGTTGACAAACTGTCAACAGGCTTCAAATGAGACTAAAAGGTTTCTAGAGGGAAGTTATAGCACCTAAGCAGTTAAGATGCTTACGTGAAGGCATTACAATCTACCAAAGTGGTTAAGAGTTCTTGATGAAGGCGATTCAATCTGCCAAAGCTAAAAGGTACTCATGGTGAAGGCATTACAATTTTCCTGAGTATTCCTTCTCTGTATGACGTATTCACTCTCTATATAACATATTCACAATTGGTCAAAGGACCTTTGATGTGGTGTAGTAACCAAAAGTAGCACACAGTGTATGGAGAACAGTGAGGCATCCACCCTCTGTAAGAACAAGAACAAGAATGAATGATATTTTATGAAAGTAAGCACGTCATGAAAAGAATGAAGTTTTGATGATGATGATATTTTATGAAGAGAAATGTTGCAGCCACAAAAAAATTCCACAAAAGTAAACATACAAACTAACATGATTTCATATAATACTTTAGATCTACCTTAAAAATATTTTTACAATCTAACATATCACATTAAGCTACACTAATTTGTTGGATCTCTTTTATGAAAGCAAGCATGTCATGAAATATGAAATTTCAATGATGATGATGTTTATTTTAAGAAGCAAGTTCATGTTAATCATGCATATACATCATATTTATTATTGTGCATGTTTTGTAAACTATTAGTAGACTAGTAGTATAACTCAGATTTGTAAAAATATCACCGTAGTAGTCCTGACTATTATTCTCACTAGGAATGGTAGAAGTTATACTAGGTTAGCATGAAGACGGATGAGCAAACCTCATCGAAATCAATTAAGGAGAGGCTAAACCTGGTGGACCAAATGGAAACTATCCTCCAATTTTTTAACATTATCTTACGGTTGATAAACGAGCTGCGTAAGCAGCCCAAACCTATAATTAAGAAATTATGTAATCAACTATAACTAAGGAGTTCCTACTCCAATACTTTGTTCTTTTAATCTATGCTAGTACAACTTATGATTGAACAAAAACAAATATAGTCTACTGCGATTATTGCATATTGCTAAAAGTATGCTAAGTGCATTACATATTATTTGTCATGAACGGAGGTATGTAACCTTGTGTTGCATTCCCTGACGTTTCAACCTTCGTTAAATCCCAAGTAGAGGTTGGAGGTGTCACACTATTCAACCATTATAGGCACTATACAAAAAGTCCATTTAATTTCATACAGCCCTAGCTTTTTACAACTAGTAATAGAATATGGACTTGCTGATTATAAAACTATATAACATAACCATTGGAACATACCATAGATTTAAAGAATATATAGTTCGTGAACTCCTTCCAAGTAGTGGTGAAAACTAAAGATAGACCAAGCCACAAAGAAAATGACTCAAACCTTCAAAAATCAGTGAGTTTTGGACAAGTTTACAAAATCAATGAGTATTGAAGGAAGGATCTTATCAAAATTTCTCGATCTTAGACTTCAAGAGATTTTATAATCGCAAACACTAGCACATCAATAAGTATTAGAAGCAAAGTCATCAGAAAAAATTTCACGACATTCAATCAATTACAAAAACTTGTCCTCTCAGTTTCATACAAGTCAAAACATGTGATATAGTAATACGTTTCCCATCCTATTTCATTTTTAACTTCTTCCTTATCTTGAGATTGGAAAGACCACGATGTACATTATGTGTAACAACCCAATCCTAAGAGTATATCATAAGATAAGTGTTAAGCATTTTTTTTTAAATATAACTTATCAGATTTTTATTATTATTTATTTTATCAGATTTTACAGTTATTATTATTATTGTTATTATTATTATTATTATTATTATAGGATTATTATTCTATCTCCATTAAAATCCTAAACTATACCAACTTAGTTTATGTTCGGTTTCTCCACCCCACACGTCTCCACTCACATTCACATGCACATACACATCTCTCTCATCCCTCTAGGGTTTGTTTTCGTTCTTCATGCGCCTATATTTATAACCCTTCGTGCATGAAGAAAACTCACCGTCTCTTTTCACACTCAGCCCCCCTCCACCTTCACTCAGTCATCCCCTCCACGAAAGGCCGAGAGCCACTCCACCGTAGTCGCTTCAACCGTCCAGACCATGCACAACCAGCCGAAGCATCACATCGCTACAGCAAGCAGCATCCATGCACGATCAGTGCACTGGGAAAGCCGCATGTCCAACCGAGAGCCCAGCGCAGCCACGACCCCTGCACCTCGGTAAGCTGCCAAGTACCGGTTGCAACACCAGCAACTGAACCGAGAACCACCACAAAGCAACCCCGCCGCACCGCTAGCCGTGAATCACCCTCAACCTCTCGAGTAGCCCCTGTTTCCCGCACCAAAAATACTGATCTCTGACCGTAATCCACGGCCCAGCCACCACCGACCACCCTAGATCATCGGAACACCACCCACGACGCCAATCTGCCGACCAACCCAGCACCGGTGAGCCCACTCCCTCCCAGCGTGCACACGACCGCTAGCCACCCAGCCCAGCCACGTGCTCCTCCTCCCTCTCGGTAGACTCTACCATCAGCTCTCTCTCCCTCTCTCAGTGTCGCACCATGACAAGGACTCGCCAGCTGCGCCGCCGTGACCCCCCACCAGCCGCCAGAGCCACCCTACCGCGTAGCTCCTCTCCCCTTAGTGAGTATCAGCTCTGTCGAACTCCCTAGCCTGAGCCTCTGTTTATCTAATGATATATGTTGTGTTTTCAGCATATGTTAATTGATAAAATTACAAATATGCCCTTTTAAATCTAATATATAGAAGGGCTACTTTTATATAAAGACTTATATTTTATGTGGGGTTTAACAAGTAAGTTGGGCTACTTTTTAAATTAAATATATTAGCTGTATGTTATTAAGTATTAAATTAAGTTTGAGTTATATTAATAGCCTGCAATAACTTTATATTGAATACTATTAAGTTTATTTTTATAAATCGGGTGTTTCCACCAATTGTGCTTTTATTAAACTTAGATATATAAATATACATATATATATATATATATAGATAAAGTTATATATTTAATAATATTGAAAGATTAAATATTATATTATTAGTATTTAAATTCTAGTGGTTAATCATTTATTTTAAATACTTTAAATTTAAATTTAGGATATGAAATAAACCTCTAATGTTTTTATAATAAATTTTGATATATTTATGCTATTGAAGTTGTAAATTTAAAATAAAGAAATATATTAAGAATATTATAATAGTATCAGATTTCTTATAAGATTAAATAATTATGTTAAGAAAGTAAATCTATTTTAAGAATTTAGATTTTTATGACTTATCTATTTAGTTATATAAAAGTTAAGTTTTAATTGTTGAGTTGGCATTCAGTCCATAATATTCGGACAATCTGCAAAGCAAACTTAGACCACAAGCCAGCAAACAATTAAATTCAACCAGTGAAGCGGTGGTTTTCCAAACAAGTCAAGCGGTGGTTTTCCAAACCGTGCAACGGTTTGTCCATGTGTCCAAAAGCAGAGTTAATCATGTTCCATTCCTGGAACCGACGCTTCGAATGCAAAGTCAAGAGGTAAGTTGCAATGGTAAGTTGTCGCATATATTTGGAGATAACTCGGCCAAATCCCGTGGATGAAGACTGAAGAGAAATAAAATAGACGGAAGCAGAACAAAGAGAGACAGTCGTGTGGGAAACACTCTAAGCCATCTTGGATCGACATAAAAGGATCGACGTCCATCTCGGATTGGATGGACAATCTATGCCATCAGAACCAATTTTATCTTTTCCGCTAGATCTCTCACCTTTCCTTCAAGAATACATGTTCATCGGGTTCTCAGCCTCCGCAGGGAAGTCAACAAAAAATCATAGCATTTTGTCTTGGAAATTCTCATCTACGACTCAAGCTTTCCTGCGGAAGCCTTCTGAAAGAATTTTCCATAGAAATATGGCTCGCCAAGTCTCCAAATATATCGAAAGTGGTTACAGAGCCCCGCCGAGCAGCTTCATGATCTTTGTTGCTGTTCTTGGACTTTCTAGTTTGGCTTTGATCTCTTTCTATTGCAACAGTATGCATAGGGAGCGCACTGAGTCATTGATTCTTCTGGTTGACAAGAAGCAGAAGCCCACGTCACCGAAAAAGCCTCGCCGGTACACGGTTGTTGAAGTTTTCAAACTACGCGGCGTTTTGCCAAATCAGAAGCCTTGGGAAGTGATTTTAGAGGTGTTCTGTGCTGAGGAACACTCCCTAATGGGCGTCATGTGGCGATGAAGTGGTTCTCGAGTCAATACCTGAAATCATCGCGCTTGGCTACGGGGCGAGTTTTACAGAGAATTGATGAATTCTCCCAGATTAACAAGGAAAAGTTAAGAGAAAGAACAACAATGGAGGCTCACGGACAGACCTGCAAATGGAGAGAAAAACAGATGAAAAATAAATGCTAAAGAGGAAGAGATCTGCACGGTTTTACAGCGAAAGAGAAACCGAAAATTAAAGAGATGGAAATGGAACCATTACCAACCGAAAATGGAGGAATGAGTGGCAGCGTTCGCTGACTTGCAAAGGGGAAGAACCGAAAATAAGATGGAGACGAAGAAGGAACGCAGCAGACGGCAGCCCAATGAAAAACAGAGGAAAGAAACGACACAAAATGAAGAAGGAGAAGAAGAGAAGCAGCAGCCGCACGGATTGAAGAAGGGGATGAAAACTGAAACGGAAAGGAGGTGGATAAGCAACGGCGCGCAGGACAAAGAAGGAGAAGAAAAGAAGAGTTGAAGAAGCCCTAAGGGCTGGACCAAACGACGCCTTTTGGGGGGGATTTAGTGGGCTGGGTTGAAGGCTCACGGGTTGGGCTGAGCTCAAAAAAAAAAATTAAACACACTCAGGCCTGGGTTTCACTCTATTCGTGGATGGTGTTGCGAGAAATACGAGACGATCATTGATTCATTGTGTTTAACTACTTTTCAATTGGAAGCCGAGTCGAAATAGGAAAAGATTATTTTATGGGAAGATTTTTTGTTACTACAAGTCTTCTCATTAATGGGTTAGGTACAATTTCCTACTCTGTTATATCATATTTTCATTAGTAAAGAAGAATAAGAAACCGTAAATGACAAATATCCTTTAAAGATATTACAGTTTCACTATCATTTTTTAGCCTTTTGAAAATTATCCAGTTTATTACATTTTTTGACAAAATAAAATAAGTAAAAATAATTATTCATTGGCACTAGACGTAATTTTTAAATATATTATTTGACACTTCCATTTTATTTAAATAAACTTTATATTGAAGAAAAATTAACTTTAATGTGCCTGAATCTCTGACAGCGACGGTGCAACGTAAGTCGATGCAAAAGAAATGTGCCGATCGGCAATCAGGCACTCTCCATATACATTTTATATAGGAATTCTCTATATATATTTTATATAGGCATTCTCCATGAAATATTTATTGGTAAAATTAACTCTTTTATATAGGCATTTTCTATTTTATATGTATTTCATATACATTTTTTTAATAATTATAGTAGTGATTATATATAATCAACTATTTAGATTTATAAAATTTAATGTAAATAAAGGTTTGCGAATTGCGCGGGTTATAGGCTCGTTTAAAATAGCCTAAGTGTTTTACTAAAGTATAATATGTTATTAGTATTTTAAGTAATTTAAAATATCATAATTTATTGATTATAGTGTTAAACAAACGATTCATTTAACTATTTTTTAGATTATAAATTTAATTTAGTAGGTTATTAGTACATGTTATTTCTAGACATATTTAGTGATAGTTAATATTGCGTATAAGTGACGAGCTACAAAGTGAGATTCAAGAAGAAGTGCAGCAAGGTAAGTTATTTGATCATAAATTAGGATCATCACAGTTCAGTTTATATATAAGTATTATTTAAGTCAGTTCGTTGATAGCCAATTTTTATGTACCACTCATATCATATGCAAACATGTCATCTAGCATAGCACACGATCATGTCATTCCGCATCATGTTCAATTCAGAAATTATAATTATGTATGTATTATATCATGTATTTTATGTGTATAAGACACGTAAGTTATCTTAAGTTCAAGTGCAAGATAAGATCAGATCAGTTAATCAGGTGGCCATTCAGATGCATGGTACCAATGCAGTTCAGATCAGGGTGGATGTGCAAGCCACGGACTCAAGCGTGATCCACCATAGTATGCCAGAATACTATCAGCAGCTCCCCTTGCTGCAGCGGGACGTGGGCCCGGTGCACAACCTTACACACATGGTTAAGTGTGTTGGCCAATCAGAACAGTCAGTTAAAACGGATCAGTCAGTTAATTTAGATAAATCAGTTATGCATAGCATAAACATCAGTATGAAAAGTCATGAATTTTAAGCTCTCAGCATGAAAAGTTTTATGAAAACCTTATATTTAGTATGTTAACGTTACGATGAATTTTTTACTGAGTATTCGACTCATTTTAGTTTGTTTTCATGTTCTTAACCACCCAGGTGAGGATAATGATTACGAGCAAGCAGACTAGGATTAGTAAGAGCAGTTATTTTAGTTTCAGACTTTCTAGAAATAAATTTATTTTATTACTTTTATGACATGACTTTTATTCAATTTACTCATTTATGTTTTTGAAGACATTTTTTATCAGACAAAGTTTTATGAAATAAATCCTAAATTATTTTTTTATTTAATATGAGATCTCTTGCCGGGTTTATTTTATGAAAAACACGTGACACTTCTAACCTACGGGAAGGGGGTGTTACATTACGTGACTCTCCTAACCTCCACTTGGGATGGAATGGAGACTTAGAGCATTGAAACATGTAATACAAAGTTACATACCCTCGTTCGTGATAGTTAATATGCAATGTCTCCTAGTATGTAACTAACAATATGCAATAACCACAGCTGATAGAAGGGTGAAAACAGAACTTATGCCAAAATAACTAAAATATCCCAATGCATTACTAATCATCATAAATTTAAAGCCAAATTGTAGCATAACTTAATACAACTAAATATTAAAGTCTTTAAAGTTAAATTAATCGCTTTATGCGTTCTAGAGTATGAAAGACTAGGGCTATAAACATGATGATCAAATCTAGTCTTCTCTCGAGGTCAGGCTCCTCCTCAATCAATCGGATCCAATATTCCATCTAATCCATCCTCCTTGTATTCTGACAACTTAAATTATGTGGTCTTCCAAGCACTCAAGGCAACCTTGCTCAAGAACTCACCAAAAATCTATTCAGTTTTACTCTATTGCTCTCTAAGGGGGGGAAGTGCTCTCAAAACTAAAGAGAAAACTTGGAGTTGAGGTGTGGAGGAAATGAGGGGGTGAAAGGACCTTTTATGGGTACCCAAAGGGAGGGGACATTGGCCTTGGTCCAAGTTGATTGGTGGAAGGTGGTGTAAGAAGCTGAAATTTTCAAATTTGCATTCCATCAATTGTGTCATCTTGTGCAGACCAAAGCAGTGTCCTAAACTACCATTATTTTACTTCTATAGTTGTTGCATTACTCCTATAGGGGCTAGTCAAGTCGTGGTGCAGAAGAAATAGAAGGAAAGCCAACAAAACCAACAATGGGGCTGACGAGTTCAAAGTGATTTTCGTTGGACAGTTTTGCTCATTGTCTTGACTCATCATCATGGCTGATTTGTGCAGGTACAAGGTCACTTCTTGAAGGGTTTTTCTAGTGGTAGAAGTTGGAGGGTTGGCTGCCAACTAATCGTGGAGGTGCAGTTCGAAAAAGGATGATGCAATGGAGGGTGGTTGCTGAAATTTTAGATTGCTTTTATTAGTTTGTGTCCTCTTGTGGGGGAATAGTGGCCTGAAACCACCATGATTTCTTCCTTACTATGGCTATAATGGTCCTACAGTGGTGGCCAGGTCATGGGGCATGGTTTAGTTGACAAAAATTCAAGCAAACCACCTATGCTAACCGGCAGGTTCAAATGGTTTCTACTTGGCAAAAATGAGCTTCGGTTTTTGGATGGTTTTGGGTGGAAAAGTTTGAGTCAAATTTCTCA
This sequence comes from Cyclocarya paliurus, assembly GCA_029856935.1. Classification (NCBI taxonomy): domain Eukaryota; kingdom Viridiplantae; phylum Streptophyta; class Magnoliopsida; order Fagales; family Juglandaceae; genus Cyclocarya; species Cyclocarya paliurus. The sequence goes on along the minus strand of CM056953.1, from coordinate 15,079,083 downwards.
TGATGTCATGGGGACCCTTGGGGATTAGGTGGTGAAGGAGGTGGCGTGGAGTGGTGGCTCAACTTAGGCAGATGGTTGGTTAAATCTCAACCCAACCGGTTCACACTCAAACTAGATTAAGGTGCAATCGGTTTTGGCTTCTTAGTTTGTTTTGTGAAACCAATTTCGTCCAAAGCTTATTCTGGATTTGAAGGGGACTCATGAGGTGTCTAAGGACCATATTACTCTTGAGGAATTGACACAAAATTATTATGCCTAAGGGAAAAATAGTCTATGCACTCAAAGTGGATACACATGAGCCGATTGATGCAAGTTTGGAGTTTGATATGTCATTTTCCTTGATGACATATGGGAAGGTTTATCTAGAGTATTAGTAAGGTCTAAGTATGATGAAATGGAATAATAAATCAAGAAAAATTTGGATTAAAAAGGTTAATAAAAGATTAAGACGAAATTAAGCCTCAAAGCATGAGTTAAAGTTCACTAACCTCAAGTATCATGGTTAATGGTTTTAGCCAACTTTCAAAACTTAATTTGTGTACTTAGGATATGATTTGAGTTTAAGAAAACCAATGGTATGGTGTATTAGGCTTTCAAGTTGAATAGTGATCAAATAAACCCAAACATGGCTTTGGCCTTGTAGGCTTAAAAGGGCCAAGTGAAGGGTTCTTGGGCTAGGCCCATGAATGCTCTAAGGTCTTAAAAGCCTCACTAAATTCACTAATGGGCTTGTTTTTCTAATCATTAGTTTAACGGTACTAAGTGTCAAGATTAAGGCTAACCTCACTATCAACCTTAATGGAAGTAATAACCTAAAATTAAAAGCCTAATCTAGAATGCTTAAGGGTTGATGTAATGGTTAATTAAGCAGGGTGTTGATTGTTGATCTATTTTGGAGTTGATTGATTATATATTCTCCAGAAAACTATGTAGTAAGCCATGATGCTCTTCATTATCGTTGAGAATACTCGTTTTCTTTTTCCAAATGTGGGATGGTAGTAAGAACCAACGCTACCCATATAACAATATGTTTAGTTGTATGTCAACTACATTGAATCTATTTCTTGGTTGCAAGAAAGATATGCTATTTTCCCATTAGTTACTTCTCTGGAGTAGTTACTGTATGCAGGAAAGTCATTAATTGTTTAAAATAAAATTGCATATAATCAGAATGTCTGAGTTGATATTGTATCGTATGTATCTATACCATTTTCTCATAGATTAATGAATTCATCTATTAGAGGCAGCAAATAAACATTGATTTTGTTTCCCGATGATCTTAGACTAGGAATAAGAAGTGAAATCATGAAAACAGATCTTTTATGCATGACCACAGTGAAAAGTTATAAGGGACAATAATCACTAGCCATATGTTGTAAGGTTTACTCAAAATATTAAAGGAGTTGAAGCCATCTCTAGCTAGACAAAGTCTCACATTTCGAGCATTTTTAACAAACTAAGTATGCTCTTTGTCAAATTTTATAGATAAGATTACAAGATATATAGAATTGTTTTTATTAAAATTATGACGTAGTTTGTGAATAAATTTGAACTTGCTTGAATAATAAATGAGCTGCTCGTGAATATAAAATAAAACTCAATGATAAGCCTAATGTCACGGACTTAGAATTTCTTCTTACGTCCCGTGCGGCCTTAGGAGGATTTGTCCCCACAAAACTCCTAAGTAAGCCTTCTAAGTGACTCAAGACAAAGAGAACAAGTCTAGAGTGAGAAAGTAGAGAGAGAGGCTCTAGAGAACTTGATTGCTCTTATTGCTTGGTGAGTTACACAAATGAGGACTCCCTCTATTTATAGGGACCTCTTGGTACAATGAATGGCTAGGATTATGACACTTGTCACCAATCCAAGGGTAAAGAATGTTCTAGACTATGACTCTAGAAATATCTACAAGACTCTCTTACAAGGGTTTCTACACTCTTCTAGAGTACTCCCTACAACTCTATAACGTTCTACAAGACTCTAGAACAATCTACAAAGGACTAGGAGACTCTAGATGGTTATGGAATTCTCTAGAAAAATCTAGGTGGTGACACTCTCCCCCACCTAGCTCCGCGACGTCCTCGACGCGGTGTCTTCACGGAACCTTCGGATTTGATCTTCAAATTGCCACAATGACTCCTCTGGTTCCCAAGTTGTCTCGCTTGCGGGTAATCCCTTCCACTTGATTAAGTATTCTTGGCGTGGTTTATGACTCTTCCGTCGAATCACACGTCCCGCCAAGATTTCTTCTACTTCTTTATCAAAAGTGGTAGTTATGCCCAACGGTGCACGTTTGGACTCTCTCCTTGTTGGCTCTTCTTCGTCCCCGTGATACGGCTTCAAGCAGCTTACGTGAAAGACTGGATGAAGCTTGAATTTGGGGGGTAAGTCCAGCTTGTAAGAGACCTTCCCTACTTTCTTGATGATTGGGAATGGTCCCTCATAACGTCGTACCAGTCCCTTGTGCAGCTTCCTTGTGAACTTGTGTTGGCTTGACAAGATCTTTACCAACACCAAGTCTCCTATGCGGTATTCCACGGGCCTCCTCTTCTGATCAGCCCATTTCTTCATTTTCTTGGTTGCTTTGTCTAAGTAGGAGCGAGTTACATCTAGCTGTTCATTCCAAGACTTAGCAACCTTGAAGGCTGTTGGACAGTTCCCCGCATAACTTGCCTCCAATGACTGGGGAGTGAGTGGTTGTTGCCCCATTACTACCTCAAATGGGCTTTTGTTTGTAGACTCACTCCTTTGTAAGTTGTAGGAGAATTGAGCCACATCTAACAACTTAGCCCAGTCAGACTGGTTGGCACTCACAAAGTGCCTCAAATATAGCTCCAACAAGGCATTCACCCTCTCAGTTTGCCCATCTGACTGTGGGTGAAAGCTGGTAGAGAAGTGTAGAGCCGACCCCATGAGCTTGAATAGTCCTGTCCAGAACTTTCCCGTGAAGCGAGGGTCCCTATCACTGATGATACTTTGTGGTAAGCCCCAGTACTTAACCACATGTTTGAAGAAAAGCTTAGCTGTCTCCTCGGCTGAACAGTCTTTAGAGGCAGCAATAAAGGTAGCATACTTAGAAAATCTATCTACCACCACAATGATGGTACCGCATCCTTCAGATTTAGGGAGAGCTACTATGAAATCCATGCTCACACTCTCCCAAGGACGTGAAGGTGTGGGTAGTGGTTCCAACAAACCGGCGGGGCTTCGATTCTCCACTTTATCTTGTTGGCACACAAGACAAGTTTTTACGAAGAGCTCCACCTCATCCCTCATTTGTGGCCAGTAGTAAGAGACTTCCAACAAGGCTTGAGTACGACGTTGGCCAGGATGTCCAGCCCACAAGGAATCATGGCATTCCTTGATAAGGTTCCTCCGTAGCTTTCCCCACTTCGGAACATACAGTCGCCGTCTGGTGGTGTAGAGTAACCCATCCTCTACCCAAAACCTCTTGGTCTTCCCCTCCGTAGCCAAATTCATCAGATTCTTGGCTAGAGGGTCGTGCTTCAAGCCTTCGCGGATTATCTCCAGTGTCTCCCCTTGTATGCTACTTATATGGGCAAGCTCACCCTTCCTACTAAGGGCATCAGCAACGACGTTGGCCTTGCCAGGCTTGTACTCCAAGATGTAGTCAAACTCTGCTAAGAAGTCTTGCCACCTAGCTTGCTTTGGACTTAGTTTCTTTTGACTTTGAAAGTAACTAGTGGCAATGTTGTCTGTCTTGACCACAAAGCGAGAGCCAAGCAAATAATGTCGCCAAGCCCTAAGGCAGTGAATGATGGCTGTCATCTCTTTCTCTTGCACCGTGTATCGCCTTTCAGTCTCATTGAGTTTGCGACTCTCATATGCAATGGGGTGTCCTTCTTGCATGAGAACTCCCCCAATGGCGAAATCTGATGCATCTGAGTGCACCTCAAAGGTCTTGGTGCAATCTGGTAAAGCCAACACCGGTTCCTCCATGATGGCTGCCTTCAAGTCATCGAAGGCTTCCTGGCACCGTGATGTCCACTCCCATGCCCTGTTTTTCTTGAGCAAGTCGGTGAGGGGAGATGCTCTTGTAGAGTATCCTTTTATGAATCTTCTATAGTAGTTGACAAGCCCAAGGAAGGATCGAAGCTCGGTAACCTTGGTGGGAGGATCCCACTCCTTAATGGCTTTAATTTTCCCTTCTTCCATGCTGAGTTTTCCTCCTTGTATTTTGTGGCCAAGGAAATGGACTTCAGTCAGCGCAAACGAGCACTTCTCCCTTTTGACATAGAGTTGATTTTCCCTTAAGACTTGGAAAACAACCCTTAAATGTTCCACATGTTCTTCCAGGGTGGAACTATAGATGACAATATCATCTAAGTAGACCACCACAAACTGATCAAGATAGGGGTGGAAGATCTTGTTCATGAGCGTGCAGAAGGTGGCTGGAGCATTTGTGAGGCCAAAGGGCATCACTAAAAACTCATATGCTCCATAGCGAGTCACACAAGTCGTTTTCGGTTCATCCCCTTCCGCAATCCTTACTTGATAATACCCCGATCTTAAATCAAGTTTGGAGAAGTACTTTGCATGGCCTAGTTGATCAAATAAATCAGCAATCAAAGGAATAGGGTACTTGTTCTTGATGGTTACCTTGTTTAGAGCCCGATAGTCGATGCATAGACGCAGAGACCCATCATGCTTCTTTTGGAATAGCACGGGTGCTCCGTATGGTGCCTTGGAGGGTTGGATGAATCCGGCATCGAGCAGCTCTTTAAGTTGCCTCCTTAACTCTTCAAGCTCCGGAGGTGACATGCGATAGGGCGCCTTGGCAGGAGGTTTGGCGCCGGGCTCCAGCTCAATTTGATGGTCCACCTCTCTCCTAGGTGGTAGTTGCTTGGGCAACTCTGGTGGCATGACGTCCTCATAATCCTTGAGAACCGCCTGGATCTCCTTAGGTGGAGGGGAGGAAATCTTCTCTTCCCTTTCTTCCATAGAGGCTATGTAAGACACCTCACCCTTCTTCCAACCCTTCTTGAATTGCATGGCTGATAGAAGTTGGGTGGTGTTTGGTCTAGACACGGTGGGAATCATGCATGGACCACCCTCTAGGATGCACACTGAGTTGTAGTGGGGTAGAGACACTACATTGAATTGTCTCAAGAATTCCATCCCCAATACAACATTAAAGTCATCCATAGGGGCGACCGAGAAATCCACCTTCCCCTTCCAAGTGCCAAGTTGTAGCTCCACCCCATGAGCTACGCCATCAAGGGGTTTGGCCTCGGAATTCACGGTCTTCAGCCATCCATGACCCTTCCTGAGAGGAATCCCTAGCCGTGCGGCCTCCTCCTTCTTGATGAAGTTGTGAGAAGCCCCCAAGTCGACCATAGCATGAGTCTTCTTTCCGTTGATGATTACCTCTACGAACATCAAAGACCCATCCTTGGTGGTTGGCTTGGTGTTTGCCTTGAGTGAGTTAAGAAGTTGCAAACACCCCATATGCGAAGTCTCCTGGGTTTCCTTCTCTTCTAGCATGGCATTGAGGGCCTTCCTTTTGGGACAATCTCTAGCCCAATGTGGTCCATCACAAAGGAAGCAAGCATCCTTAGGCTTCTTGTCTTTGGAGTGGTCTTTCTTACTTTCCTTTGATGTCGAAGGCCTGTCTCCCCGTTCCTTGTTTTGTGGTGGCTTGAACCCCTTCGCTCCCCCACCTTTGCCGTGATTATCTTTCGAAGACTTGGGCTTTGAAGAGTTGTTACTCTTGTGATACTCAAATTCTTCTAAGGTTTCCGCCACTGTCAAGGCGGTGGAGATGTCGTTGACCCCACGACGCTTGAGCTCTTGAGCCACCCATGGTTTAAGGCCATCGATGAAATTGAAGAGGAGATCTTCTTCACTCATGTTTGTGATTTGAAGCATGAGTGCTGAAAATTCCTCAACATAGTTGCGGATAGAAGAAGTATGCTTCAACTCCTTCATTCTCTTCCGCGCATTAAGGGCCACATTCTCAGGATAGAATTGTCTCTTGAGTTCATGCTTAAATTCTTCCCAAGAGTTAATGGTACAAGTACCCTTCTCTATCTCACTATGCTTACGACGCCACCAAGTACCAGCAAGATTAGTAAGGTAGAGAGAAGCAGTACGTACCTTGACATGCTCATCTTGCATATTTAAAGCTTCGAAGTAGCGCTCCATGTGCCACATATAGTTGTCTAGTTCTTTGGCATCCCGCTTGCCGTCGAACTCCTTTGGTTTGGGGGTATCCACCCTTGGTGTAGCCACCATTCCACCTCCAATGGTGCCTCCATTGGCCACTGCCCGCTTGCACATGGCCCAGTCCGCCCTGGTCTCCTCCAGACCGACGCGGTATTCCTCCATTTGCTCCTGGAGTCTAGTTAGCTCTCCCAAGACCCGGTCTTGGAAGGCAACGTTCTCAACATGCTGTGCCTCGATGGTGGGGTTGATGGTGCTTAGAATGGACTCCTTGAGCGATTCAGATTGGCCCTCCAATCCTAGCTCTTCCAAACTTTGCTCCACGACGTCAAGTCGATCCTTGACATCCGCTACCGCCACCTCCATCCTAGTCACAGTGTTGTCAAGGGTGCTCACCTTCCTGTGAGACTGATCCCATTCCTCCATCTTGGCCAAGATCTTAGTAATGGCCTTCTCGATGCCATCGAGACGAGACTCCATGGACGAGGTTGAATCCTTCGACCTCTTGCTCTTTCGTGGCTCTTGGGGCTCCAAGGTGACCTCACTTTGGTCCGCCATCCCAACCTGGATAGCTCTGATACCAACTGTCACGGACTTAGAATTTCTTCTTACGTCCCGTGCGGCCTTAGGAGGATTTGTCCCCACAAAACTCCTAAGTAAGCCTTCTAAGTGACTCAAGACAAAGAGAACAAGTCTAGAGTGAGAAAGTAGAGAGAGAGGCTCTAGAGAACTTGATTGCTCTTATTGCTTGGTGAGTTACACAAATGAGGACTCCCTCTATTTATAGGGACCTCTTGGTACAATGAATGGCTAGGATTATGACACTTGTCACCAATCCAAGGGTAAAGAATGTTCTAGACTATGACTCTAGAAATATCTACAAGACTCTCTTACAAGGGTTTCTACACTCTTCTAGAGTACTCCCTACAACTCTATAACGTTCTACAAGACTCTAGAACAATCTACAAAGGACTAGGAGACTCTAGATGGTTATGGAATTCTCTAGAAAAATCTAGGTGGTGACACTAAGCTAAGTTTGTGTTCCAATAAAAGTTAAACAAAGAATCCTTGGCTCGCTAAGGCACTGTTGACATAGAATTGTGATCACAGTATTTACTTGATCCATGTGGGACGCTCAGTCGAGCAAAGCACCATGTACACGATAATATAAGTTAATTTGCTATATGATCTTCCGTAGGCCATTAATTTCATTTTGTTATGACAAATTCGAGTTCTTCATGTTAGAGTTTCTATTGATTTTGGTTTGTAATATATTTAAGTACTACTTGGGATGTCTTCACCCTGAATTGCTTCACACTCTTAATTTGTAGTTTTGTCTTCTCATTAAATTTTGACAGCATACCAAAAGTGGTTTATCTGCTCATCATCCGCCCAGTACAAATGCATATATACCAACCTGATTGATACAGGAGATTAATCTTGGTCTAATGATGCAAATTTGACAGATTACGTTAATAGCATTGGTACATCAACATAAATACGACAAAAAATTATGAAAATTCTTCGAATTGGCGCAATATTGTGCATTTATGAGTATTTTAACTATAACTTTGACTATAAATATCATAATTGTGCATAAGAATTAAGAACCCAATTCAGAAAACCCTTTTGGCGTGCACATTGTGAGTTACCAGGTGGCTCACGTTTTGATTCAGAAATCAGCCATTATCCTCTTCAAATTGTCAAGTTACATTGCGTTTTGGGTTCTTTGGAAATACTTCAATTTCATTTTTAGGGATGACTTTGATTCCAATTTGCGGTGGATAATATTTTTTGCAAGATTCTTATTTTATTATGTATTTTAGTTTTATGCAATAATTATAATTTTACCTTTTTGGACAAAATTCTCATAATTTTGGATTTCCATAGCTATTGGGCCGACTTGTGGGTCTTAGAATAATTTCAGATTTCATTGCTATTGGGCCCGAATTTTATCAATAGACTTTACTTCGCAGAGTTTTCTCTAATTTGTTTTGAGTTTTTTTTTTTTCCCTCAATCTCAATCTTAGTTTCTATTAATTAAATAGCCATTTGAATAACCTTAATTCTATCTGGCGTCATTATCTTCCACCATTAATGCCCAAAATTAAAAGAGTAATGTCAAAATTATATTTGAAAATTTTTGCGACCTAGCTCAATTGATTGGACAGGAAATAACATACCATGTCCAGGGAGTAGATCGAAACATTTTGAGACAAATTTTTTGAAACAAATTAGAAACGAAAAAAAGTTCGTCTCAAAAAATGTTTAGAGACCGAATCCAAACATTTTGAGACAAAAATTTTCGTCCCTAAAAAGTAAATTTGTTGCAGTGAGAGGGACAATTAATGATGCATTACCTAATTAATTTTATTCTGTGCCCAGAAAAAAATGAGTTCATTTTATTCTTTGTAAAGTTCTTAATTCGTTGGACGGTAATATTGCGGGCATTCAAGATCAAATGCGTTGCATAAGTACATGCGAGTAAAACTTTGGATGGACCAAAATCTTTGGTCAAACGATTCTTAGAAAGACTTTCCCGCCTGTGTCGATTTCACGCGAGCAACTCATTCACTCATGTTCACAGCATGCAGAAGCTTTTTGTCCCAGTCTAGTAACTTTTGATGCCAGACATGAGACACGAGACAGTCATCCACATGCAGTTTTGTATATTATGGACCATTTACTTTGAACAGTACTGCTGTGCATTTCAGCTCATGTATACATGCTAGCTCTCTGATCTGCATTAATATTTGGCTGGCACATGCATGCATGCATCTCGGCCTTTAAGTTGTTTCCAGGGGAGATTTCAGATCCAAAATGCTCCATTAAAACTCTACGGCTTAAGCATTATATATACAGAAAGGACAGGCTCCTTAACATTTTAGGTGATATTTTTTCTTCTTTACATTAAATATATATTCTTTAAAAGCTTGCATTTTGTAAATCATTTGTCGATTGACTTGAGATAACTTCAGCTAATTCAGATTCATGGACTGGCAAAAGTAAGTTGCACAAAAGTACCTTTACTAAATTAAGGATTGAGATAGCAGAAATAATGGGCTTTGCTTGTGTTAACTTAGATGGAGATGAATGCTACAATGAAGAGAAACTGGTTGATCCATTGCATATATCACCATGGCTAGCTGGGCAGCGTCCAAAATTAGTCGCTTTTGGCCATATATAATCATTATTGCTTGAATTACATATAAGAAGATGCCAGGATGAGAACATTGATGGGAATTAAAGCCATTGAAAATTCAGAACCAAAATCAATGGAAAAACACAATCAATAATCGTACGTGTAGGTTGGCTATATAACTAGTAACTTTGTGAAAATGTCCCCATATATATATATATATATATTATAATTTATTATTATTTGGAAAATTAACCCTTTCTTGAAGTTTGTGGGAGAAAGGCTAAAGAGCTAGCTGAGTGCTGTATGGGGATTTGAGGCCAAAGGGAAAAAGGAGAGAAAAGCAAGAAAAAGAAAGGTTTAGTAATTATTGCTGTTGGAAGAAATTAAGAAAGAGGCAAAAGGAAGGTTTCATGAGATGAGAATGAGATTCCCTGATGGAAGATGACATATGCAAGAGTGGTTGAGAGAGGAAGATCAGAGGGGGAGGGATGGAATAGAAGACTAGAAGCTTTTGGTTTGTCTGGTTGTGCAGAAGATAAAAAAAATAAGGCAGTCTTTTTTACTAGGCAAATGGCATGTATTGTACCTAAATCCTGCCACTTAGAAATATACTTTCTAAAAGCTTGGATATATCATAACAACAAGCTTGCCTTCCTTTCACTAATCCCTATGCCTCTCTCTCTCTCTCTCTCTCTATCTTCTCTCACAAACAATACTGAATATACGTGGTCGTAGCTAGTAGCAAGGAACTTTGCTAGCCTGTTGCCTGCCCCCGCTCCTTTATTTGGCAAGTCCTTTTTTTATTCTCATTTGGCTAATCTTTGAGAAAAACTCCACATATGATTTATTATTTTGATCTTTTTATTTATATACACATATTGATGTGTAAATATGAATTTAAATAAAAAGATAAAAATAACAAATTACATATTAATAAGTGGTATGGCCGGAGATGGTAATTAGCATTTCTCAATCTTTAAAATGTCAAGTAACACAAATTATTTGAGTAATTCCACCATCATATCAATTTAGAGTACTGGTCAAATTATCTCAATATGAGACCGGCCTTTTAGGTTAAATTAAGGCGTAAACTGGCCTATTGCCTATTGTGATATTCCTCCAAATAATGGGTTGTAGATCAACACTTGTTTTCCATTAGGATAAAATTATGGGTTATTTTCTGAGCATTGTGATCATGGCCAGGCTCGTATATACCAATTGTAGGGTTCGGATTTGAAAGTGAGTGGGCCATCATGTTAAGAAACTAAAGTACTAAGCGATAACTTGATAGTCTGCGCGCGATGATTTTTACTGAAATTTAAGCTGCCAAGTGCCACAGACTGCGATATGGGGACGTGCACAGAAATTAAGAAAGTGTCATCAATGAAAAAGAAGACTGATCAAGACTGTCATTCAAACTTTCAAAGTTCTATCGAGCATCTTTCTAGTAACCGTTGACATTGTGTTTTCTCTATTATTTCCGCTTCTTTTCCCTTCTCTTATTTCCTTTTGGCCGGGTTAGCACCACTATATGTGACGGACCACTATCACACCCAGCGCAAATACACATACTCCATCAACTTAGTTTGCCTTTTCACTCACGCTTACAACAGGTTTTACAGCCTCCCCCCTTTAGAAAAAGGCTAAAACTTCTTTAGAATTGTCCAGTATATATGGCCTCTTAGTTCATCAAAAGAAAGCGAAAAGAAATTCTTGGAATTCGATTATACTTATAATAAGCTTCAGTATATATTTTGTATTGGATGTGACGAGGAAATTAAAAGCAAGTTTCTTGAAATTTCCCAATTTGATTAATATTACTATCCCAGCTGGTCCTTATAATATATCCTAGCTTATAACCATCCTTCAATCTTAATTTCTAAGAGCCATCCAGCTTCAAATTATTGAAAATGAAAGATTCACTCACCCAACTGACGACAGACAGAATAGTGATTATTCTGTAGACTAATTTCAAAAAATAATTGAGATCATTATGATTTCCTCCTGCATCACCAACACATTACTTTTTAGGGAAAAACAAAAGAGATGGAAATTAAAGATCATGACCTCCAAACGCATTATCTTTTATGTTTTCCCCTGATTATGTTATTTTGAGGTTTAAGTAGTTACTGTTAACGCTAATTCCTTCTTGGGTCTTTTCCTTGCAACTCTAGGGACATAAACATGAATTTGCATTTTTTGTACATGCCTTCTAGAGGGCCGGATGATCTTAAAATTTTCTAATTATAATCCACATGCGATCATGTACTATATATAATCTTGCTTTAGAAAAGCATAGTTGCTTTAAGGGGCCAGAATGTACGTACGTATTGACAATTAATTAAATAATCATCCGGGAAACCTTTTGGATTTGTAATTAAGTAATTGTTTCTGCATATCTCTTGAATTTATCATGCATACGTACGTACGCACGCATGAATACGAATGGATTTGTCATGCGTGCTTACATGAGTTATCATGATTGGCACCTCGATTAATGTCTTATGGTTAATTTACATGATATATTAATTGCATGGAGGTTCAATAATCAAATGTGGGGTACGTAGCTACTAGCTATCACTTTGATCACTGGTTGCCAGGTTGGGCAGCTGGTTGAAGGGAATATCCATAAATTAAAAGTGTCCATATTGGTATGACCCTCTGATCAACCGACATGCATATGCATGCTTACCTCATCTTGTACTTGATTGCTTAGATCTTACAACACAAGTACTGGCTTTTTACACATGGGAGATAGCTAGCTACACACGTCGTGTGATGTTGATCACATGCATCGATCGGTACGTAATTTCATCTAGCTATAATTTTATATCAAAGTCTAAACTGATCAAGTCTTTAATTTTATATCAAATTAAAAAAAAAAAAGAAATCTAAAAACTGCTTATTTTTTACCAGTTATTTTTTTTCAACAAAATGATTATTTTCAGTTAAAATGAGTATGCTTTCGTCGTAAATAGTCATTTTTATCGTAAAAAAAATCACAAATATATCTGTTTTTCTTGTAGTGTATATAAATTAATAAAAAGAATAAGAGAACTTAGCCTCTAATTAATGAAAGTAATATGCATGGACCGACAAGAGATCAGGACTAGTGAAGCATGAACACTTTCGATCGGGAAACAAAAAGCAGTAAAATCCTCAAATATATATTAATAACCCTCGAATATTATTCTCTCGTCACATGTCTCAATTATTGATCACCAGGTAATTCGATCTAAGTTTAGCTCCATTTGTCTCGACAAGACTTCGTGGGAGTCTATCAAAGAGACCAATGCATGACAGCTTAATTTCTATCAAAATGCATGACGGGAAATTGGGATCATTTCTACTGCGCGTCATTCAGATTGGCATGACATGATTGTCCAATCGTCTTGTTAATGAATTGAGATTTTGACGGATAGTGGGCAAGTTTTATTATCCGATCATCCTGTTGTTGATTAAAAAAGTAACGCGTACATGATATCTTGATGACAGTAAACGTAGGGCGGTGGCCAACCTAATGCCAGTAGCTAGGCATATTCTCTCGATGATTTTGGCATGTATGAACCACTAAGACCTCAGTGAAGAAGATCCAAAGAAAAAGGAGGGGTACGGTACTGGGGATTAATTCACTTTTTCTTTTTTAATGCCTTTTTTTGTGGGGGTGGGGAAGGGGTAAAACTAAATCCTTAACTGGTCTTAGTGGCATTTACTTTTCAAAATAAGAAAATAAAGTGCTATATTTTTAACTCAAACCCTAGCTCCTCCTAGAATTCGTCTGTAACTAAGTGACAATTAATTTTCTGCAGCATATACATCAGAATGCCGCAATGACTGTGCATCAGGTGGGATATCATGAATAAGAGCCAAGAAAACATAAGAGGAAGAAAGAAAAGAAAAAGACAAGGGAGTACTGAGTCAAAATGAAAGAAAAAACAGAACGTCCTAGCTAGCTAGCACATGCAGGTAAAAATCCTAATGACAGAAGCTCACTCCATTATAAACTGATGTAAAGAGTTAATTAAAAACAAACAAGAGCAAAGCTAGGGTAGCATACCTCTTTAAAGGGAAACTACAGCTAACATTTATATAGGAAAGAAAATTGCTATCAAATACGCAGAGACATTTGGTCGAACTTCCTTTGGTGGGGGAGGCATAGGCATTGGTACTTCTGCCCTTTTACAGGAGTTTGAAGTAGTATTTCTGCCTGGTCGTTTAATTTAAAGCTTTTTTACGATCAACAATCCCCCCAAGTTTCGGAGGCAGGCTCTGCGAATCCAAAAGCATGGGACTTCAACAACGTCTGGTCAGTACGTTCATATGGTTGTTGGAACGTCTGATGATGGTCTACGGCGCCATTACTCGTGAAAGATAGCATATCTTTCACGTTCACGCTAACGTTAACGTGACCACCATGTCCGACGTCCCCAGCACAATTGCCATCCGTCAGACCCAGAAAGTCCCTTGTCAGACGGTCAGTCTTCCGCCACGCTGCATTAATGTCTCCGGACGTGAACCCAGTACCCATGTACTCGGAGGCCGGGATGTGACTCATTGGGTTCATTTGAGTCACTGTTCCAAACTCGCCCATGTTGTTTAAGTGAGTCATCATGTGACCTACTGACTGTGCCTGTTGGGTTGCAGTGGCAGCTGCACCGACGGTTGCAGCCTTTTGGAGGAGTGCAGTGGCTGAGATGTGTGCTGACGTGGCAGGGTTGGAGGTGTGTTGGGTGGTCACATGAAGGTTTTGGAAGGGTGAGGTTATCAATGCCTTGGGGTGGTGCTGTGTCGGTGGTTCTTGGAAGAAAGTTTGCGCATGGGGAGAAGAGAGAGAATGTAGTGGCATTTGGAAATGGTGAGCTTCAGGCTTGATCTGAACTAGGTTGTGGGTGGAATTAGGGTTAGGGTTTTGGGGTGGGTCCCAGGGAGTGAGCTGGGAGATCATGTGGGTTTGTGGTGGGGTTGGAAAGTGGAAGAGAGGCTGAACTGTTGGCCGGTTTGTTGTGGCTAATTGGTTTGCTGAGAGTCTTGCACTTTCTTCAGCTAATGCATCACAGAAAGCTCTATGGGTAATGAAGCTGTCCTTCCTATAGTAGTCACATGAAAATTAAAGAAAAAATTCCAGAATATGGTTATAAATGTTATATATACGCACCCTAATTAACTTAAATATATAAGGATGATATTCAGCATACGCACCCTAATGTTGCATGCGGATGGCAAAGAGACACAAAGGTCAAAATTAGGCTTAGAAGAACATAAAGGAACGATCGTGATAAGTACCCTTCTACAACTGGGCACATGCAAAATGGGCACATGATAAGTACCCTTCTACAACTAGATCAGCTAATGCATGAAACAAAGATATGCAATTGAAGCCCCATGTCACGAAGAGAAAAGCAAGAAAATCAGAGATTCACTCTTCAGCAAGTAATTAATTGCATCCTTCAGGAAAAAATCTTCATGGATTTTCTCAGCCATGAAACCCCAAAAGTATATATATATTTTTAGCTTTCTTTTTTAACTTTTTTTCTTTTTCCTGTATAAGAGTACTAGACCATCATTATTTTTTATACTGCAGTCACTCCGTTAACAAAGTACCAATAAAGGCCAGATATACACAGTAAAAGGAGAGGTTATAGGAGAAAAACAATTAAGTTTGGTATTGAGTCACAGACAATACAGTAAATGAAAGCTGGTTGCATGCATTCTTTCTTTTGGTTCTCTGATCTCTTTTATTCTTTTCATACATCAACTTAAAATGGTTCAGAATTCAGTGATATGCAGCTATCAGTTTTTCTTGTAATGTCACGGCCATCAATAGACACTTATAGTAGTAGTCTCTACTTTCATGCAAGCTGCCATTTCGTTTAGGTTCCACAAATATTCCATGCAGCTCTTACCAAGTTAGCATTCTTGTCTAAGAATCTCCAAAATCCCACCGAAGAAACAATAAAATATATATGTCAAAGACTGTCCTAACATTAGAGTGAGCATCATGGCTGACAATCCAACGTAATGAATGATAGCAAAGAGAACATCGTAAAACCAAAAGAAATCTTAATATGAAAAAAAATACCAAGACAAAATAATTGTACCTTGAGAAAAGGGTTCCGCAGTCACATCTATATTCTCTTGTCCCACAGGTTTTAGAATGAGCCTTCCAATCTGATTGAACTGCATAGATCTTTGAGCATTTCTCACATTTCCACTTCTTCTCCCCATGTTTCCTGCAATAGTGTTTCTTAATTCCTGTAAGATCACCCAGAGCCCTTGAAGGATGGTGGTGAACACAAGAAGGCTCAGGGCAAACATAAGCTCTCTTTCTGACCTCTTTGCTGTTTCTTTGCTTCAGTTTCCAAGGGAGGTTATGGCCTCTCCTGTGAAGCTGAAGGTTTTGATCCCTCTGAAAGCCCTTGTTGCAGATCTCACACACAAATCTATTGGTGGCCAGTAGGGTCTTTGGGGATAATGCAATCACTTCAGAATCTGGGTCTGAATCACCATCAAATACTAAGACCAAAATGAAACATGAGAGCAATCTAATGCGAAATTGAAGAGACATGTAAATAGATCTTACCTGGGTTTCCTGGGAGGCTTCTCTTTTTCTTCATCTTTTGTGGCTGCTGTGGATTAGTAGCTGAAAGCATTCGATTTAACGTACCAAGGTCCTGAACTCTTGTACCAGAAGAAACACTAGCTTCTTCAGACAAAGAAGTTGAATTAGACATAGCTGCAGGCAGCATGGCCTTTGACCAAAACTCCAACAGAGAAACAAGAAAATCCAATAATCTGATCTCTTCGTTTGTTTGAAATCTTCTCCTCCTTTATTGTTTCTTCAAGTACCCCTTCTGCACCTATGAACAGACTAAAAAGGCAGACCTAGGAATAGAGAATCCCAGCTTTGGACATAACTAAGCTTGTTGAAGAACAGGTGGCAGTAACACATAGCCACAGAAAGGCATCATTCATTGGTTTGGCAAAAGCAAAATTAATCTCGTGAGAAGAATGATGATGGTGATGATGACGAAAGGTTATTCTCCAAGTCGCTATCTAGGCCATGGATTGCTTGCCTGAGCAACTCTGCAGAACCAGCTCAGATATATCTCTTTCCACTTCCTCTCTCTCTCTCTTAAAGCCATCATAGCTTTCACCATGCAGTCTAACATGGAAAGAACAGTCAATAAGATGGGTTTTCTTTAAAACATCCTCCCAAACCAATAGCCTTTTCCCTCTCCTATTTATCCATAAATGTGTACAAAGCGATCAGGGACAGAAAATGAAGAGAAAAAATCAGTACCTGGGTGTTGTAGAGGGTAGTGCACAGAGGGTAGAGGGTGATGATTACAGGGGCAGCCTGAGTGGGTGGTAAATTGGAAAAAAAAATGATAAATGATAAAAAGAAAAAATCAAGGTAGGGAAAAAGATAGGAAGCAAAAAAGAAAAAACGAAGAAAAGAGCCCGGAATACTGAAGAGAGAGAGAGAGAGAGAGAGAGAGGAGGGCTGCCCGAGAAAAGACTGGGAAAGAATCCCAACCCCACTTGACCCAGAAAATTTTCTCCTTATTTTTCTTATTCGATTTCTTTCGATTTGAGTCTGAAGTTAGCACTTTCTGTCTTGCCTTTGTTCCTGTAATAAAACACCCAAATCCTAAAAGGCCCTTGATTTGAATGGAATGATATTAAAAAGAGGGATTGCTTATTTAATTTGCTTACCAGAAGGCTTAGATCAAGAATGAGACGCTAGCCATGGAAAAGCTTTGAAGGTGGTAAAGGCAAAAGTGTTGAAAGATAGGCCATCTCAAGTACCTTTCACAAACCCCACAGTAACATGATGATCCATTTCATTGATCAACTCTTAGTTTATATATACAAGTCTTACAAATTTACTATAAATTATAACAATCAGCAGCTTGTTGCTGTATTATCATGATATTGTCGGTACGTATCTTCATTCCAAATTTCCTTCGAGAAATGAACTTGTCCAATGAGGGTTAAGCTTGCTTATTAATATTGTTATCTTTTTGGATTTTTTAAATGATTTTTAATTAAGTTCTTAATTTCTATCAATGTATCCTTTCAATTAATACTGTATATTCGGTTAGAGGAAATATCTGAATTACATTCTTGTTTTCCATTATTATGTATGCATGCATGGTTAGAGATTAATTTTACTCCCCTTTCTGTCACTCTTTATTTTGTTATAATTCTCACTTCAATTATTGCACAGTGAAAGTACTTGAAAGAAACCCCACAGAGATCGATCAGGAATTTCGAAGTCGTCTTGATCTTATTTCCCCCCTTTTATACTAGTTTCTTTATTCCAAAACTAAATAACCTAAAGCCATGGAGAGGGAACACGAATTCTCTATTTTGTCCCCTTTCATCATTAGTATTATACACTACATATATATTGCTGAACGTGTTCAAATTTTTTTTTTTTTTAAGAAAGAAGACGGTACTCTAATTTTAATAATAGCTTTCACTTATTGCAGAAAAAATAGTAGTTACGACTTGAAACTTGGGATTACAAACCAAAACCAAAATGCGGGCTCCAAAAACTACATATATATACCAAAACCATATTACAAATTTTCAAAAACTACATGAAATATTGCTGAACGTGTACATGAGCATTAATTCATGCATGGCTAGTGTTGTACCGTCCGTTGCAGCATCATGTTCTTTTTCTAACATTACAAGAGATTTCTATCTTTAGAAGCCATGCATGCGTGGCGCCGTGGGCCTAAACATGGCAGCAACCATGCAGTTCCATAAGTTTAATTTAGGCGTGGATGAAATAGGACCCATCTGCATGCAAAACTTTTGGTACAAATACATAGCCTAGCTAATGCATGTATATATGTGGCTCATATAAATCCTTTTGGAATCCTATGCGGGTACTTCTTTTTTCTTTTGAATATGCAATGACTTTTCAGGACTGAGATTAATTCATGTTTTTTTTTTCTTTTAATAAGATGAGATCGATTATTGCTTCATTGATTAAACTTTTAAGCTGGAAAAATGGTGCAAGCTGGTTATAATATCGCTAGCTCATCATGACCATTGAAAAATTAAGGTAATATTGTATGCCATTGAGAGTTTGGCAATTAGCTAGCATGCATGAGTACTACCATATTATAGCATATATAATATTTATATATAATGATGATTATGAGGTTCTACATCTGATAAGTACGTATTAATATTTAATCATTTCTATAATTAATTAGCTAGCAGGAGACAGATAGAGGCCAACATCTGTCTTACCTGTTATTAATTGAGGCTCAGTTGCTGATCATAAATGTCGACGATGTTAACTTTGTCCGACACTCCTGTATTTTCATGTTTTGATGCTTTTAAAAATACAGGAATTGAGTCTATAATATATATATATATATATATATAGGATATTTTACCAAGGACTTTACTCCTTTTACAAAGAGATCTATCAGGTGTTCGTATTTGGTGTAAATAAGCGAGCTAGCTAGCTAGGCAGAAGACAAAAGAGGATGGAAGATTGGATCCCACTTCTTGAACATCCCAATTATACAATATATATATATAGGTAGCTACTCATGTTAATTGATGAATCCATCTGGAACGGATCGATATATTTTGACCTTTTCAAGCAAGTATTACATGCAGAAGCAGACACATGCATGCAGAGTCTTTTTACATGTTCTTGCTGATCTTGTTATTTTGATTTTTCTAATTATTACTGATGTGCGCTATCTAGCTAGCTAGCAGCTGCATGCAGATCAGAGCTGGGATCGATGTTAATCATCATGAATGGTAAAGAATGGCGCATCATGCGGGCCATACCTTATTCACGGGTTCATCTTCTATATATATATATTATATTCTCGGGTGCAGGTTTCGGCTAATATATATATATATATATATATATATATATATATATATTTATCTTACCCCAAGCTAAGGTCACTGCAATACCACTGCCCATTATCCTTATCGTGCATGCAGCTATATTTTTTTTTCAACTTTTCTATGGACCTTGCTTCAGAATTCATGATTACTTCTTTTCCTTCGGCCCAGCTAGCTATATATGATAATCAAATATTTTTACCCCAATCACTCCTGATCGATCGATGAAGTTGATAAAAAAAGAAAAAAAAATATTTAAATAAGATTTTGTTTACTTTCACAAATTCTCTCAATACTTGTCATATTTTCACAGCATTCTCTCCAATACAGTTCTCAACATATCATCATCACTCATAGAAAATATATTCAAATGGTTATAGATTGTATCTATTTCTTTAATAAACAAATTTGAAGTTACATAAATTGAGTCTGAAATCTACAATGTGACATCGTAAAAAATCTTCAATCGTACAAAAACCTTAACAATTTTCCAATCATCTAAACTTGGTGATTCTTCTCCAATCTTACATAAATATGGGCCAAATTGATTATTTTCACCTTGCATTACTTCTAAAGCCGCATAATACTTAAGAGCCATACTCAATATCAAATATGTTGAGTTCTACCTGATTGGAACATCAAGAAAAAGAAGCCCACCACCCAAGATATTTTGTCTCTCTGCACATGACTTGAACTTATCAAGTCTTGCAGGGGAAGACTTCACATATATATTTCATTACATTTGAATCTTTACAATTGATCCATTAATTTCTTTCAAACTATCATAGATAATAAGATTCAAAATATGTGCACTAACATCTTATGTATGTAAGGTTGTTGTCTAATACCATACAATCTCTAACTTTGGTAATTTTTCTCAAATAATTGATGATCGTAATATTAGAGGATGCATTGTCCATTGTGATTATAAATATCTTCTATATACCCCATCCAATATCTTCTTGAAGTATAGAATTATTTCTCTAAAATATATTGGTTATGTCATCTAATTATGCTTGGTTCAGTGCAGCATGGTTATCTTTCTTGGGGACTTGAATTATAGAATTTCTATACCAGGAGCAACAACATCAACACGGTGAATATTTTGGAGAAATTACTTGTATACCATTCATTGATCTTATTTTTTTTTTAAAAATAGAGTGATCAGAAATGAAGAAAAAAACATGAAATTTATTTTGACAAAGACTAAAAACAAACGGGCCGTGTCGATTGAATCATTGACATATTGTCAATTTACATCTTGTATATTAGTAATTAACGGAATAAGGTAATGACAAAATATCTATATTAATTTTGGACTAATATGGACTTGATTATTTTTTTAATGCCCATTAGCTTTGAATTGCCTATAGGTGTGGAGCCCCCAGCCCCTGCTTGGGAATGAACGGTAAATGAAACGCTAAGACATGCAACACATGGCTACATACTCCTCGTACATAACAGATAAAATGCGAGGCTCCTAGATATACTAGCAGTATGCAATAATTAATGCAGCGAAAAATATAAGGTTCGTATGAAATTAGGCAACACCTAAAGCAATTGCCTTAGCACATGGTACCGTAAGACTATGCATAACCAAAACATTTCCTTTAACATAAAATTCATATCAAAAGTACACAATGAAAGATATGTTCATTGTCTCCCAAAATATGGATAACTTACAAAACCTTTCTTTTTTTCCCAAAACAAAGGGACGTATCACAAAGGAACTTAAGTCACTAGAACATCCAAAATATATTTCCTAGTACAGGAAAATGATCCTTTTTTTTTTCTTTTCATAACTAGTCGGGCTTCTTCCTTTTCTCCAATAATCGATCATTATCCTAATTCCTTAATCTCTTCAGCTCTTCAATGAGCTGTAGTGCCTCAGAAATGAGTCGGTTGGCGTACTGTATCCTATCCAACAAGGAGGGCTCCGACGAACTCTCATTGTTCTTTGGTACCTCCTCGCTGGTCGGACGTACTATAGTCGTATTGTGTTTCACCATGGGGTGATCTTCTAAATGTGTCACAACTTCTATAATTTCAAATGAAAAATGGTAGTAGAAACTGCCACAATGAGATTTCAAAAAATATTAGCAAGTAAACATAAAACATACAATGATTAACATAAGCATACAATTGGCAAATCGTGGAATGCATGCATGAACATGTACTTGACACACGACATGATCGAAAAACTTGACTTATGTACTTGGACCTTTTTTAAAAGACATGTAACAAATTTTTTGGACTTTTTGGAAAAACATTCTTTGACATCATTTCATATCATATCATATCACATGATCCGTATCATGTGAACTTATTATTTTATTCTTATAACACATGGTGGACACATCACGACTCTCCTAAACACCGTGTGTTCCTGCTAGTTACCGCACTACCAAAAGTCCGTACACCGTGGTGAATATGTGTTATTCATATTTATTATAACGCGACATTACTTCATGAGTTATTAGCCTTAGTCATGGCCCTTACTAGCATTAGGTGCTACCTCGCTCTGGCATCATTTCCAAAAAGATCCATTCAAGGCACGCCGACGGTTCTTTGTCGACTCAGAGGTTACCACTCTATTCTTAAGCACTCCAGAGTAGACGCAAGAGTTTCACTAGGACATTCTCCTGTCCTAATATTTGGGGTCGTGATAAAATATTTTTAGACACTTTTCTTTTTCTTTTTTAAAAAGACCGTTTACCCAAATGCATGTGACATGAGACTTAAAGACGTGTTCCTTTTTATACTTGACATGTGACACATGAGGTGCCGTGCATGAAATCATCAAGCGAAACATATTCAAATCATGGCATGATAACATAAGACACATAGAATATCAAAACAACTTCATAAACATAGAAGAACATGACTTAACCGAATCTTCATGACACATAAAACATCAACATGTCCTCAAGCGAAACCAAAACATGTGCATGTGAATCATGGCATTTTCAACATAGATCTGAATCATATAACCTCTTTATGATCTTATACAAAGTCAAAACAACATATTCAACTAAGTAAAACATAGATTGACAATCAAAAGTAATCAATAACAAAGAATAATTTACACAAATATATACACATGTTAACCAAACTAAGTTGAGTGTTTACTTACAAAACTTCTTCAAGAAAGCACTAATAAGCTGTAAATGAAAGTACAACTTGTTAGAATAAGGGTTTTGAACCCTAATCCGTGTGCATGAGTGTGTGTAAGCTTCTAGGGTTCGTCACGTGTTGTGGAAAATACTTCAATTAAATAGCGTGAAGTCCGAAGCCTGAGCAAATCAAACTCAAAAGTTTCACTTTAATATCATGTCAAATAGTGATCATGTGTTCCAACAATTTAAACTAAGAAGAATAGGTAAATTTAATTATCTAAATTTTTCCCTCACAATTTTTAACTCTTATCAGCTGGGCCTTATTAAAAATCATGTATAATATATAAAGCAAAGATTATATATATATATAAATATATATATATTTTAATCATAAAAATATCTAAAAAAAAAACTCATAAATTGATATGATTTGATGTCTACGTTAGATTGTAAAATTATAAAATAGATCTAACATATCATGATGTAAAACAATATTAATGTGTGAAATTATTTTTATAGAAATTTTTAGAGTTGCAGCACTTATATATATAGAAATATATATATTTATATTGTGATAGACTTACGTTGTGTTTGAATGTTGAGTTGATCTCATGAGATGATCTAAGTTGATTTATGAACAGTAGTGTTTGGTGGATCTTATTGAGATGTTTTTTAATGTAAATAATTTAAAATATGTGTTTGAATATATGAAATAAATTGAGATGAGTTAACTTTTTTATTAAAAGTTAAAAAAGTATTGGGTCTAATCAATAATGGATTTGAAAGAGTTAAGATAAGTTGAGTTGATTTCAACAACTAAATACACCCTAGTCTAATGACATGTTTGAAAAGTGAGATAATATGAGAATTTTATGAATAATAATAAGATAATTTATAAATAATAATAAATTAATTTAAGATAATATTTTACGAGATTTTAAGAAATGAGAGAATTTTTTAAAAACAAGTCTAAGGATAGGTTTGAGGGGTGAGATGAAAATTTTGTGTTTTGTTTTAAAATTTAAAATATTATTTTTTAGTTTTGAAATTTGAAAAAGTTGAATTGGAATTTAAAAAAGTTATATTAAAATTTAAAAAATTTAAATTTTTTGTTATATTTTATATAGAAATTTAAAAAAATATAATAATGAGATAAGATGAAGATAAAAAATCTAATCTTATTTTTACCCCAATCCTATCGTTAGAGTTGGGACTAAATAGAAGGCCGAATGAATATCCTTCCGAGGCAATGAGCCCAAGAAAAGAGTTAGAAAGCCCATGCATGTCAACATCGATAAGGACATATCCGTTGGTACATTCGACCCTAAGCATCATCATTACCTCACGAGAAAGGCGAGGAATAGAGCTGAGCTGACTTGGACCCCAACCTCGATCCAAGTGTCGAGTTCACGTGCCTCCATGACAGACAGACAGACAGACAGACATTGCCAATTCTAATTAATTAAAGCATTGCCAGCATATTCGGACAGACCATGCTCAATCGCTCATCAAAAAGCTAAAAGAAGAAAGAAAAAAAGATAGAAAAGGAAATCGTACGTTGTGGTTACTTCTAACTTTCTTAGTTCTGGCGTGTGATTTGAAGAACCCGAGAACTAAGTGATTAGAATCAACTTCACATGAATGAACAGGAATGGATGTTTAAGGCATTACATGTAAATAGGAGTTGACTTCCGATCCATATATGTGGTTCTGAATTACATTTAAAGAATAAGAATCATTCATGCAAAATGGAACTTGTTTAGCCATACATACATACATCCAAAGAAGCTGGTAGGTCATGCAGTACATGGATGTGAATCAAATTGGAAATTAAGACGACTTCCGGGCCATTTCTATAAACAAAGTCATGTCGTAATTAAAGTGTATGGCCAATATTCTGGGGTTGGCTAGAAGTCTTGATTTTGTGATCTGTACGTACGTGCGATATTGCTAACTAGTCATGAAGCTTACGCTTTATTTAGTTATACAAATTATTTTATTTTATCTTATATAATTATTATAATTTTTTTAAATTTTTATACAAAATATAATAAATAATTCTATTTTTTTAAATTCTAAAATAAAAATAATATTTTAATAATATTTTATTCAACTTTTACATTTCTTCACATCTGTATAACCAAACGAGACCTTTATCTTATTTGTAGAAGTTGTTAAATCCTTAAAAACAGTACTGCATAGATCCTACATAGTTGTATTTTCTCACTAGGTCCCATTTGGATTCATAGTTGATTATCTCAACTCAATTTAACTCATCTAATCATTATAAATTTTTTTGAAAACAGAACTGCATAGATCCTACATAGTTGTATTTTTTCACTAGGTTCCATTTGGATTTAAAGTTGATCATCTCAACTCATCTCATCTAATTATTATAAATTTTTTAAATTTTATATAAAATATAATAAATAATTTAACTTTTTTCAAATCTTGAAACAATAATAATATTAAAAAATAATATTTTAATAATATTTTATTCAACTTTTAACTTTCAATATCTTAACTCATCTCAGTATCTAAATCTCGCTTAAATATCTCCTGATGACTATATATATTTGATAATTTCCTATAATTTGACCATTTTCATCACTAAAAAGGCCGTCACGGACGAGAACATCAGGACAGATATTCAGAGTTGGTGATGTTAGGCATTGTTTTTTGGCTCTTTTTGGTTAGTTGCAACGTCGTACCTCTCTTATCTATCTGCTAAGCTCTGATCTCTTTAATATGTTACTGTTTTGTCGGCTGCAACAACTTGATTAAGATTGAAAGATAATTAATTTTAAGGTCATTTAATTATAATTAGTATTAGTTTTACAGGATGGATGGGCCAAAAGGGGGACGACCCTTGTTCCAAAATTTCAAATTTATAGCCAACACAAAAGCTGAAAAACTTTCTTCATTTGTTTTATATGTTAATCATCCAAATCATAATGAATTGACAAGTACCTAAACTTAACAAAATCTATTACTGTACGCAGTATAAAATATTACTAATTAATGTTGATCAACTTAATTGGATCCTAGTCTAGAGAGATAAAAAAGAAAAGAAATAAAAGCATAATTGGTAAAAGTCAAATTTGTTTCGTTTACTAAAAGGTAATTTAATAATTACACTGATGCCTACATGAGTAAAGTTTGCCATTTTTTCTTTTTATAATTTATTATAAAAAAATTATTTATTTGTGATCAATTATTTTTTACAAAATGATTATTTTTTATTAAAATAAATCTATTTTCATTATAAATAATTATTTTTATTACAAATAAATCATTAATTACAAATATTTTGCCCCTTCCTGTCCCTTACTTCAGTTTTCTAGGTCCGCCATTTTTGGTTTGTATATATATTTGTAACTGCTATATCAATTTATTCACAAAACCAAAACTATAGCTGATCTTCTCCTGTTAGTAAATGGTATTATATATATATATATATATATATATATATATATATATATATATATATTTATATATGCTTCAGGAGAATCCATAGTACTTGTCGATGGATGGATTTCTTAATATTAATATTGCATGAAGTTCAAAATCCTCCCCTAGCCTTAAGCCAATGGAAAGTGGCTGAATCCATTAGCTTGTCTTTTGGTAATCAGAAACGAGGAGTTGAGAATCTTTTGGTAAATATGTTAGATTAACATGGAGCGGCAGAGGTGATATTGTACGAATTACATGATGTCTTTCTTCAAGACTCTTTAATTTCTCATGTCATGAAGTGGTACGTAGTGCATCCAATATTATATATACTCAGTATATATATATTCAGTCGTTAAAGTAGATTTTTGAAAGTCCAAGCGGCAGTAGAAGTACTACTACATACGTACATTGTGAAAGAAAGTCCCCTCATGAGTGATGCATGGCTACGCAACATTGCACCACCATTAATGCATCTCCTTCAAAGATTACTCGTCTTAGGCCAATGTCTGATCTACTGAATGCATTAATGGCTTTCCACAGTCCAATGGCTTCTGCATCTAAAGGAGGTTTAGTTATGAAAGGCTTTGAACTACACAACGAGCCTTTCACTTCCCCGCTATGATCCCTGCTTGCCCTAATTCCAAACCCTACCTTTTTCCTGTACTGCTTGGCAATGGCAGCATACGGCCAGTTGCCTTTGATCGCATGATTGCTTCCTCTGGGTAGTGTCATTTGATCACTTCAGTCTGAGCCTTCATGCTTTCTCCTCACTACAAGAAATACTTGTTTTTCCCACGAATAATTTTTGTGGCAAAAAACAGCCATTTTGTGGGAAAAGCTCTATTCACACAAAATTTCATCGTGGAAAGCTAGTGGGATAAAACTCGTCGAAAAAAGTACTATATCCCATAAAAGGTTTAAGTCGTGGCCAATAAATTCCTTTTACCACAAGACAACCCGAGGCAAAATCCAAGTGGTTCACTGCAATTAGCACGTTCGACTTAATTGATGATCGTGAAAAATGTTGAATTTCCACGAGTTGTTGTCGTGGGTATTAGCATTACCCACGAGATTATGTGGTGGGGAAAACACTTCCTCCCACCAGTTTGATTCGTCAGTAAACGTATGACCAAACTTGTCCCCATTGAGGCTTGCATAAGAAATACCATATTTTCCATGATTACATTCGGTAGGTAATAGTTTTTCATAGAACTAAAATAGTTTTTTCCCACAAACTAGTTGATCCGTTGGTAATAATTAATTACCATGAACTTATCTTGTAGAAAATAATTTGCTACATTTCCTACGTATTTATCTCTTTCCCATAGGCACTTCCATGGGTATGACAGTTAATGTCCATTAATAAATCTTGTAAGAAATAATTTTGATGGTTGAGTTTAGCTACCAATTTTTACCTACAAACAATAGCTTGTGGGGAAAAGTGTTTTTTTTTTTTTTTATCGTGCGTAAACAATAGCTCTAGATTTGTGACATTTCTCACAAATTGTTTGCCAACAATACTTTTTCCATATTCTTATATCAATGCAATCAAGTTTTGTATTTTCACTGAAGATCACCTATATATACACGATAAAATCTATTTTGTAAACAATATTCTAGACAATAATAATCTATGCAAACACTCAAATTATGTGATTATCTAAGTATCAAATTCAATCTGTTATGTAACATACTGCAATAAACACTCACAAGACTAACATAATTATATATCAATATGTTATAACAAATTCCAATTAGAACCATTGTTCAATTAAGGCCATGGAAATACATGATTAATGTTTGTTAAGTGGGAATGACAGAAGGGTCATCAGTATGCATATATGATACCACAACTTGACTCCAAATTAAACACAGTTTCATTGAATTTGTGATGTACTTCAGCTACTTTTGATCTGCCCAAATGACCACCAAATATCCTCTTCATCCACACATGAAAGGGCTGATCGAGACCTGAAAATAAAGCACAAAGATGTTAGCCCATGAAAGCAAGGTGTGCCTTAGCAGTAATAGGCTTCCATACTGTTATCGTTGCTTAAAATATCTATGTCCACATATTTCATTGCAGAAATCTCCAAGTTAAGCTACTGGTCATTTACAGCCACAGACAAACTCACGATGAGGAGGTCAAGATCCTCCAGCAAACTTAAAATCAAATAACAAGTATATGGCTGAAAGGTTTTAAAGCAATATTTAATACTGTGTGTCAACTGAATATGCATGGTGTTGAAGAAAATTTGTCTTTTAGGCCCTGAAAAGTGTTGGCTAGCTCAAGCCCTTTATAAAATAATGGGGAATATCTTTGTACAGTAGATTCCACTACCAAAAAATATGGCTCAATATCAATATTCTCATTTGTAGCTTTTCAAACCATGTGTTTAAACAAGATAGTAAAATATCAAGTCAAAGTTCCCATAAGTCCAACCATCACTTCAGTATTTTTTAAGGCATAAATAATACTGGACCACAATGTGCACGGCAACAGATCCTTTAGATTTGATACAAAACTAATCCTTAGCAAACACTTGGTTGTTTACACTTTATAAATAATATGTGGCATCAGAGTTTAATGCATGAAATGCCAATTAAATAACCAACATCAATTTGTTTTATTAATTTGCAAAAGGTGTTGGTATACATCAGTCATTACCAACCTATTTATATTATAAACAAACTATTTTTAAAATCACATAGATGCATTACAGCCCAACTATATGAACTATGAACCGCAATTGGGGAAATATTAGCTCAAAATAACATTGGGAATACAAGTAACTTACTACGTTCCAATTATATTTTTCACTTCTGTTGATGGTTGCCAATTCTCTCCATCTGGTATGACACAGTGTAGTTCCATCAAGCTGTTTTTCTCCTTGCTAGAACCCTTACTGAAAACAGCCACCTACATGCATCCTAGTGTATCCCTGCAACAAAAAAATCAGTAAGTTTGACCAGCTAGACTTAGGTAAAAATTAAATCAACTTTCACAAATCAGGTGAGGAATTGTATAGGAGAAGATAACTCACATCATCACAAACACCATTACTTGCACCATACCAGCACCAAACTATTGTAGCTACTTCCATGGTGATACCAAGTTATATATTCCCAACACAAAATATATATACAACCACTTGCTACTTTTCCCTCAATATAACACCCCCTGCACATAGGGAACATCAAAATCTCAACACATTTGACACAATGTCATGTACAAAGGGGGAATACAAAACACAAAAGCCCCGCACTCCAAAAAACTTTCCAGTCTAGAGATGCCTATGCATCTCCCTAAGTCTCTTCTTGAGACTCCCTACTTGACTCCAACTGTGATGTTATCATGTTCAGTTGTTTGTCATGCCTAAAAAATTGTTCTTTCAAAGGAGCCATATCACCCAAAAGTGACTCTAGTTTAGTCTTATAAATATTTGCAGAAGTCTTGTTTCTTTCATTTTCCTCCACCAATCGCACAAATGCCTTGTTTTTTTGCAACAAAGGAGAGGGCTCAGGAATCATAGAGTGCTCCATCCCTTGTGCATATCCTGATTTGAACCCTAAGACCTCTTTGAAAACAAACGTAGCAGCATCAACATCTTCCTCAGACTCCATCTCATTCAACCTCTCTACCATAAGATTCTGAATATCATCAATCAAAATTAAACATGTTTTGTTAGTCACGCACAGTCCATTAAAAATTAGGCTGAAACTAAAAAAAATATTTTTTTTTTTACAAACTCACATAAGATGAATATGATTCAACACTTTAATATGCAATGTACAAATATTAAAATAACCAGGGAATACATGCACATATATTTGAATAAATCTGAATCCAAACAAAAGTATTACAAAATCTGGTCTGATTAAAGTTAATGATATAATAAAATAAAACCCTTGCACTGGGAGTAAAGTCAGCTGGTGAACACTGTTATGAAAGTGAGATAGCTGAAAGATTTATTCCAAACAAGGTACAAATTTTGGTTTTGACGTTGAACATCACATGAGCCTTTTTCAAGTTCAAGCAAACAAACAAGCTGAAAATATCTGGGCTACTACTATCTCCAACAACAACAATATTCTAAATATTTTACTAACTATCAAACCCACAACAACAGTCCCTAAGCTTTTTTACCTAGAGGTAAACTTTCACATGTTTTCACACTCGTTCCATGCCTCATGAAAGTATTGATTTTTATGAGGTTAAAGCACACATTAATACCATGGATCAAAGGCTCTGAAATAGGCAAGGAAATAAGATTGAGGCTGAGTAAAAAAAATCTACCCTTTCCTTCATTCAAAACTGCAGTTTGCCTCTGCTCACACTCGATGAAGAACAAATTAGATGCTCCACTTCAACTCCAAAAAGGGTTGGGTTGTGCGTACACTCACCTATGGTACTCTAACACTTTCAACAACCCTCTGGAGTATCTAAAAAATCCTCAGCCGATTACTTCTTTAGCCTACTTACCCTTTGTGCACGACATCACAAGTGAATTACTTGAGGAAACTAGGAGCTACTGATATAACCACTGTACCATCACTGATCCCGCCAGTTCACATTCCCTATTCTTAAAATCCCGCCTTTTACTTTTGTGGGCACTTGTATGTGTGACTTGTGGATTATGAGATTGTTTGGAGAGATTTGGTTCTAGTAGTTCATGGACTTATAATTGCACTGAATTTTTTATGAAACTTTTTTTGTTCTAAAACCTTATGGTTATGGAGTTTTTTGGACATATCTTTAAGTTATAAATGCACGAAAATTGTTATTCTTATATTTTAAACTTTTTCTGACTCATGCTGTACCATATAATATTTGCACTAAATAAAAGCATGTTACTTTATATATATATATATATATA
Organism: Cyclocarya paliurus; assembly: GCA_029856935.1. NCBI lineage: Eukaryota > Viridiplantae > Streptophyta > Magnoliopsida > Fagales > Juglandaceae > Cyclocarya > Cyclocarya paliurus. Next base: position 15,048,424 of record CM056953.1, on the reverse strand, counting down.
TATATATATAATAGATTGTATGTGAATAGATTTGGTCTTAATTGTGGGTTGGGTTGGCATACGTGGCTGGAAGGGATTTTGCTTGAAGTATTGGTTTGTATAAGGGGGACACATATAAGCTAAGGAGACATATCACTAGGTTTTGGTTCATGGAGTTATAATTGCACCGAAGTTTTGATGAAAATTTATAACCTTGTGGTCATGGAGTTTTTTGGTCTGATATTCTTTAAGTTATAAATGTACGGAAATTTTTGTTCTTATATTTTAAACTTTTTCCTGTTCATGTTGTACCATATAATATTTGCACTAAATAAAAGCATGTTGCTTTATATATATATATATATATATAATAGATTGCATGTGAATAGATTTGGTCTTTATAATTGTGGGAGTTTTTCGTTTGCATATACAAGCTAAAGAGGGCCCATTTTTACTACTGCTTATGATATTGTCATGTGTACATCATCATTGTTTGGACATGATAACAAGGCAAAAGAGGAAGAATACTAGTAGATTCAACACTTTGAGGTAGTCACAAGTAATTTTATCATGACCCAATCATCACTTTATACTCCCCCAGCTAGCCAAATCTGCTTACCAACTGTGATCTTTCTTCTAATGTTATATATTGGGTAAGTCATTAGAAATTCTAAGCATGCTGGACAACATGAACACAAATATATTCCACGGGCACATGTAAAAAAATAGGGGCGAATGTAGTTTTGGTGTCATGTTATATGAAGCTTGTGGAAACACTAAAATCCAGACCACATGATTGTACTTTACACTATAATGGGGAAGTACTAGACATGACAAGGATTGTAGCTGTGGGTGCTAAAGTCTGAAGTCAACATCAACACAGTGGCTTCGTCAAGTTTGTCAAAGCAACTGACACGAGCTTTCTACAAATATAATTAATTTGCACCAAGTCAGAGAACTATATAATCCATGACTAAACATGAATTAATGGAAATGCATGTAGGAATATACAGTACTATTAAAAAATTAGTTTGTCTATCTGTCAAATCCACATTTCCAGTTTTTATGTATGGTCGATGCAAAATGGAAGCTATGTTTTTTAACTAAATAGCTATGTGGATGAGATAAACATTACATATAATTAGAGAACCCATAATGAACATATACGATAAGATACACCATCATCACACTACAACAGAAACGGGTTTTTCCCGCGACCATGTTTGTCCATATTACCCGTATGGAATGCCACAAATATCTTTTTCTGGCATTTTCTACTCGTGGCAGTTTCGTTAGGAAAAACTGGCCGAACATAGTGTTATTTCCTGCGATGTCATTTTCTATCCCAAAAAATATTATTTTCGGCATTACCATTTCCTCACATAAAGCATACTTGTCGCTGCAAATATGTGGTTCATCAGTTCGGGACTTCATTAGAAAAAATTTCTTGTGGTGACATCGAACTGCCGGAATTAAGTATTTCAAGCCATAGTGTAATGTCGGAAAAAAATATTCTCAACAACACCTGTTCATCGCATATAAATATTTATGGCGACTTAGAGTTGCCAAAAATCCGTTTTTCTAGTTAAGGTTTCTGTCCGTATTATCTATGCCAGATTTAATGTTTTACTTTTTGCCATAAAATTGTATCCTCAAAAATGGTTTTTTCCAGCCGTTTGTATTGGCAACATCTATGGTTTTGTGGCACATGCATATCCTTCAGAGTCATAAAACACCGATAAAGAGGCAAAACCAGAAATAATTATTTTGGACAGGAATATTTTTGGCCAGAAATGTACTAGATCAGATTTTAGACATGTTGATCATACCAGAAATGGCCTACGTTTTTTTTCTTCCCAATTAATATCACGGCTAAAAATTCTTTTATTTATATGCAGATTTTATACTGCATTGACCATAAAATCTGTATGTTGAAAGTATACCTCGTTCAGGCCTAAATACAAATCATAAATGTATTTTTCTGATTTACATGACCACCATAAATCCAATATTAACTGTAACATCCCGGATTTTAGTGTATTTTAATGGATGTTTTATTTAATTTATTTTGTGGTTATTTTTCTTGTTTTTAAATTTTGGGAGTTTTAAAATATTATTTCTTAATATTTTATGTTGTGAAAATTATTTTATGAGTTTTTTAGATTTTATTTACTGTTTTAGCTTTTAAGATGAATTTTAATTTTAATTGATTTATTTTTGGGTTTTTAATTTTTATTGTTGCATTTAAATTATTTCACTGTGTTTGGAATATTTTAATTAGTTTCTGGTTTTAATTTCATCTCCGTTGGATTTTTCGGGACCCAGCTTGAAAGACTGGATCTTCCTTTTTTTTCCCTCTTCTTTTTCCTTTCTTTCCTTTTTCTTCTTTTTTTTTTTTTTCTTTTCCCCCTGTTTCCTTCCGCGCCCGACCCCTCTCTCCCTTCTCTCTCTTCTCTCTCCTCTCTCCACCGTGCGAAACGGACTCACTCTCGCCGCGCCGCCTCCCGGCCGCCGTGCACCTCACCGCCGGCACCGTTCCCTTCCCCGTGCGCCAGCGACCTCACCCCTAAAATTTCAGACTGCCCCGAGCCACCGTTAGCCGCCACGGACCGGTTGAACCCCCGGTGGGTTTTTCCTCCTTCCGCCGCCGTCCTGCCGCCATTGGCCACCAAATTTCTACCACCTCATCACCGGCTCAATACCAAGTTTTTCCACCCAAACCCGGCCCCGATCCGTTGCCGGAGCCAGTCAAACGAGCACCAAACCCGATTCGGGTATTCCGACCAAAAACCACCCATTTCCGCCACTATTCTTAGCAAACCACCACCACCATTAGATTCACCACCTTCCAAAGGCCCTACCCTATAAATTTCGAGTCTCCGTTTGAAACCGTGAAAAATTTCCATTTCACTGCATTTCGGCCAGTGTTTTTACACTGTGCATTTTTGCTGCCTTGGTGATTCGCTGTGCCTCGGAACCTTCGTTAAATTGTTTTAAAACGCTGTAAGTATTTCCTAAACATTTCTTTGAGATTTAATTATATTTATGCAATTAACTACTTTTATTTATTTATGTATCCTGGTTGGTTTCCGGACTGAGTCCGAGGAGTTCGGGGGTGGTTGGATTGATCGGAGTACTTGTTGTGTGTGATTAATTGTGATTGGATATTTGTTGGAGTTCGGTTATGTTGTGGTTTTGGATTTGGATATTGGATATTTTGGTTGATTGTGATTTTGGGAGTTGATCATTGGTTGTGAGGATTGATCTGGTTCATTGCATATTGCACACATGGCATGTTTGTAAATAGAAAACTGGGTTTTCGTGTATTGCATTCATGTTCATGTGACTTTTATGAAAACTGGGTTTTCATGTGTTGACTGGATTTGTGGGTGCGTGTGTATCACGACCCCAAGCCGAGATGGGGCATTATCTCGGTGGAGCTCCTCTGGTCACTCGGGAGCGCAATATACTGAGTGACGTCCCCTGGGTTGTCGCCGGGCGACAACGGGATCGGACGTTGGACATGCCGACTCCGTGGCCCTTCTGCTGGCGGGGGCTAGAGGATGACCTGGCCATGAACGCACCGGGTGCGGAACTGGGCATCTCTCGTAAAGTAGCCAGGACGTGCGGATGGTCCATAGGGGAGACCATGGTGCATATGGTTAATTGGATTAACTGGAAAAGAGCTATTTTCTGGAAAATAGCGTGAGTTGATTTTGTGTATCATTTTCTAGGAAAATGATGGAAATTTTTTTGTGTACCATTTTCTGGGAAAATGGTGGAAATGGATTTTACTGGGAATGTTTTTGAGCCAATGAGATTTTTGGCGTGTGTTGCACTTTTTTTCATATTGCATCATTGGGCATGCATGGTTAATTGTTAGAGTATGGTTTTATCTCTGGACTTGGTTAGGTTATAACTTACCTGCGGTACCATTTCATGGTACTGCAGACTTTGTTGATGATGCAGATGCCGAGCCTGAGGATCTGGCTCCGCCGGAGGAGTGATCTGGGATCACTCGAGCTGTAGTTTTATTTTCAGACTTGTGTTTTATTTCTGGGACTTTGGCTTTGTTTTAAGGTATTCGTATTTTGGATTTCTGTATTAATTAAAATTCTGGTACTAGTAGACTTTATTATCTTCCACTGTGTTTTTTTTTGTGCACTGTTTATTTGTTGCACACACTGACACTTGTCGTTGGGATGTGTGACCGGTTGTCATCATCCCGGGTGTCTCGATTTCCGTGCTGGTCCGTACATGGAAGTCGGGGGCGCCACATTAACAGTATAAACGTAACAATCAAAGTGAGTCTGGGAGCTATGTTTCAACATACATGCATATATATATAATTGGGGGAGCACATCGTTTTAATGCATGTCACCAACATGCACATAATTACATAATACATCCATTCGTACAGTCTATTACAATATAACTAGCATGTTTGTGTAGTTCATTCTACTTCCTTACATGAAGATCTTCCTAAACTGCATGCTGCATAGAGGCTTGGATTCAATTTGATTCTTTGTTCATCTGCTCTTCCTTATGGGATCTATAGTCCCTATAACTGATAGCTGCAATGGAAGCAAAAAGATTGCCAAATATCAGTTATGGCCAAACGCAAGGTCCCCAATTATTAAGGAAGAACCAGACCATATAAGCTACACTTGACCAAGCATTAATATTACCCACAGATAAACCAACAAGGGCGAAATACACAAGATGATAAAACTAAACTTCAAAACAGAGGTATTGCGTGTAAAATCACAAACTTTGTAGAGCATAGTAGTGTTTGCTTATGAAAAATTCTGCTTAAATGATTGATAGTAAAATATAATCAAAAAGTTCAGTATTAATAGTCTCAGCCTATTCCAGTTACCTAGAGGCAATTTAAAAGATTAACATCTAATGCAAATCATTCACAATATTCACCCACCTAGACCAAAATCTCTTCAATATTAGATCCTAGTTCTCACACTGTTCCTATAGTTTATGAGAAGTCTATATATTGGCTTCAACACATATCTTTAACACTCTAATACTAGTTATCACTTTAGCATTTCAGTAGAGGGACCTCATTTAATGATGGGCACTGCCAAGAATATAATTTCCAGTCACAATTTATGAACTCTATTTATGAACTACAATTCATAAATCTATCAAATATCATGTTCTCATCTAACATGATGACTTCTAGAAAACCAAATCTCCAAAATGGCAGTTCAGGAAATTACTATAACAAAAAAATCAAAAAAGAAATAAGCATTTCTGGTGATTCTCATACCTGTACCATGATGCTAACCCATCATTCCATGCCTTTGTATATCCTATCTTTCAATGGGCCTACTATCAAAAGGATACATGCCCTTTCTTTGTCCTGGCCAAAGTTCACCCATTCCAAAGAAGTCCCCACAAAACAGTCCAAAATACATGCTAAACAAAAGGATGCACCCAGTTTTTTCTTTCTTTTTAACTCCAACATCTTCAAAAAATTCAAACAAAATAAAAAAACATCCCACATCCCCATTATTGGAGGAAGGCTATGCATCTCCCAGAGTCTCTCGTTGAGACTCCCTTTGTGACTCCAGTTCAGTAACATGACTATTTAGCCTGTCGAATTCATCAAAACAAGCCTGCATTTTAGTCACATCAACCATAAACGACTCAAGTTTCCTCTTGAAGCACTCTGTCTCAGCCTTATTCTTCTCATTCTCCTCCCTAAGTCAAATAAACTCCCTATTGGACAGCAAGGATTCAGAGGGTTCAGGTATAACTAGGTGGCCTAACCCTCTAACATACCCTGATCGAGTACCCAATACCTCCTTGAACGCAGCATTTTCATTTGCATTATCATCCCCCGCATCTTCTGGTGGCATTTCATTCAACAGCTCCACCATCATATTCTAATTTAGAATTATAGGCATATCAGTTTAACACTTTAACCATGTGAAGTATCTATACATATGTCCAGCAAAAAGTAAACTGAAAAACTGAATTAACTCACATAATTCCGCTCAGCCTCTTCAGTGACAAATCTCCCCTTCTTATTAGACCAATGCACCTCCTTGTAAAAGGCAACGTAATTCGGAGCTTGTTCCCGCTTCAAAGAATTAACAAATCTTGTTAGTGCATTCTTCTATATGAGTGTTGATGACATGAAAAAACAAACTTTGAGCTAATGTTTATGCTTTTACCTTTTCCTCCATTAGCCTAACAAAAGACTTCCTCCCACCCGTGTGATTTATCCTTTGATTGGACCTATTCTGTTTATTCCGCCTTGATAGGTTCTTACATTTAAACAGCCACCCATATTATTATTGTATAAAATGACAATAATGGTAATAACTAATTCAAACCAGCTATGGAACTTTAAAGGAAACCAGCTTAAGAAAACAAATGGTACCTTAAATTCTTCACTCCCCCATCGCTCACACAAACACTGCCAAACGGCCTTGTCCACCAACTTAGGCCCTCCAGAAATTGCAGCTTCATGCGTATCATACTCCAGGTACTTGCAGTGCAGTAGGTAGTGATAATCATTATATTTCTGAGCAAGTGCCGTCGCCACTGTTTCTCGATGGTTGCTCTTGGTCCAATCCAAGACAAAATCAGCCTATTAAAAACATTTACAGATTATAACTTTTAAGTTATGTACAGTTATAAAGCTTTAATAAATTTATAACTTTATTTGACATAATTCTTACTCGGACACGATCCGTTAACTCATCCTTGTTCTGTTTATCAACACGACTCCAACTTGCTGGTCGCATGTCTGCATACGACTTCACAATCCAGGTCACGCGTGTTGAAAATATCGTTGCATTTTGACATGAGACTCCTCTTTGGCCATCCTTAATTTCCACTGCTATTTTGCCAAACTTTCTTATGCGATCAAAGTCTGTACTTCTAGCTGGTCCTCGTCCACGTTTTTTCTCAGGCGGAGCTAGATAAGAACGAGCACACAATTATATTTAAGGTAATTTAAAAACATGGATAGTAACTGCTGATTTAGAATAATATAACTAGCAACAAACTAAAATGTATGTCAAGCTAATGACACAAATTTACTTGCAGGGACATCAATGTTAGGAGCCTCATTAGTTGGAATTATCACCTCCTCAGGGATCTCACTCGGTCCTTCAGTTTCCGCATCTGAAAATGAAGGGATCTCATCTCTTAGAATGTTTGCTCGCGTCTGTGTTTCTGCTCCTCTACCACGAGCTGCTCCTCGATTGCCAGCATGCCCACCCCTTAGATTCTTGGTTCCTCTCATAGGCTACACCATTATATAACCAACAACACCCCAAGTTTGTAGTTATAGACAGGTAATGGAAAAATTAGTCAAGATGCTCAACTATAGGTGTTACCAACCACAAATCTATATGCATAGAGCTAGAGTGATAAACCAAGTGAGAAATTAGTCCACTTTACAAGTATATATTAAATATATACTTATATCTGTTTAAGTATTAACAGATTTCAAAGTGCCTAATAATGTCTGAAAAATGTCTATACACATCCCAGCTTTTACCCAACAAATTGATACCTACTTGAAATACCACTGCATAAATAGTTTCTCACATGTAACTGAGAAATAAAAAAATAAAAAACAGGACAATGCCATCGCATGGACTAATAACGAGGAGGTGATTTTTGCAATGGTACCTTTAAAGGTGCATGGCTGGAAGGATAGCTACAACCTACAGCTAGGGGAATAGAAAGAGAGGAGGTGATTTTTGCAATGGTACCTTAAAGATTTTTATCTTATTTGATTCTTAGAGATCAAGTACATGATCGTGTGTAATACTAGTTGTATCCATAATAGAAAGAACAAACCATTACTAGTTGTATCCATGCTTTCAGTTAATGATGCTAATTAAAGGTCTCAAAAAATAATGCATAATTAACCACAAAAAACTTTCATCAGTGACAAATATATTAACAGTGTCAATGGAAAAAAAAAAAATTCTAAGTCCTAGATGGTATTGGGCTAGGGATCATGCTACGTACAAATTTACAAAAATCTTTAGTTGTGCCAGAGTATTAAACCCTTTTTTTTTTACATATGCAAGTGATCTTGTGTGTACTAATCACTTACTGTAGGACTGATTATATTCATAAAGAAAGTCAAAACACCAATATTTTTTTTATATAGGTTCATCATGTGAAAAATTTCTACATTAGCAGTACTATGTTGCATTTCGAACCCAACCATTTCATTCGAGAGTTTTACTCATGTCAGAACATAATATTTGATTAACCCATTGTTGAGAAGAAAGATTAAAGGTAATGGAGGACTTACCTGGGATTCTTGGTGTTCAAAAAATATCCTTCTTGGTGAAATTCTGGAATGTCTCAGTTTGTGCTATTGTAGCTCTATTCAGCCCAAGATGTTCTCTTCTTAATCCTCAATTTTCTAAATTGCAGAGTGAAACTGAGTTCTCGAGAGTGAAGACTTGTGGTGGAACTAACCCCTGTCTGTAACCATCTATTCACTCTGAACCATTCAGCAACTGTATAGCAGCAGGTACGTACCCATACCTCATACAGCTGTCTGAAGAGACTGCTCTTTGACAGTGGAGGGAAATTTACAAATTTCCCACGTTCTTGAATCTGTCTTACTGCGTGCACAGTAATGTGGATTCTTCTTTCAAAGACACGGATGAGTGGTTTTAAAGTACTTGGCAACATGATACTCGGGTCATGTGTTATGAATATACTTGATCAATATTCAATACTACTTGGACAACTTATTTTGGGCCATTACTCATTAGTTTGGCCTTATTACAACTTTATGCAATTGCCTCATTTTATAATATAGCTGGGCCATTAATATACTTCTTTTTGTATTAATACTACTTGGACATTTTTCATTTTGGCCCATTGCTAATGTGTCACATGTCTGCATATGTCCTTTAGAAACAATGTACAGCTGTTTAATGATATTATAGCTTTGCCATTAAGTATATGCTTCTGAATCCTAACATTAACACCAGGTTCCTTTTAGAAGCATTAACATTATTTCATGTTATTAAGCTCCAATTTCATACATGTATTTCTAAATTTAATTTGTTGGTTTTATATTATATACAGGAAGCTCTTAATGAGCTAATCACATATAACTTACACCCACATCAATTACACAATGAACCTTTGCCTTATTAGTGCGTATTAATGCTCTAGTTAAATGTAATAAGAGAAGCAACTTTTCATTTCAAGGAAATCTTACAACTGCTGCTACTAGAAACAAATAAAAAAATGCACTTAACTCAGTTTTTGGTTTCTCTTTAAAAAAAATGACTTTTAAAGGCTCTAGAAACCAGCCATAAAAACTGGGTTCTACATTATTGTTCTGAATCACTTTTGACATTACTGTTGGTTAATAGCACAAGTGCACATTTAATGCCACCTCATTAGAGGATGACTCCATTTTGGTGATGTGCACCTGCATTGGGGCAACCCAATTAAGTGTTGATGACATGTAAATGAAAATTGAAGGAAATGATGTTCTTCAAGTTAATATCATTTGTTGACTTTTTCCTGAATATTTCCAGCAAGTGGAGCAATTATTGCACTTTTCATGCAAATAATTTCTAACCCAAGTCTGATCTATATTGTACAATCCAAAAACATGTTAAGTAGAGCTTAATTATATCATCAAAATGGAATAATAAGGATAACCAGCCAGATTTATAAAATCCTTGGTGGCCATTTTCATTCATGCCACCTCATTGCTCAATCAAATTAGAAAAGTAAAATTACCAAATCGATATTTATGTTTTTGCCATTTTGACATTGAATATCACAGTGGATGACTACTTTTTGGTGATGGGCACTTGCATTGGGGCAGCCAAACTAAGTGTTGATAACATGTAAATGAAAATCCAACTCATCATCATGTTCTTCAAATTAATATGCATAAATTGATGGTTTCCTGAATATTTCCAGCAACTGGAGCAATTATTGCACTTTTCATGCAACAAGCTAACCCATTTCTGATCTATATTGTATAGTCCAAAAACATATTAAGTAGATCTTAATTATATCATTAAAGTGGAATGATAAGGATAACCAGCCAGATTTATAAAATCCTTGGTGGCCATTTTCTACCATGCCACCTCATTGCTCAATCAAATTAGAAAAGTAAAATTACCAAGTCGATATTTATGTTTTTGCCATTTTGACATTGACTATCACAGTGGATGACTACTTTTTGGTGATTGGCACTTGCATTGGGGCAGCCAAACTAAGTGTTGATAACATGTAAATGAAAATCCAACTCATCATCATGTTCTTCAAGTTAATATGCATAAATTGATGGTTTCCTGAATATTTCCAGCAACTGGAGCAATTATTGCACTTTTCATGCAACAAGCTAACCCATTTCTGATCTATATTGTATAGTCCAAAATCATATTAAGTAGATCTTAATTATATCATTAAAGTGGAATGATAAGGATAATCAGCCAGATTTATAAAATCCTTGGTGGTCATTTTCTACCATGCCACCTCATTGCTCAATCAAATTAGAAAAGTAAAATTACCAAGTCGATATTTATGTTTTTGCCATTTTGACATTAATTGACTATCACAGTGGATGACTACTTTTTGGTGATGGGCACTTGCATTGAGACAGCCCAACTAAGTGTTGATAACATGTAAATGAAAATGAAACTCATAGATCATGTTCTTCAAGTTAATATGCATAAATTGATGGTTTCCTGAATAGTTCTAGCAACTGGAGCAATTATAGCACTTTCCACTAGTTCCCAGTTTTGGTTTTTTTTTGGTAGCATATATAAGTTATTAGGTCCTAATTTCAACTATTCCCCTAATTTTCCTACTTCAATTCACATATTAGAAATACACAGCTGTCGCCACTTATATCTTTTTTTCACACACATCATATCTTTTTTTTTCACCATTTGACAAGGACTATCTACTTTTTCCTTTCACATTATGTATAAATAGTTTAGAGTTTTTAAGTGCCATCACCTGTTCAGGTCCACAACAAATATGTATTTCTAATAACCATGTGAACCTAATGTATTCAAACATATGATATCATCCCATTTTCACACATTTTCTGGTACGTACCTAACAAGCAAACCATCATTCAGCAAAGCTTGTTCTATAATAAAAGTATAGCAAATACAAATCATTATATATTTCCACAACAACTGCGATATTTGAACAAAGTATCTGTCTTTAGTCAAACTCTGTTTCTGAACTCGAATCAAAATCTTCCTCATCACCATCGTTATGGTCAGAAGTGGGATCATCATCAGAAGTCTCAATGTCCACCTCATCGTTAATAAAAGTATGGTCGATATCAGTCCCAACATCACCGTGTACCGCAGTTAAGTCATTAACTGGAATTGGTTCCTCATCCTCTCGATGCAATTGGTTGACCAAACCACTATCACTATGATTGACTGCACCATAATCATTGGTAGCATCTTCCTCTTGATATGCCTCACCATCAGAGGAGTTCTCACCATCGTCTAGGGCCGTTGGTAAGGATGGAATGTCGTACACATTCCTGTTGGTTATCTTTTGTACCACTTTCCAATTTCCAACCATACTTGGGTCTTTTAAGTAAAAAACTTGTGAGCACTGACAAGCAAGGGCGAAAGGCTCATCCTGATACCATTTTCTAGATGTATTCACACTTGTAACATGCTCACCCACACGTATGCCTCGCCTAGGATCACCAACTTTCCACCAATCACATTTAAACAAGTATACAAGATGCCAACCCATGTACCGTAATTCCAATATATCTGTTAACACACCATAGAAATCAACTGAGTTCGACTGATGTACTCCTGAAACAACGACTCCACTATTTTGTGTGCGTCGGTGTTGCTCATGGTCCTTTGTGTGAAACCGTATTCCATTCATTATACATCCACTGTATGACCCAACCCAAGGATCTGGTCCGCATGCCAGAGCATAAACTTCATCTGAAACTTCACTCGAGTTTGAGTTGCGCAATTCTCGAATCTGTAACTTTCATTGAACAGTACCAATCGTAAGAGTCTAACGTGAAGGAATGAATATTTATTATGTCGAAAGTAAAGTGTGACCACATAGGTCATATAAACCATGACTTACATGGTTCTTGAACCATTTGGGAAATTCTGTTTGGTGCCTACAGTCAACGTTGTTAGTGTCCTCCTCTTTAATCTTGTTATAATGCTGTCTACAAATAGAGACAAGTAAAATAGTAGAATTTTAGGTTCAAACAAATACAAAAGATGAAGGTTGAGTATGAAGGGATAGTTTAAAGTACTATAGGACTTACTCTATGTATTGTTCAATCTCAAGACAGTTGTTGAGCACGTACCACTCGGCTTTTGCTAAAAGTGGGCCATCCAACCTTTTAGCGGAGGACGAACCCATCGGTCGAACCTTTTGGGAGAAAACCATCATACTTCCTTCTTGATGGGCTTGACCGACATCCACATTTGGTTCCTTTCTATTAAAAGTTGTCTCAATGTCATGGAGATAAGTTGAACAAAATGTAAGGCACTCCACATGAACATAGGCCTCGGCAATTGAGCCTTCTGGACGGGCCTTATTTTTGACATAGCGCTTGAACTTTCCTAAATACCTTTCAAAAGGATACATCCACCTATATTGCACAGGTTCCGCAAGCAAGACTTCGTGTGGCAAATGGATGGCGAGATGCACCATTATATCAAAAAATGTGGGTGGAAATATCATTTCCAGTTTACAAAGAAGAATAGAGATGTCACTTTGTAGCCTCTGTATGACATCAATGCATAGTGCCCGTCCACACAATTTTTTGAAGAAGGTACTTAACTCAGTCAAAGCTTCGTGAACATCACTCGTAAAGTATCCACCAATCACAACTGGAAGCAATGTTTGCATGAAAACATGACAATCATGACTCTTCATGCCTAGGATCTTTGATTCACTAACATTAACACATCAGGCAATGTTTGAGGCAAAACCATCAGGGAACTTTACATTTGCCAACCACTCACAGAAAGATCTCTTCTCCAGTTTATTTAATTGGTAACATGCCAACCTCATGGCATAACAATCACCATTCTGCTGTAAGTGTAATTCTTTCCGTATGCCAAGGTTGGCTAAATCCCTTCGTGCATTGGCGGAGTCTTTGCTTTTTCCATCAATATTCATCAAAGTGCCTAGTATGCTATCGCATATGTTCTTCTCAATATGCATGACGTCGAGGTTATGCCTCAAACCCAATGAAGACCAATAAGGTAGGTCAAAAAATATACTTCTTTTCGTCCAATTCAACTTAGTGGCTGTGCGTTTCCTCTTCTTTGTAGTTTTCCCAAACTGTACACCTGTCACTTCATTCAACTGTTCGAGGATAACGTCTCCAGACAAATGTGTAGGTTGAGGCCGATGATCTGTATTACCATTAAAATCAGCCTTTTTAGATCTCCACCTGTGCCCTGCCGACAACCACCGACGATGTCCCATGTAACAATGCTTTCGCCCATAGACCAACCACAATGAATCTGTCTCACCATTGCATGTTGGACATGCCAACTTCCCCTTTGTGCTCCACCTAGAAAGATTAGCATATGCTGGAAAGTCATTAATGGTCCATAGTAATGTGGCATGTAAGCAAAACCTAGATGAGGTAGAGGCATCGTATTTACTAATTCCATCTTCCCACAAATATTTCAATTCGTCAATTAAAGGGCGTAGATAGATGTCAATATCATTACCAGGAGCTTTTGGGCCAGGGATTAGCAAAGATAACATAAGGTATGGATCTTTCATGCATAGCCAAGGGGGCAAGTTATAAGGTACGAGTATCACTGGCCATATACTATATGGTTTAGCTATATTGTTAAATGCGTTAAAACCATCACTAGCTAAACCAAGTCTCACATTACGAGAATCTGAGGCAAATGTAGGAAACTGTAGATCAAAATCTTGCCAGACCTTCGAATCTGCAGGATGCCTCATGACATTAGCATCGTTGACCCGTTCACATGCATGCCACCTCATTGCCACGGCAGTCTTACTTGATACAAATAGTCTTTGCAACCTTGGGATCAAAGGAAAATACCTCAAGACTTTGTGTGGAATTTTCTTTGCCTTATTAGTGCTTAACACCCACCTCGGAGTGTTGCATTTAGGGCACTTCTCCTTATCGGAATGTTCCTTCCAAAAAAGAACACAATCATTCAAGCAAGCATCTATCTTGGTGTAATTAAAGCCGAGGCCACGTTCCAAGCGACATGCCTCATTATATGAGTCAGGGAGAAGAGCATTAGGAAATGCATCTTTCAACAACTTTATAACCATGTTAAAGGATTTAACACTCCAACCACCAACTGTCTTGATATGAAGCAACTTCATGATAAATGATAGCTTTGAAAACTTTAGGCACGATGGATAGAGTGGACGACGTGCATCTTCTAACAACTCAGCAAAGTTGGCACCAGGACCCCCTTCTGTTACACTATGATCAAAGCTTTGAGAGCCGTATGAGTGGTCCATAGAGGCTCCAGCCTGAATGTCGTCCAGCATCTCATCCATATCATCAATGTAGCCATCATTCAAGCTTGCCTCATCACCGGAATCTGACGAACTAACATCCAATACTTCTTCCTCACCGTGGAATGTCCAGGCCTTATAAGAAGGATCAATCCCTATGATAAATAAATGATCCTCGACCACATTTATAGGCTGGAAGAACATATTATGGCACCTACAGCACGGACACCTAATGTCAACCCCTCCGGGTGCATGTTCCCGAGCCATAGCGATGAAATGGTTAACCCCCGATGCATATTCGTTAGACACAAATCTATCTTCAATATCCATCCACGTCTTGTCCATCTAGATATGATGCCACAAATGAAATTCATCAACAATATATCTATTGATGGCCATACTAAGTTCCCAAGAATTAGCAAAAAAATGAAAGGCAAATGAAAATATATCTATAAAGGTGTTTTTCTGGTTGCTTAGGCCTATATCTATTTAATGAAAACAAACCATCATGGATAACTCAGAAATATCATTGTAACAATGCTTGAAAATGAACATAGTGTACAGTATATTATTGTATGATTACATGGCAATGGCCTAGCCATAGCCAAGGATAAAGTTAGGATAGAATTTTAGCTAATGACTATACCATCAACTCATAGCATGGTGAGTCCACATTAGACTAGCTATCTTAAAGATCTCAATAAAATATGGCATATTATATAGTATAATAATAGTTAAATTAGATATGCTTAGAATATCACTCTCTTTTAGACAAGATGGCTGTTCGGTATTAAATCTACATTGATATTATAGCATGGGCATTGTTTTGTTAGTGAAATCTGATACTTTTTGCTTAGAGGGATTCTGATCTAAGCAAAAGAGTTGTTTACTCCATGTATACACATGAGTTTAAAAACATAGCCATGTTCAAGCTGAATGTAATAAGATATGAAAAAGATATCCTTACTGACCAAGATGAGAAAATGAAACAGGTTCATCATTGGTGGTGCAGTATCTTATGGAATATGATATGGTACTAGCTGATAGCAGTCAAAGTGAGAGTGTTTACAACTGGTAGATATCATAAAAGGGTTTGATAAGCAAACCAGCAATATTTTGTTTGCAATATTCTAATTTAAGAATAGACAGCTAATAAACCGAGTAGTCTTTGGTACATTATATAAATAAGTGTAGTCGATTAAGCCAGATTTATTAGCACATTATTCCCCGCAGTTATATCGCTGGCCTATGCCCAAAAGAAAGGAGGGACAGCTGACACCTATGTGGTAGATTCTATGTCTGAACAATCAAAAATAAATTTGAGTCAAGTTTACAGTCAAAGTGCAACCCTCTGATTAATCAACATACGAGTGGCCAATTTTTTGAAATTAGCCTATTAAAACTTGGTTTTTGAAACCAGAATAAATATACAAAGATCGAAATTGATGGCCAGAAGATTTAATAAGAATCAGTTGCTCTTGTTTTGTACAGAGCAGAGATGAAGGGATATTCATTTTCTGTACCTAGTTTTTGTACCTCCTGACAATACCCTATCATTTTGCTACGACATTTAAGGGGGGAATTATGATCCCTAGATATCTTTTATACTAAAAGTCATCAACATGATTTCCATGCATGAGAAAGTAAATCGGAATGGATCCTGCTGATTAGGTTATCTTAGCGAAGTGCAAGTGCTGCTAGCAATTAAGCAGTGCTGCGTGCTTGTGCTTGCGCATGCAGTACTGCACGCTAGCTCAGTTAATGGAAAAGCCAAAACATCATCATCATGTCGTTTGTGACACGGGAAGAACTATTTGCACTTTGCATATATGATTCATAATGATTTGAGTTTCAAAGCTTCGGACTATCAATTATATATCTGATATGTCGAGTTTGGAAGAGAGTGAGTTATTAATTAGTTTTGTTGATTTACTTTTTATTCAAACATGATATGCATATATAGGCCGTGGAGTACTAGAATTTTTCATAAATTAAGTTATATATTATATGTTCACAAAGAGTTTATTTATTTTATGAACGAGATCGAACTTGTTCATGAGCTACTTGATTTTTAAAAATAAAATTATTATTGTATCTTACAGCTTTAATAAAATCTTAATGTGAATTCATTTGTGAATTTCTATAAATATCTTTATACATAGTCACAATTTTTGTAAATGTGAAGTCCTAGGCATGTGATTAATCATGTTATAGGTATTATTCACAGTTATAAAGCAGTGAAAGTAAAGAATCAGGTGTAGCTTTGAGCTCATTTTGGTTGAAAACCACTCCCAGAGACAAGTCTGAAGCTTGATACTGATGGAGCAATGTTCATGGATCTTCAAAAAATGGAATTGGAGTTATTTTGAAAGATGAATATGGAAATGTATTAATGCCAGCTTGTAAAGTTGAATCTGAGGTTGAACATCCAAAAGTGATAGAGCTCCTGGTAGTATTTCGGGGCCTTCAACTGTGTTACACAATGGGTATTCTAATATTATTACTGAAAGTGATTGATTGCTATTGATACAATCTCTTCGACAAAATAATATGGTGGACTCCATTTTAGGTGGTTTTGTATGATGAAGCTTATAATTTTAAGAGTTGTTTTAACTTGTGTATTTTTAATCATGTGTATAGGGAGGGGAATATGGTAGGTCATCAGCTTGCCTGATGTTTGGAGTGTTGAGAGTATTTAAATGTGGTGAGATTATATTCCATACTTTCTTTCTCAAGCCATTTAGTTTGATAAATGTCTGTAATTGTTATCTCTAATGAAGTTCATTAATTTCTTATAAAAAAAAAAGTATTACATCGATCATATTATGTAATAATCCATCATAATTATGTATTCGTGAACCACTCATTTGATAAGTGAATTTAGCCAAATTCTAGTTTTGTTGATCCCGAGCTAATCTTGAGTGGCTTTTTGAGTAGTCTATTAATCTAACAATCCGAGTCGATGAGTTTAAAAAAATGTTATAATTTATATTATAATTACTAGGTATATATATGACCATGCTATTAGTCAATTCTGGGCATGCATGGCCTGCAATAGGTTCTTCACTAATATTCCTTTAATTTCCCTCTCAAAGCATTGAATTATCAATGATCCTTAAGTTACGCTAGGCCACCATATACTGGCTGGGCGAGACCTGCCCCAGGGCTGGCTGGCAAGCTCGATCTGCGCCCCAAGACCCAAATGGCATCAACTTGTACAAGTTGATGCCATTTGGGTATTGTACAGTTTCTTTGAAGAAACTGTGCTAATTATGGGTCTTGTATTAAGCATTTATACAAGAGATTTAAATTGTGTAGAAGAAACTAGCACAGATTAGACTGGTAGGAAGCGCTTGCATAGGACCCGGAAAGGAGAAGTGTTCCTAGAGTAATGTCAAACGAGGCTAAACAGGCTCTGTGCCTTAGCTGTTGGTATGAGAGAGAGAGAGCTTTCACCATGACTATCTTAATATCTTAAGTTGACAGCCCAAATACCATGCACCCACGGTAAATAACTAATAATTAAGGCAATGCAACATCTAGCTCTTATATATAAGACCGTGCTCAAGCATATATAAAAATAATAGTCTCTGACTAATGAATGCGACCCATTTCGGAAGCATGCAATCTATATAATTTGTAGTTTCCTAGGTAGTTACGGAAGCTCCATTTAAATAGAAAATTGTCAAGAAGTTAGGTTTCCCCTGCCTGTAAAAATTCCAGCAAACAGCAATTTGGCTAGCTAGCTTTTTGTCCTGAAATTCTACAACACAAAACTGACCAAGCCCATTTGAATTTTCCAGAAAATTGACTTTGATCCCTTTTTGTTAATTCTCACCATAGGATACATGGCCGAGGACTCTCTGTGATTGACTGTAATATTACATATATAAGATCATCTATAATTTAGCGACTTTAGAAGTTTTCTTGCGTCAAGTAAAGCAGTACTTTGAAATATTATGCATGCATTGACTAATTGACTCGATGCATGCATGCACGCATGTTTCAGAATCTGAATATTGATCAAATAATCTTTTTCGGAGTTTTCAAAGTCGATGTTTAACCTAAGGTCCTAATTAATTAATGAAAATAAAAATAAGGACGTTGAAGACGTATCATGTAAGAATGTATATACATGTAGCACAGGTGCTTAATATTAAGGAAGAATCTCTCTCCCAATAATTTTTTTTTCCCTCATTAATTATCACCCTTTTTAAAAATTATAATTCTTGATCACCAAACTAGTACTATATATAGCTCTCGATTTGCACCAAACATGGCAACATGATCCTCCATTTTACTCTTGTATATATAGACGTTAACAACGGAGGCCTAGGCTTTTCAAATGAATTAACTACCTAAAGTACCTAATAAATTACTCAAAAGGTTAAAAGTATGTAACCAATACAAATAGTAAAAACATGTAATTATGATTAATAACTAACCAAATAATAATTATAATAAATAGAAAATGATATGACAAAACCAGAAAAATTTTGTCCTTATTAATTAGGATTGGGGTAGTATGAAATATAATTCTAAAAGAATAGTATTAATTTGAGAAATAAAAGCGAAATTCATAACCTTGATACCGACTTTCAATTATTCCTAATTTCATAAACATGGAAGTGATGGAGATCAATATTTGAACTAATGAACATGCCCAAAAGAGAAGCAACAAGTAACATCAATCACTATTTTTAGAAAGTAAACCTTATATATGGAAATATTACT
The DNA here is from genome assembly GCA_029856935.1 of Cyclocarya paliurus. Taxonomy (NCBI): domain Eukaryota; kingdom Viridiplantae; phylum Streptophyta; class Magnoliopsida; order Fagales; family Juglandaceae; genus Cyclocarya; species Cyclocarya paliurus. The sequence continues at coordinate 15,029,200 of CM056953.1, read as the reverse complement.
TGCGAATCTTATGGAAATATACACGAACAAGGAAAAAACAGTCTTGAAAATGGGCTTCCAACCACCCCCAAATATGTCCAAACTGCATGCATAAACCGCGGCCGAATACTATTATTATCTTGAAAATAGGTGCCCCAAATAATTAAAAAAGACAACTACAAAATGCTTGAAGTCACAACATTTTAACCTAATTTTATTGAGTATTCAATATTGTCCATGAAATTCACTTGGGCAACTATAAATGATGTGAGACTCACTTTATTTGGCTGTTTCTCTCACTCTAGATCCTAGAGTTCATATAAGAATTCTAGCGGATTCAAATTCAAGATGTAGTATGAAACTTCATTATAGCTTTTAGTCAAGAAAAACCCATTCTAACAGATCAGATATACACTCATAGACTTGATCATAAATTTGTTTCATCCTATACAACCTTTCAAATGGACATAAACTGCCAAGAAAAAAATGCACCTCTGTTCCTCTGACTTGGTAATTTTCCCCAAGTACACAAATGTCTCATACATGCAGTTAAATTGAAAATACAAACAACTCACAATAATGGTTTAATTAGGGCGAAATAAGCACATTCAAATGAAGTTGAGACTCAACCATGTCGCCCCACTAAATTTCAGTTAACCAACATCAAATTATAAAACATATTATAGTCGTTCATCATTAATAACAGATTGAATGAACTATCTACTAAGGAAGTAAACTGGGAAAAAAAAAAACAAACTTTAAGCATAAATGAGTGGACTTACCTTGCTGGATTCGGCCCAGATCCCTACGGTGTTCAATATTCCCAATCGATATCAAGCACCAGTTATGGCCGAGAATCGCAACTCGCAAGCTCCAAAATGGATAAATTCGTCATCAACCACGGATCTAATGTGTGTGGATGGTCGGAGTTGTGGAAATTACTGTCAATTTCAAAAAAAAAAACAGAGTCGACCAGTTAGAGTTTGGGACCTGGATTTCGGCGCAGATGGTGTCTCCAAAATGGGTGAGAGGATTTAATCGGTCTAGAATTTTGAACATACCGGAAATCTTGCGACGTCGTGGTGGCTGTTGCGAGAAGGTGGTGGTCAACGAAGGTCCTCGACTGGTTAGGGCATGGGTTTTCGAGTTCATCGCGGGAGCAATTTCTTTCGCGGGAAGGGGAACGAGACAGAAGGAGGGGAAAGGGAAATACATCACGTGGGAGACTTTTAAGGGTTAAGGTTTGTTGCAATGACAATAGTCGCCCCAATAAACCTGATGAAATGTAATTTTTGTTGCGTCTAACCATTATCGCCGCAATAGACTAAAAATCGCCGTAATAGATTAAATCCTTCGACAGCTTTTGCGGCCACACTATAACTCGCCGGAAATAGAGATTATTTTTGCCGAACTACTGAGATGTTGCAAACTACTTGTCTCAAATGAACAAAATGGGTATTTGCCGCCAGATTGGTGTCCCCGGAAATAAAAGTGGCTGCAAAAGCCACTTTTTGTTGTAGTGTCATCATCTGCATAATCATCAAAATGACACATTGTTTCACTATCATCGTCCTCCCCATCATCTACATTCTCCATCCTCAAATCTTCATTATACTCTTGGTCATCATCAATGAAGACCTCATCATCACTTTCTTTGAATGGTAGCTCTCGTGCAATGGTTGACGGATCAATGGGCAAGTGCTCTTCATCGACTCGGGTCAGTGGATTGACCATGTCTGGGTTAGTTTCATCAACTAAACCATAGTTGCTAAGATAAGTGTCATTATCGTCTTCTGCAGTAACATCAGAGAATTCATCATCATCATCCTCATGTTCCTTTGAGGTCTTATGGCGAATGTTGTAAACATTCCTATTTGTTATCTTGTGAACCACTTGACAACTTCCCCCCAAACTCAGGTCCTTTAGGTAAAACACTTGCAACGTTTGGCATGCTAAGGCGAAAGATTCATCTTTGTACCATTGCTTAGAAGTATTCACACTCGTGATGTGATTTCCAACATGTATCCCCCTTCTGGTGTCGCTAATGTCCCACCAATGACATTTAAACAAGTATGTCTTACGTCAACCCATGTAGCGTAATTCTATAATATCTTCCAACACACTGTAGAAGTCAATGGCCAAACCTTGATGGTCGCCATGAACAACAAGTCTACTATTTTGGGTGCGGCGAAGCCTTTCATGTGAAACTGAATTCCATTCATTATACAACCAGAATTTGATGCGACTACTAGATCTGGACCACATACTAATGCATATAAGGCATTGGTCACCTTAGGGGGAGTCATTGCATGCAACTCGACAATCTAACATGGAGATTTCACAAAAGATAACACAATTAGTAATTAAAAAATAGAGAGATATGTACTATAGGAAGGGCAATATACAAACTTACGCGTGATCTGAACCAGGTTGAAAATTGACTTAGGTGCCTACGCTCGATGTTACTCGGGTCCTCTTCTTTGATCTTGTTATAGTGTTCACTATAGGAATACATATGTTAATAGATGATCCACTTACAATATAACAAAATGAATTGCTAACAAAATACTTGATGGTGCACTTACTCTATATTGTACTATGATTCTCCTATTCTTGGGCTTGATTTCCCAGACCATGATTCTTGATCGCCAACTTGAAGAGTGCTCTGTTTCATTCTTGAAACTTTTCTTCCCAAAATGTGTGTAGAAACAGAGAAAAATGTAACTAATTTCATAAAGTAAGCCCGGCTGTGTTTCGAGAGAGATAGAGAGAGAAAGAGCCGAAGAGTGGTAGATGACTGATGGTGTTTACGCAGTAGAGAGAGAGACTCACGGGACTAGAGACAGTAGAGAGAGAGACTCACTTTCGGTAAGAATCTGAAAGGTATAGCTCAATATAATAATATTCCTCAAGGAGTCAAGGGTCAAATGCAATATTATAATATTGTTAGAAGGACACTCACCAAAGCTAGCATTAATTCTTGGTTTAAAAGTACTTTTCTATTTGGGCTCCACGCGTACATACGTACGTTCTGAAACGGAAATTGGTTAAAATCGAGTAACGGGTAATACCCGTTTATGATTTTAACAGCAAACGGGTCAGCTTTTTGGGTCATGTTAATTTGGTAAAACAGTTTTGGTCAGTTTTTCAGCCTTTTTGTACAGCCCTAGTCTGTGCAATTACTAAGCACGTACCACTCGGCCTTGCCAATAGTGTATTGGGCATTTTTTCTAAGATTGCTCCCCTTAACGAGCGAACTTTTTGGGAGAAAACGGATACACTTGGCTGTGGGGAGACATGTTGAATATCACTATTGTGTTCCTCTCAGTTGTGCCTAGTCTCGATATCATTAAGGTACATAGAGCAAAATGTCAGGCACTCAACATGAACAAATGTCTCAGCAATTGAGCCTTCTGGTCTTACTCTATTGCAGAGGTACCTCTTGAACTTACCCATATACCTCTCGAAAGGGTACATCCATCTGTACATCATAGGATTGGGTAGTAATGCCTCTTTTAGCAGGTGAATAGCAAGATGTACCATGATATCAAAAAATGTAGGTGGGAATATCATTTCCATTTTACAAAGAATTATGGGGATATTAGCTTGAAGTCGTTCCAATGTCATTTACTGTAGTGTTCGTGAACATAATTCTTTGAAAAATGAGCTTAACTCAGACAAAGTTTGATGCACATCAGGTTGTAAGTACCCACCAATCACAATCGGCAACAATGTTTGTAGAAAGATATGACAATCATGGCTCTCTATTCCCAAGATTCTCCCTTCCTTAACTTTGACACACCGGACAATATTTGAGGCAAAACTATCAGGGAATTTGACTTCTGACAAGCACGCACAAAAACTCCTTCACTCAGTTACATTTAACATGTAAGCTGCAAGACTCATAGATGTATGATTACCATCATGCTGTAGATGCAAATCTTTCCTTAGGCCAAGATTTTCCAAATCCCTTCGTGCATTGGTAGTGTCCTTACTTTTGCTTTCAATATTCATCAAGGTTCCCAGCACATTGTCACAGATGTTTTTCTCAATATGCATAACGTTCAAGTTATGTCTCAAGCCCAAGTCTAACTAGTAAGGAAGCTCAAAGAACATACTTTTTTTTGTCTAGTTAAGTTCAGTGGTCGTAACTTTCCTCTTCTTTGCAGATTTACCCAGCTGCACATTTGAAATCTCATGTAATTGATCCAGTAATGCCTGTCCTGTGATGATTTCTAGTTGGAGACGATGGTTTTCCTTACCATTAAAAGCATTTTTTTTCGTCTCCAATTGTGATCTGAAGCCAACCACCGATGATTACTCATATAACAATGTTTACCAGCCACAACGAATCTGTTTCAGCCTTACATGTAGGGCATGCCATCTTACCCTTTGTGCTGCAGCCTGAAAGATTAGTATATGCAGGAAAGTCATTGATAGTCCAAAGTAACGCTTAATGCAATGAAAACATTTATCTTTTGTGTGCATCATATGTACAAATTCCCTCATGCCATAATTCCTTCAACTGATTGATTAGTGAACGCATGAACAAGTCAATATCATTTCCCAGTGGCTTAGGTTCGGGGATTAACAACGACATCATCAAATATGGATCTTTCATGTATAACCAATGGGGCAAGTTGTAAGGGACAAGTAGCACTGGCCAGATGCTATAGGGTTTGTTCATGTTATTGAATGAGTTGAACCCATCACTCGCTTGACCAAGTCTGACATTACGTAGATCTGTGGCAAACCAACCGTGTTTGTTGTCAAAGTCTTTCCATACCCTAGAATCTTTCGGATGTCTCATGCAGCTTGGATCATCAACACGATCTTCTACATGTCATCTCATGGCTTAGGCAGTCTTTTTTTACATAAACAATCTTTGCAACCGTGGCTTCAAAGGGAAATATCGGAGGACTTTTTAGGGAATCCTTTGTGGGTATGTTGTACTTGATACCCACCTAGATGCATTACATTTATGGCACTCATCTTTCTCAGCATTATCCTTCCAAAACAAGGCACAATCATTTAGGCATACATATATCTTCATGTAAGTAAAGCCCAACCCACGCTGTAAGCGGCGAGCCTCGTTATATGAGGCTGGGAACAATGCATCAGGAAATGCAGCTTGCAAAAACTTTATAACCATGTTGAATGCCTTCACAGTCCAACCACCAACTGTCTTTATGTGTAGCAACTTGACTATGAATGAAAACTTTGAGAACTTATCACATGTTGGATAAAATGGACGTTTTGCGTCGTCTAGCAACTCTTCAAAGTTAAGGTTGATTGGAGCATCAGAGGTGTGACCTTGGTGACCAGCGTTTGCATTAGCATATGGTGTACCAGAATTTTCCATAAAGGACCCCACACGGATGTCATCTAGCATCTTGTCGACATCATCAATATAGTCATTGTAGTTATTGGCACCATCACCTTCTTCGTCTGTAAATGTCGTGTCTAGCAAAGTTTCCTCCTCACCAGGAAAAATCCATTCTGTATAAGTTGTATTTATTCCTACGATGAACAAATTATCCTTAACCATAGTAGGAGGATGGAAACTTCTATTTCGACATCTCCTACATGGACACCAAATGTAGTCTCTACCAGGTGCATGTGTATTTGTCATATCTATGAATTGTTTAATGCCTTCAGCGTATTTGTTGTCTTGCAATCTATCTTCAATATGCATCCAAGTCTTATCCATCTGGTAATTGTACAGGTTAACAAGGGTTTAATTAATGGTTTTTCACAAAATTGAGTGAAAATCTGTTTCAGAATAGAGAAGGCAAATAATTGTCTCTTGATGATATGCCCAACTCAGTAGTTGTAGCTTCTGGCGAAGTTAGTCGATGGTTCATGAATTATGATGTAAACATGGAGTATTTGAGATGACCTTGCACATTTGTCTTTTGCACGCTTTTCCTTTCTAACGCTTTTCCTTTCTAACAAATTGTTTTATAAGTGATAACTATTATGAGTACAATTTAATAGATGTTTGTGTACCAAAACAACAACATATGACATAGGGAAACAAGGTTAAACTACAAATTTTATACACAATGACGAGGACATGGTGGATGACAAATCTGACGGAAAAGAACAAATTCAGTAGTTGTCTTGTTTAGAGATGAAATGGGGCAGCTCCATTCGTCCTATGGTATTGATTTGGAATACTAAAGTTTTAAGATGGAAAATTCAATTGAGAAATGGTTGCAGTAGAACAAGAAATATAATGATATTGATGAAAAATAAACACAGTAATTTGGTTGAGATAGCTATTTCGTTGGGTAATAGGTCCAGGTTTCAAAATTGGTGGGTGTATGAAGTTTTACTATCTAACCTACAGGGAAAAAAGTATGATTTTCAGTAGAGGAAAAGAACAATCTACACAAGCATCAGAAACTAGACAACCATCTGTTATTATAATACGTTTGGAGGATAATTTTCACAAAAAATTATTTATTAAGTATTTTTTAGATAGAAAGTACTACACCAATTTATATATATATATATCTCACAATAATCTCACCTTGGCTGATAAGTCAGCATTTAATTAGATTTTCACTTAAAAACAAATAAGGATTAATTAATCATTTGAAAGTTGTTAAACACCATGATCACATTAATAAATATGATAATGGTGGGATAATATTATAGTTTACAGCATTTTCTTTATATAAAGTTAATTAGCTCAATTGAAGTCTAATGTCTGAAGTGGATAAATGACTAATATAGCTTAAAAAGTATATAGACCTAAAGAAGACAAATCATGAATCACAATGCAATAAACACTCTAGTGGATTAAATATTTCTATAAAATTGTGTTATTTTTATGAGTTAGAATACACCGCTTTTCCCTTTTTTTTTCACTCGAGTTGTGATATGAACAGATGAGTCATATATTAAACATATAATACTAGTGGTGGATGATATGACAACAAGAGTCCCATTGAGAGTGGTAATTTAAACTTAATTCATTTTAAAGCTTATCCACTAATTATAAGATTATTGCACGTATTGTACGTATTGGTAATAAGGAAGGTATGCTCTGTGTGATTTATGCTCAGTAGTTTTACCTAGGTAGTATTTTCAGGACTTAAAAACATTGTTGTGTGAAAACATGCTTTGCATACTCCCCCAGTAATGTACATATTGGTAAAAAGGAACGTATGAAATGTAGAACCGCAGGGGGAGTTTCTTTTTTTTTTTGTTATTCTTCAGACATGAGAATAAGGGACATGAAAAAGGTTTGTCAACAATTGGATCATGGTGGTTTGGGGATTAAAGAATTAAGGGTTGAATGGAATGTTATTTTTAAAATGGATGTTAATGAAAAAATAGTGGATGTTAATTAAGGCATTGTTGGTTAAACATTACGTATTCAAAGTTGGTGCTAGAAAGAGAGGATTGTTGATTGCTGTTGGAAATAAACTGGTCTGATATCAAGTTGCCAGGTAATAACCTTCTCAAAGTCATCTATCTCACATGCCAGGTTTCATTCTATTATTATAATGCTCGTATCCTAGATCCTATGTACATTTCCCAGTTCAGACTGATGGTGGGCTCTAAACAATAGCCACCCAAAAGAAATAAAAAAAATAATGCCACTATTCTGAATCATCCGCGAAGATAACTAGGTAAGTTAACTAGTCCCTAAGACACATTAAGGCTCATCTGGTTGGTGGTCCAAGTATAGAGATAAACCCCCATAGCAATCTAACATGGAGTATACTAAAATTGAAAACCTTGCATTATGATACCAATCCGTTTTAAAATTTGGTAGGATACATGTGATCTTGTCTATAATTGTTGTATTATACCCTTGATTTTGTTGTAGAAAGAGTATGAGAGTTGTGTGGTAAAGGTTGGAAGGGGAATGGGCAAATACAACAAAATAGTTTAGGGTCAGGTACAAGAAAAATGGTTTAAGGATCTATCTTTAGGAGAAACATGTAAAAATAGAGCATCACAAAACTAACAATAATATGAGACTCAGTCCTTCCCTAGTATATAACCTTTCAATCAGAAACAAAGGTAGGATTTTAGTCTTCAAAATTTGTGGAAATATGTTTTACACAACTATATATCATCCTCTTCATAGACAGATTTTGCACAACCATATATCATCCTCTTCATAGACAGATTGTACACAACCAAGTCATATTATGGATCATGTTTGTTTTCATCTGATAATAGTTTGGTCAAACAAGAAATCAGGGTTGCCATTAGTCTAATGATGCAAGTAAAATTAATCCTGCTCAAAAGCTTCCAGTGCTTCTATGTATATAGAATTGTTCCCCAAGTGAGGTTCTGCAATTTTTTTTATTATTATTTTGATAGGGAGGTTCTTAATTCTTTAATGGCTGTGATTCTTATGTTTTTTATAGGTCCTTTTCAAGATAGTATTTAATGCATGCTCAACTAATATAACGTAGATGTTTTGAACTAGACCATGAAAAATAAAATAAAAAATTCACCCAGACTTTGGGATGAAATCTATACAATTCTAACTACATATTAAACTGAAATTAAAATCTAAATTTACCAATGTAAAACGCCATTGTCATCTTCACTCAAAAAGCTCATAATGCATATCTCCAACTTTGGATCTCTCGAAAGTATGCAAGGAATACCTATAAAATCCAGCTCTAGAAGAGTACTCGAGGTTCCTCGTTTGTGCTTAATTCTAATACAAGGAGGATAGATAATACACGGTTACTTCATAACTCAAGCTTTCTCATTGCAAGTAGCAGTTGAGCAATATGTCTTTGGGCACTATGACTTTTGCAAAATTGTCATGGGTGTTAGCCATGGTTAGATATTTATATTTAGATAAAGGTCTTCTTTGAATTGAGTTTTTTTTAAAGAATTTTCTCTAATCCAATCTATCAAATTTTCATGTATACAGATTCACAAATTACATAGATTACACAATAGAATCAACACAAATTTCACGAATTCATATTACACAAATTCACAAATTACACAATCATATCATTACAAATTACACAGAGAGAAGAGGAAGGGAGAAGAGAGAGAGACCTACCGTGTCGACCTAGTGCATCTATTGGACTGTGGTAGGCGGAGGTGGTTGGGGAAAGGCAGCAAACTGGGTGAGGTCGCGATGGGGGGGAGGGGGATTGGCTCTAGGTGACTAGGAGAGGTCTCGCCGCATGGGGGAGAGGCTTGTAGTTGAGGGAGAGAGAGGTGAGGTCGCAACTCACAATCGCAGGGAGAGAGAAAGACGAGAGTGACGCGGGGTGGGAGGGATGGGGGAAGAAAGGGAAAAGGGGAAAACGCAGGTATTAATTTTATTATCTTTTGCGGTGACTTTTAATTGCCGCAACATAAGATAATATCGCTGTGAAAACCTAATATCCCATAATAGAATAATTAATTCAAGTAATTTTATTTGCGGCAACATTTTGTAGCCGCAAAAAGTTGATAACTTCATCACAACAAGATAATAACCCACGAACGGACAAAATTTCTAACCAAACTATTTGCGGTGATAAAAATTTGCCGCAATAAATCATTTTTCACTATAAAAACATCTTTTTCCCACAAAATTTATTTGCCGACAATATTTCGTGGGAAAATGCTTGTTTTATTTTCCACGAACGGTTTTCGAATGATTTGGTAATTATTTACCACGACCGTGTGTCTTGGAAAAAAAATTCATGGCAAAAGGCCATAATTCTTGTAGTGGGCCTGATCCTGAACAGATCATATTCACCGCCTCTCGATACTCTTGAATACATCTTACTCCCCTCTTTTAATATATCATCTGGAGCTATCATCTTTCCCTCAAATACCCACGTATTTCTACTTATCCACAACTTCGATATTATTAAGGTTGTTTCTTCCAATGTTGGAGTCCCCATCCTTTCTGACATTTGTGATCAAAATTGTAATTAATCGAATGGAGAAGTAATCTCATATATCATCAGCACGTACATAATTCAGTTTTGCAGTCTATACGTTGTGAAAAATATGTTCATGTAAAATAGCTCATGCATACACCATTCATTCATAACAAATCGTCCATGCAATAGAATTTTGCGTACATACACAAATTATTACGTATAAACATAGAAAAGAGTGTAGAAAATCACAGAGATATTTTTTTAAAAACAAACTATTCAAGTGTTCTCATAAATCAATCTCTAATAACTTTTTGTAAAGTCTAAAAGAGATTGTTTATAGCGATAAAACCCCATTATTCACCATTTCGAAGCCTAGAACCAGTTTCTACCCAAGAACATAATAGTTTTACCACTTTAGCCTCGATAGGGACCATAGTTAAACAGATAAATAAAGCATGACTACTGATGGTAATTACTATAATAACAAGTATTTTTAACAATCCCTCAAGTATCCCCACCAGGAACTACAACCTAAGACATCCACAAAAAATTCTATGAGCTCCAGCCAAATGGCACCATAATTTCTTTCCCAAACCGTTTAGCTCCATTTCCAAGTCAACAACCAAAACTCAATCAAGTTTAAGCAAAAGTCCATAAATAAGAATCAAGCCTATTGAAACATCACCTTCTCCATTCATTATACCACACCCACATCCAAACAAATCTCTTCACTTTGCTTGGCGGGTACTCAACACGATATCAGCATGCACATTCAAAAACGTTAGATGTGACACCTTGGATAAACATATTTTATTGAATGTTCGTATTGGGCATATGATATGCCCTAAGTAGCTAAAGAAGATGCTTGATAGACTTAGGCCTCCTTAGTTTTCGCCGATTATATGAGATGAGATAAGTTGGGATTAAAATCAAAAGTTAAATAAAATATTGTTAGAATATATTTTTTTAATATTATTTTTGTTTTGAAATTTGAAAAAGTTGAATTGTTTATTTTATTTTGTGTGAAAATTTGTAAAAGTTATAATGATTATATGAGATGAGTTAAAAGGAGTTGTGAAAACAAATGAGACTTTAGTTTAACATTTTGCGTTTAAACTTGAAATTTTTCACAAAGTCAATATGCATGAGTACTAAGCGCATTTAACTCACTAATTAGCCTTTAAGTAAAACTGATTGATAAAGTTATTATGGACATCTTGATGACTTTGTTGAGCTTCTTATTAGGTCTAGAACCACTTGATTTGGGGGTTGATGGTGCTGGAGCAACTACCCATGGTGGTCTAAGGTGATGCCCTAAATTGGTTCAATTCAAGCTAAATTTTAGCCTATGTGAAGCCACCCAATTGGTGCTCAATTGGTCAAAATTTTGTCGAGAACCTTATAAATGAATATGGAATAATACCATGAAGTATTTCATTAAAACGTAGATGAAAATTCGACCAATTAAGGGAAAATTCGACCAATATTTACTGGTTTTGCAGTAAATTGATTCCACTTAGTGTTATTCAATTTGCATATGGAATTAATGACCGAAACTCGACTTTCACAACCCTAGGACACTCTAGAATACTTCCAGAATGCAGAAATTAAGCTTTGAAGCATGTGGTGTCGAAATTAGCCATGAACAGAAGCTATCAAAAGCTTTAAATAGTAGATGGCTGCCCATCTTGTATTTGCTCATGTTTTGGTCCAATCAAGTAATATTCGACCTTATCTGAAGTTGGAAGGCTATAAATAGACTCATGAAATCAAAGGAGAGTCATTTTCGTGGCTATATTGTACATAAAATAGAAGAAACCTTGGGAAACAAGAAGAAACAAAGATCAGGAGCAAGGCTGAAACAGTTTCTGAACTGGATGAGCATTATGTTCAGTTTTGTTTATTTACGGCGTATAGAACTAAATCAAGGTTTTGGTCCTTTATATATGATGGTATTATGATACTATTTTGACAACAAAGTGATTTGGATTCGGGGGAAATTATGATGGAACTTCACGAGCAAAGTTGAACAAAAAATTCTGAAAAATGAAACTGTTTTGATGTTAAAAATGTCCAGCCATGAAAACGATAGTATAAAACCTTTAAATTTATTTTTCTCTTCTAGTATAATTAAATTTTGATATTATTTTGATTAAAGATGAACTTTGTGGAAAGTCGGAACAAATAATAATAAGAACAGATGCTGAAATTCAAAGAAGAACCAAGATTAATTGGACAGATTTGAGTTATTGAGATGTTCATGAATATTCATTAATGGACTAGTTGTATAGCAGAGCCTAAGGTAGGACCCAAAAGTTAATTCTAAATCTTTCTAAATACTCTTATCAACCTAACTGAACTGTTTAAATTGAGTTTGAATAGGAGAAATTCTGGTTGAAAATGGAACATCAAAACAAGGAAGTGGGAACTCAATTTAAAGATGCTGAACCTTTGTTATGTATGAATTGAGCATGTAGTCCTTGAATCCAACTTTTCATCTCATTGTACTGCATTCTATTGAAATTTAAAAGGGTGATGTATTTAGTTGATTCTTTGAAATGCTTATAGGTAGTTGACTATAAGAGATTCAAACAGAAAATCGTAGAAGCTAAGTAGGAGTTTGTTTGTCTATGCTCAAGTATGATGTTGTTTTACTAAAAAACCAACTTTAGCATGCTTTGATTGATAATTCCACATCTTTATTAAGATCTACACAAAGAATTTATGGCTGTGTAGTAAGTTACATGTATGTTCTATGATTATATGAAAGTAAAATGGTAAACAAATTCAGCATATTAATTAGTTGACATTGTACAGCTTTGATATTGTAAGAAACTAGGAATGTTTTATTTCTTGTGTTAAATATGATTATTTATGCGATATAAGATTATGTATGGACTTACTGGATACAAAAGACAAGAGGGAAAACAGCTATTGGAAACTAGGTGTCACCATTAGGTTACAATTGAAGTGTAGTTGATGATGTAACAACATATCCCTCTAGGGTTTTAAATGCTAGAGAAACTGAATGCTACTAACATAGTCATATGCTGCAAAATACTTAAAACTATGAATAAGTAAAACTCTCCTCGATGCCTCAATGTCATCCCCCTGAGCAGTATCCTATCGTCCATGCAGTGTCCTCATAATTACCCTAACTTGGGTTACGAAAACATAAAAATACAAAAAGAGTCGAATACTCAGTAAGAACTATATCATATAGTAAACACAATAGCAGACTAGATTTTAAGTCAAACGTCAATATTCGCAAGCAACATCTACCTCATAGCATACATAACATTAACCTCAAAGCATAGAAGAAAGCAAGCATTCTTTAACCTCATATCATTAATATGTCCGTTACACATTATTAATCCCGCATGTTAGGGTTAGTGCCCTTGTGGTCATGGCTCTTTTCATGGCTAGCAGAGAAAAATCACTGCCAATAGCCATCATTGAGGCTTGATCCAATCCAAATAAAATATTCTTTAATATTACACAAATCCATTTTTACTCAAATTCATGCATAACTAGGACAAGTGTGGGTTAAGGGGACTAAATCAACTTCCAAAATACTTCCCCAAAGGTTGAGCAATAACCTTCAAGTAAAATGAAATATAGAAATTCAGAGGCAAGAGAGTCAAGGTTGGCCCAATTGGTGACTCCTTTATTTTGGAGAGAAATCACGTGTACATTTCAAAAGTTGGAATAGAACTCCCTCTATCTCCTGAGAGTCTCTTGTCTAGGCCTTGGCAAAATCCTCTGCTAACTGAAATTTGATCACGAGCACATGGCGAGAGCAATAAGGCCAATCACAAGCAACTTCTCAAGCTTTCACTTTGTCACGATATGAGATAAATAGCCTCCATACGTGGCCTTTCTCTAGAAAATTCTCCAATGAGTGCATACTGGATAAAAGCCTTCGATCTCTATAATTCCAGTTACATAAAAAGGATAGCAAATTTATCATCACTAGACTGAATTTACTTATGAAGAATACCTATATCCAAGAATGATATATAAGGGAGTACATTAATATGAAAATGTCAAATCTTGTTACTAGATTCAAAGCTCTAAAGTTAGAATTTTCTAATGAAGTTCTTGTGCATCTTATTTTGATTTCTCTTCCTGTACAATTTAGTCCCTTTAAGATATAATTATAATACTCAAATGGATAAATGGACTCTTAATGAGCTCATTGTTCAGTATTGTGTGCAAGAGAAAAAGAGATTGAAACAAGAAAGAATAGAAAGTGCTCACTTGACAACTTTTCCTCATGGAATTTTGAGCACCAAGAAAAGAAAGAGGAATAAAAAATCTAAGGCAACTACAGATGTTGGAAATTCACAAGCAATTGTAAAACAGAGACAGGATAAGGTTTTTACCTGTTACTTTTGTAAGAAGGTTGGTCATGTAAAGAATGATTGTCTTTTGTATCATAAGTGGCTTGTAGAGAAAGATAGTTTTTTATTTGGCGCTAAAATTAATTTGACCATTGTGCCACGTTAAAATGCAGGTCATGCCACCTAACACTTAGTGGGATACTATTCACATAAATGTTACAATACAGGGTTGTGCCACCTAACAGTTGGTGGATAGATTCGAGAGCTACTATTGACATAAATTTGGGAGATGACAATAGAGTTATCATGCATTCTTATGCCACCTTTTACTTGGTGGAGATGACATAAAGTGACGGTTCTCAATAAACTTGGGGAGGGTCCCTCTTGGACATGGGATCCTAACTCTTTAAAAAAAAAGTGTTATTATGCAGGATTACCTAAAGTGCCAAACACCCAGCAATACTGAAAAAAAATGCATTTACTTGGGAGATGACAATAGAGTTAGTGTGGAGGTGATTGGTAGGAATGTAACTGGTTCGGTTCAGTCCGGTTTTGTACATTTTTTAGAACCGAACCGGTATACACCAGTTTTGAAAATTTAAGAACCGATACTAAATTGATTCACTACCAAAATTGAAACTTCTAGTTCTGGTCCAGTCCAGTCCTATTTTTTTGATTTTATGGATTATCTATATTAGAAATAATATGATATTTACATATACTAAACTATTAGTTTATTTATATTATAGTATAAGTACATTATTTTATAATAATTAACACATACTAGTATAGTATTTAATTTAACTATAGTCTATATAAGTTCTAGACTTTTTATATGGGTATATATGATCAAATATGTACAAATGTATTTACAAAAGGGATATATATTATAATTTATTATGCCAAAAATGTGTTTTTCCTTTATATATAAATATATATATATATATATATATATCAAAATTAAGTTTATATTAATAACTTATTATTAATGCTTATATTTAAGATTAAATTTTATGTTATATTAATTTTATTTTATAAATTATATCAAATGTTATATTAAAAATTATAAGATTAATTTTATGTTATATCACATGTTATATTAATTTTATGTTATAAGATTAATATACTTGAATAATAAGATTAGAATTTCATGTTATATTAATATAAAAAAATTATATATAATATAAAAAATCATAAATATATATATACCGGTCCGGTCTAGTTTAAACCGATTTTCAAAATATGAAACCGGTACAGCACCAATTTAGGACTGGTTTTGATTCTTCATAACTGGTACCGCACCGAACTGCTTACAAACCAGGTCCGATATAGTTCAGCTCAACAAGTTTTTTGTTTTGTTTTTACACCCATAGCAATTGGAGTCTTTGCCAACTAAATGCTTTAATGTAAGTAAGTGGGTTCTTCTATTTGCCACCCCCTAGCATTCAACACAATGAAACTACTCAAACTGTGATGAGCCTTTTTGGATATGGTACTTATACCAGAAACCTCAGTCTTGTATTTTTTCCTCTCCAGACAAAATAAATTTGCCAGTAGCTTCCTTCCCATCCACTGATGCTATGGAATCTATATGTAACTAATCGATTAGAGTAACAAATGGGTTGCTCAAAGGAATAAAATCTTCATATTTCGACCCCACTTCTACAACCTAAAGATGGCTTGTACAGATAATGGCAACTTCTTTCTAAAATTTGTAATCTCATGACCTTGGAGGCAGCAATGAGAACAAAACTTAGGAAACCTCTCATAAATGAATTGCTGCCAATAGCCATCATTGAGGCTTGATCCTATCCAAATAAAATCTTCTTGAGTCTTAGACAAATCCATTTCTACGCAAATTCGTGCATGCATAGCTAGGACAAGTGTGTGTTAAGGGGGCCAAATCAACTTCCGAAAACCTTTCCCAAAGGTTGAGTAATAACCTTCAAGTAAGATGAAATATAGAAATTTAGAGGCAAAAGAGGTAAACGTATAAGTCATATTGGCTGGTGCAATTGGTGACTCCTTTCTTTTGGAGTGAAATCACATGTCCATTTGAAGAGCTAGAATAGAGCTCCTCCATCTCATGAGAGTCTCTTTCCTATGCATTGCCAAAACCCTCTGCTAACTAAAATTTGATGAGCACATGGCATGAGCAATAAGGCCAATTATAGGCAACTTCTCTAGCTTTCACTTTGTCAATATATGAGATCGAATAGTCTCTATAGGTGGCATTCCTCTAGAGAATTTTGCAATGAGTGCACACGTGGATCAATTGTAACTAGAGCACATGTGGATCTGAATCTTCGAGCAAGTTCAAAAAACCAAGGAAACAACATTAGTTCAGACAAACATAGTTCATTTTGTATCAGTGGCAGCTAGAGCATTACAGAAAGAATCATGATGCACAAAGCGTGCAACATCAATATGATACCACTTCAAGATCCATTGCTAATGGCAATGACTAATGAAATGTAGCATCTTGAGAATTCCACATACAATTTCTCCTCCATCTTTCTAACAGATCAAAGGGCAACTCAAAAGTAGTGAGATTAAAACCATAAAGATAAATATTAACACCCACTTTTATTGAAACAACATTTAGTCATGATCCTTGGAGCTTCCGGCTACATCTTTTCCAGTTTCAAAAGTTCCCCAACAATCTACTTTAATCAATCAAAGGCCAAAGATATATCACAGGTGAAATAAATGAAATAGATGCATTATGTATAGGAAGTATGAAACTCTGTCCAAACATTGCCTTCAACCTAACCAAGATAGAGAATAATGAGTGGTATAGATTTACAAGAGGATAAATAAATAAATAAGAGGGTTAGAAACAACAACTATTTCCATGGACTCAATTCTTCATAATTCTTCTGCCCTGCCATATAGCAGGAAATCCTAATCAATTTCATGGCATTGGAAAGTATCTTTGTTTTTGAAATACTAAGAAACTCGGGCTCTTGTACTTTGGGCTTGAACCCAAATGACCTAAGTGATCAATCAAGAGTCAAGACATTAGCATCTTCATCTTCACCTCCTCCATCATTTGCTCTCACTATTTCTTCCTAAAAGCCTCACAGAATAATTCTTCCCAAAATCCCTTGTCAAGTTCTCTGTCCTCACTCTCCAGTTGCTCTAACTCTTCCTCTTTCTCCTTTCTCGCCCTATATAATCTCTTCATTTCCAATGCAAATGCTTGAAGCTATGATACTTCAAATCCAAAAATCCCCAATTCTAAAGGCTCAAATTTAATGGGTTTTTATACTTCACCACAAAAAACACTAGACTCTTGACCGATTGGCCTCCTCCTTTTCTTAGTGTGGGCATCTTTTAGATCCTTTCTCTTCTCCTTCTACTGGACTAGCTACTGGAGAAATTTTGGAGTTGAAGGAAATGAAACAATGAGAACCACTCCAACGGTCTAAGGAATCAATAGCGGGAGACACAGAATGAAGATTGTCCAACATTTAGGCGAGCAAGCACCCTGTGGGAAGCTAGCTGACATGCACTAGAGCAAGGTGGAGATGAAATTCTAGACTATGGCGGGCGAGCTAGAAGCGTCGCCTACCGTGAGGACGAGAACTAGGAGCTGAAGTGATTGATGAGCTCGAGCGAGTTACGAGCTACCCGCCCAATGCGAGATAGGATCAGTCACCAAACAAGACCAACGAAGGCTTGACACAACCAGATATGAGAAATTTTCAAGATAACACGTAAGGGCTCAAAAAAGTGTCAACACTGTACACAGAAGCCACACCCCATCTAAAAGGTCACATACAGAGTGGTTGTGTAATGAAAGGTGAAGGCAAGATAAATGGTGTTGTTAGGACTCAGAAGTATGGCCGGACGTGGAGAACTCTCATTCAATGAATGACTAAGGAGTTGGCAAACCGTAGGGTGTGCGGACCATATCCTGATCACTTGTCTCTGTCATCCTGCAATATGACAAGACAAGGATGACGAACTCTTATCCAAGCATACCTGGAGTTAGAGATACGTCAGAAAGGACATCTATCAATCCCACTTTATTTAAAGGACCTAGATGTGGGACAAGATCTCACTTTTAAGACTTTCTTTGCTAAGAAGAAAATAGGCAACAAGAGAACTTCCGATGTAGAAAGGTAGATTAGTTTCTAAGATAGTACTGGGTAATGTGGGGTGAATATTGTATATAAGAGGCATTACACTATTTCTATAACTTCTCCCCATTCTATGACCATAAATAAACATTTCAAAGACTATGTTTCCAACTATATTTACTCACTGATTTATGATGCTTTCAATGTTTTTGATGTTTTAACTGTTTTTTATACCTGATGATGAGACCCAGTGTGGGAACCTTGTGTATCGGTGTGCACATCTGTTTGCATGTGTGTGTGTGTGTGAGTAGTCAGTATGAGTCTCTATTCATGGTATGAGACTGAGAATTTCTTGGGACCATTCCGCTTAGCATTATCATGTACATTGCAAAAGAAGGAGAATGCCTCGTGGGCAGTGAGGTGGAACAATGTCATACTTGGCTTCACTTGATAGTCAGGATGTGGGATTCCCCAGCATATAGTGTGCTGGTGTCTTCGAGTTGGTTGGATGTGGGATCCCTCAGCATCCTTGCGGAAACAAGTTTTGGTGTGTTTGTGTGTGTGTGTGCGCGCGTGCACCTATGAGCATGTGTATGCCTTTGAGCAACTGTGTGCGCCTATGTGCAATGCCTATGAGTGTATGACGAGTAACCACATGGTAAAAATAATGTTTGTTTTTATATAGGAAAGAGACTTCATTAACAAAACAACAAGCTTACAAATCTCTCTCAGTCCAAAGGAATTGAGAAAATATATCAGGGAAAGATCCCCACCACAAGCTAATATCATAACATTGCCTACCATGGACATGGATAGATCAATCTTTTGCAGCTCCTTTACCATGATCAAGAAATCACTTTCAATGAAAAGGTTATTAATCTCAAATAAACACATAGTTGAAGACCCCTAAGGATAGCCAACATTTCGATCCATTGGCTAAAATAAGTAGAATACTGACTTTTACAAGTTTTCTGCTATATGGAGATGGGTAACTCCTCGCCATAATATTATTGTTGCATTTTTCCTTTGCATAAAGAAAGGGCAATGTCCCTAGAGATTGATTCCTCGCCATGCCTACATATATATATATATATATATATATATATATATATATATATATGTTTTCACTGAGAGGGTGAAACCTGGCTAGAATTTGAGAATGCACATAGCTTTAAGAGTGAGGGTGATTCCTTTCCATGCATATATGTGTTTTTCCAGTATTTACATGAAATGTTTTAATAGCATCTTCGGTAGCATTATCTCTCAATAACAGTCTTGTTATACTTGCCTAACTTGTCTATGGTTTCATTCTCAGGACCATAGACTTTGATGCAAGTATGAACCCTAGCATGATGCTTGAGGAAGAAGAGTCAATCCAGCCCAAGTCTTGATTAAGGAGGCTAGTGACTTGTTCGGAAATGAGCAGCACAAAAGGCTATCCCAAATGCAATAATTAGGAATAAATTCCTAAATCGTCTCCACAGGTAAAGTGCTAAAAATAAACTCGTGTAAAATGGTGAAAATATTTACAATGAGAAAATAAAAATAAAAGTGATGGTATATATAATGAATGGATGAGAGCAATGGAAAAGAAAATTTACTGGTCGTGAACCAAATTCATATTGTTGGATGTGAGTGTTGAGGTGCAAGACAGTAAATTAAAATTGCTAGAAACTAAATGACTGAAATTTAAATTGCAGAAATTAAAAGTGCGGGAAGGAAGCCCGGCAACAACAGTTGGTCCATTAGGCTCTCAACTGTGTTGCCATACTTCCGCTTTCACCCGAGCTTTATTTAAAAAAAATTGAAAAATAAAAACGCACAAAAATCTCTCTACTCTACTCTACTCCTACTCCTAATATCTAACACATTTTTCTGTCAATTTACAAAGCCTTATATAGGCTTCAAAAGAATACTGCAAGTGTTGCTTGCACTCGTCCCTAATTCTAGGTCCTTATGTCTCCCACTCATAAAATACTCATAAAATGTATTTGCGCCGAAAGCTCTCTCCATGCGTCCAGACCGAAAAGGAAACAACAGACTATTTGTTTTTTGTCTGTTGCCTTTCTTTGTGTCCACGCGTATGTCCAAATGAAAAAGTCCCCCGTTAGTTTTTGTCCTTCGTTTCTATCCAGAGTGCGTCCCAGCTTGAACATTTTATTTTATTTTTCTTCTATCTTCCATCGCTGGATTCCTCAAGTTTTGGCCTCTTTCCAATTTATTTATTCTTCCTATTCATTGCCCAGCGTCGTCTGTAAGTCCTCTGCCTTTTTCTTTTCCTTTTGTTTTCTTTCTGTTGCAGTGCATGTGCAGCATGATTCCGTGTGTCTGCTGCATGTTTTTCATCTACAAGTCCACTTGCTTTCTTTCTACTGTAGTGCATCGCAGCTTCTTCTTTATTTCCTTTTCGTGTGTTTCTCCTTCCCATGCCTTTCTCTCTTTTCTATTTCCATTTTATTTATTTTTTCTTCTTTCCTCCATTACTAACTGAGAGAGATGGAGCCGAGAGGTAGAGAGAGAGTTGCAATCGTGGAGGGCTACGGAGTGGCTGTGCGTGGGTGGTGCATGTGGAGATTTACGTGAAGGTGCTTCTAGCTGGGCTTCACTGGGTGGTGGAGACTTGATCTCCAGTGTCTTCTGTTGCTGCTGGCGGCCAGTGGAGGTGCAGCAGGTCTGTCCAGGTTGCAAAAATGGAGGTGGCTTTTCCTAGATGTGGAGGCAGCAGGCTTCAAAGGAGTTTTACTCTGTTTTCACCTCTTAAAATAGAGGATGGTGCTTCCGCATGTGTAGGTGGCTGAGGAGGCAGCAGTGTAACGACCCCGCCCCGCGAAGGGTGAGATCGCCACGTACATACCTATTCTTTGCGTACTTTCTTTTCGTTCTTTCTTCCTTTCCTCATCAACAGGGACGACACTAAGCGTCTACCTCTCTCTCTGCAGTAATGCCTTGCTTCCCAGCCTTTTCATTTAAAACATTTAAAACAAAAGTGAGTCTAATACTCAGTAAGAAGTACACCATGCAGTAAACATACTAGGCATCTATTCTTTTCCTTTTGAAAACATGCATACATAAACATTTACGTTTCATTTCATGCATAAACGTTCTTAGAAATAATTAGGCTTTCATGCATAAACATTCTTTCATGTTTTTCATCTTTCATGCATAAACATTCTTTCATGCTTTTCATCTTTCATGCATAAACATTCTTTCATGCTTTTTGTGCTTTACATCTTTTCATGCATAACATGCTTTTCATGCATTACATCTTTTCACTTTCATAGGCCATTGCACACTGTTACGCCCTGTGTGCTAGGGTTAGCGGCCCTATGGCCAATGGATTCGC
Organism: Cyclocarya paliurus; assembly: GCA_029856935.1. Taxonomy (NCBI): domain Eukaryota; kingdom Viridiplantae; phylum Streptophyta; class Magnoliopsida; order Fagales; family Juglandaceae; genus Cyclocarya; species Cyclocarya paliurus. The sequence continues at coordinate 15,007,578 of CM056953.1, read as the reverse complement.
CTGTGGCCACAGGTTTGAATCCCTCTCCGTCAGGGTGCAGCACTGGGTGCACTACCAGATACTACTACCCAGCATTGCAATCTGCTCATTCATTCATTGGGTACCCCTTTCCTTTCATGTGACCGTTACGTGTTTTCATACATTGAAATTTTTGTTTCCTTTCATTCCTTTCGTACTTTCATTCATTTCAGTCCTTTTCATTCAACAGTTCATTCATAGGAAAGGAACGTCATTAAAATCATGAGCTTAAACATCATTAAAAAGCATGAACTTAACATCATTTAAAATCATAAGCTTAAACATCATTTAAAATCGTAAACTTAAACATCGTTTAAAGCACGAGTTTAAAACACCATTAAAACACGAGCTTAAACATCATTTAAATGCATGAACTTAAATACCATTAAAAGCATGGCTTAAATATCATTTAAAAGCATAGGCTTAAACATCGCTTAAAAGCATAAGCTTAAACATCAATTGAAAGCATAGGCTTAAACATCAATTGAAAGGATAGGCTTAAACATCAATTAAAAGCATAGGCTTAAACATCATTTGAAGGCATAGACTTAAACATCATTTAAAAGAATAGGCTTAAACCCCAATCAAAAACATGAGCTCAAAATCGTTTAAAAGCACGAGCATAAACATCCTCTGAAAACAAGAGCTTAAGCATCATCTTCCAGAACATCTTTTAAAATGCTAGCTCATGGCATCCTTTAAAACGATAGTTCTCAGGGACATTTTAAAACATCAGTTCTCAGGGGCATTTTAAAACGTCAGTTCTCAGGGGCATTTAAAATATCAGTTCATAGGAACATTTTAAAACACATTTAAAGCATCATTTGAAGCATAAAACATGAGACGTTCCTTTCCTTTCCTTTCCTTTGCGTTTAAACCTTTTCATCATCTTTCTTAATTCAATGCATATGCATTTTCATGAACAAAATATATTTTTCATGCTATACTACATATAGGGAATAATCATAAGTTTCTTGAGAGAGCATGCATGAAAATCTCATGACTTAGAATCTACATGCATGCATTACTTTATACATGTACACATAATTATAATCGATAGGGTACTTAACAAGGGCTATCAAGGAAGTGTTGTACATACTATATTCATTTACTTGGAGAAACATTTGCAATTAGAGAGAGATATTCTTTTATAAAGAGAGCATGGTGTAAGAAGCATGGTCATAGCTACTTACCTGTGAGCTTTACTAGCGAGTTCCTTTGAACTTGAACATAGACTCCTATTCAATAAAATGAGATAGACATATTAACATCCACCTCACTTTGAGCCTTACTAATCGATACGCTCACATGCTTACTTAAATTCTAACTTGGAATTAAACGCTTTTTAACTCGTTCGTCTACCCATCATACGTGACACTAGGCCAAAACATTAAAATCTTCATTTCAAACATTTTAAAGAAACTCATGAAAATAAATAACATGCTTGCTACCTCTTTTAAAGGTCAATGTTTTCTTCATGAAGAATAGGTGGAAAATCATAGATTAAAATGCATAAATTGTATGAATTATTTAAAGAAAGAGAAGGACAAGATGTTTGCTTCATATCTGAAAATTTTCATCAAGAGAGACATTTGACAGCTTTGAATATCATTTGGAAGGTAAACTAAACAAAAAGGCCAAGGCTTACAAAGGGTTGATTTTTGTCACTTCTTTTCATTGGTTTTTCATGCTAAACTCTATCTTAAATTGAGCTAAGCAAAGCTTTGAACAAAGGGATGGATTGGGCTGATTTAAGTCTCAATAAAAACATAGAAGAAAATTCTAAAACCCTTGGACAGCCCATAGGCTTAGTGTTTTCATGCTCTTGAACATCCCTTATTGAATCCAAATTTCAACTACATAGCTTAACCATATTAAGGATATAAGAGGCTTAGGAAAACATTTCTTATCTTCTAAAAACAGATCACAAATAATAGATATAGCACTTGGCAAACTTAAAGTTTCCAAGATAAGCCTACTAGTTTGGATTAAAACTCTTAGTGGCTTACTTAGGCCATAAATCTTGAAAAAGCATGCTTAAAATCACCACTTCAACTTCACTAACTTAACACTTAAAGACAAGATAAATTAATTTAAGCCTTAGGTTCAATAAACCTCAAGGAATAAACACAACAAACAACCTATAGTTACATACAGCTGGAATTAAGCAAATATACATGGCTGGAACACACCAAAACAGAGCACACACACACACGGCTGGAATTTCTGAAAACACAGCATAATTCGGCTGGAAATCAAGGTAGAGCATAACACATGGCTGGAACCAAATAAGATGAGATTCATAGCTAGAAATCAACAAGGAAAATTGAGCAAACACACGGATGGAAATCACAGAACATATACACGGCTGGGAAACCAGAAAATAGAGCATATTCTTTCCATTTGGTTATCAACTAGCTAGAGCATAAATTAGGAGGAACAAGTGAGAAAATAAACTCAGAAAATCACTACACAGCAGTCGACCAGCATAGGAAATCCGAAACTCCCATGGCATAATTCACTTGGCAGTCCCATAATGATGCAAGGGGATCCGGGACAGATGATCCTGAGCTGTCAGATTGCACCTTAATGGCGCTGAGATACCATGAGTTGGCAGATTAGCGCAAAAGCAGGAATTGATTTTGACATGTTCCTCATTGGGGCCATTTTGAGTGTGTTTCAGTCTTTTGGCCATAACTTTGGCTACGGGTGTCGGAATCGCACATAAGACCCCAATTCGGAAAGCTCCTTTCGACGCGCACGCTGTCCACATTGAGCATGGCTCTATGTGCCTTTTTTTCGACCTCAAATTCTGCTGTTTTCCCCTCCGAATCACTAGTTTTAGTTAATTTTTACTATTTATGGTAATTTTTCGCTTGTCAGTTAGGAAGTCGTTTTAAATCCGATTTGGGCCGGATTTTTTGTAGATTGCTTATTTTATTTTGAATTTCAATTTAGAGTGATTTCCGAGATTTGCTATTTTTGGCAAAATTCGGATAAACATGATTTTTGGCTATAACAGTCCGGCTTGTGGACTGATTTGGATGATTTGGTGTGATTTGATAATATTCCGTTAAACCCTAGAGACTTTTCTCTCTGGTTTTGGGCGATCTTTCTCCTGTGAATCATCTGTTGGAACTAGCCTGCAGGATAATCGCTATCCTGTCCGGCGTCACATAATCACAAGAAGAAATTGGAAAAACAGAGCACTAACTGGTTTAACAAGCCACGAACGGGAGGAGAAGGAGAACCGAAGGCCAACCTAGCAAATTTCGTCCTCCTGGAGATGCTTCAGCCGAACTTTAAATTTAGGAGGAGATGGAGAATCGGTTTGAAGAGAAGAAGAGAGGTGTTCGGTGCAGGTGAACCCGAGAGGGTCCTTTTTCGTGTGGTTAGAATGGCTAAAACTAGAGCTTGAAGAAGCTCTCCTTGGCTTGCTCTGGAAGCCGAAACCAGCGTGTAGGAGAAGGATAGAAAAGAGACCTGATTGGCTTATCCAAGAAGCTTGAAGTGTCGTGTAGGAGAAAGAGAGAGGGGTCCGAATGGCATGGGGGAGGTCGGTCAACAATGTGGTTCAAAGCTTCTCTTGCAAGCTAAATGAATGGATGGTGTGGATTAGTCCATGGAAAAGTATGCTTATCCTATGGTGGAAAATATTTGGGCTACTCTTCAATTAAATAGAAAGGTAAGGACTTCAGAAAAAATATATTTTAAGATCTAAAAAAAATATTTCCTTAAATTATTTTAATGACCCACATAAAAGCACATAATCTTAAAATAAAATAATAAATATTAAAATCATAAAAATCTTTATCTCAAAAATATTTGACTTAAGAAATTAAATTAAAAGAAATGACGTAAGAACCCACGTAGTAAGGTTCGGGTATTACAAGCAGGTGGAGGAGCTTGGTTGTGGAAACGGGGTTCACGGGTGGAAGAGCACGGTGCAACTGGGTTGAGGTGACTGCATTGGGCGATGGAGTTGTGGGTCCGTAAGCATGCATGGCGTCTGCGTGGGTTGAAGAAGACCCGCCTAAAACGACATGGCATTTTGGTCTTTCGTCCAAACGACATGTCGTTTAGCTTGTGCTGTAAAACAAAAAATAAAAATAAAAATAAAAAGTTAAAAATAATAATAAAATAAAACTTAGACAAGCAAAATAAATAATAAATAATCAAAGAAACAAAAATAAAATTAGACAAAGAAAATAAAACAAATAATTAAGAATAAAATAAATTAGACAAAACATAATATTAAAAGTGTATTGTGCATTTGAAGAAATATTGCGCAATTAAATCACAAGTTATAAAATCAAGCATAAATTATGCTATTTAATCAATTTAAATCACAACTTGGATTTATGCCTCTTAATCAATTTTTTCATCTAAAACCAATGATAAAATAATAAAATAATTAAAAATATATTGGTTTTAAATATATAAAATATGCAATAATGCAGCTCAATCAGCTAGGACATGTCTTAGCTCCAATACTCGTCGTAGCTACCTTGCGCCTTTGTAGGATGTACATCACTGAGCCTAGCGCTCATTTGTAATCAATCGAACACTTATGATGACTAACTTTATGTACTCTGGATGATATAATGGTTTGAGCTTAATAAAGGGCAAGAAGTCTTTTTTCATGAAGTTTAGCATTCTGGTACATGTTTGCTAACATTGTCACCACAATGTGTTCTATTTACATTTTGTTGGGTTTTCATAAAGCGAATATCTTACACTTGTACTTCTCTCAGGATTACTACATGCCTAAATTTACTCTAAGGTGTTGACTAATTGGCTAACATCCTTGACACCACAGAACCTCACCTAGTCTTTCATGAGGGATGGGGCGCCACAACTTGGTATGAGAGCGTGTGTTTATACATGACTCTAGGTAACTCTTAGAAATATAGGGCATTACTAGAAAATAAGAGTTGATATTGTGTGATAGTTTGAAACCCCAATGTTAAGATTGAACTGTGCTTAGGGCGATGAGGTGGATAGTATATAATAAGTTTGGGTTATGTGGCAAGATTTTACAATGGTACAACTAAGAGTTTCGTGAGGAGAGTGAATGTTGAATGGTCTTGAGGGAGGATCTTTTGACGGAGGAAGGGATGGGGAGCTAGCTGGAGCACTTAACCGAATATCGGATATGTTAGAACAACGGTATGAGATGTGTTCCCATCACATACAAGTTCAGTCGGTAGGATCCCCCAAAGAGAAAGGAAGTGGATGTACGAACCAGCGATTTATGGCTCGTTGCTACACGGGATTCTTAAGACACAAGGGACCGGAGAGGGTAGAAAGGTGGGTATCTGATATAGAGAGGATGTTTAAAGTGTGCAAATGCACCAAGAATCATAAGGTGCTATATGCGAGCTACTTATTATAGGGAAAAGCAGCTCTGTGGTGGGATACCCAGAGGCAACTCCTTACTATGGAACTAGGAGCCACGGGAAGAATTTAGTGGGAAAGAAGAATATGATGATCGATATTTCCCAAAGACTATAAGGAAGCAAAGGTCAAAGGACTTTGCAAACTTAGTCCAAGGAAATATGATGGTGGAATAGTAAGTCACCACATTTATGGATTTAGGGAGGTTTGCCTTCTTACCTTATCTCCACGGAGGCCATGAGGGCAGAACTATTCCAGGACGGGTTCCAAACCCACATTAGGATGCAAGTAACTTGCCTAGAGATTATGGACTTTCAAAAATTGGTCCATAAGGGGTCTATAGCCGAATGGGAACATCGAAACTCGTTGATTGTATCCCCTAATCGAAAGAAATGTATGGTAGTAGGTGAAGGGAGCAGATTAGGATCTCCACAAAAATTCTTGATGGGCGACCACCAGTTGTTCCAGGTTCACGAGCTGGCGAAAGGATGCCGGTGTATAACGTTTTCCATAGGACTCACGAAGGGGATTTTGTCAAGCTCTAAACATGTGCTATAAATTTGGATAGACGGGACATTTTGCTTGGGATTGTCCCCAAGCACCCCTAGTGCAATGTACGATACCAGGAGGAGGACGTGGAGGTCTAAGGCAGCCTATGCAAGCCAGGGTATATGCACTTACCCTAAGAGAAGTCGATGATGACACCATAGAAGCACAGGAAGCTAGTATTATTATAGGTATGAGGTTATTACTTGCCTTAGTTAACTTCTTTCGTAGGAACCCTTTACGTATAGTAAGTAGTGGCAATTATCACAAGGAGAGTTAGAGTGTCACATGTTTATGCAAGCACCTCGTTCGACTCAGGAGCCTCCCAGTTGTTTGCATCTTCCATGTTGGTTAAGATGGCTAGCCTTCTGACGCAACCGATGAGCCAATGAATCATAATGGCTCTACCAAATGGAGAAACAATAATCTATACTAAGATAGTTAAGGGATGTCTAAGTACCTTTGGAGGTCAATCTAATTGTGTCAGTATACTAGGACTCAACGTTATTTTGGGGATGGACTAGTTGTTTAGGCAATTTGCAAGAATAGATTGTTGTTCGAGAACGATAACTTTTCAGGTACCAAAAATTGAGGCTAGGATCTTTAGAGGAAGTAAACCATACCCCCTACCCAAAGTTACCACCTCACTGAAAGCTAAGAAGGAATTGGTAAAAGGAGCTGAGGCTAACCTAGTACATCTAACTTTGAGAAAATGGATGCGTAAGGAAGTGGAGGACATACTAGTAGTTAGAGAATTCCCATAAGTCTTTGAGGAATTGCCAGGGATACCCCCTAACAGAGAAACTAAGTTCGCAATTTATTTAGAACTACAAATTATTCCAGTCCATAGGGCACCCTATGGGATGGCCCCAACGGTGTTGAAGGAACTAAACAATCAATTGCAGAAGTTATTTGTGGCACCCCAAACCTCCATTTGGGATAGAATTGAGACTTAAAGCACCAGAACACACAACACATGGTTACATACTCCCATTCATAACAAATATTATGCAATGCATCCTAGAGTGCAACTAACAGTATGCAATAATTGTAGCGAAAAAAATGTAACTACTAAAACTTTTTATGTCAGAATAGACTAAAACATCCCAACATGTAATTTAACCATAGATAGTTCCTTACTTAAAAGAGGTCCAACTAGTAAGGCATAAGTCAAACATAATTTGAGAGATAAAGATCTCCTTATTATAGGCAAGGTTCATGAAAAAAAGGTGACTCAAAGCATCTCTCTGATATGCTCCAAGGTGATCGGGATCATGTCTATGAACAATAATATTAACTCCAGCCTTCATTCAGGATCAGGCTCATTCTCAATCATCTGAAGCCAAGTGGTCATCACCATCTTGTTCATCAAAGGTTAGTCCTGACACAACTTCTATCATTCTGGGGCATCATAGTTGGACTACCACAGTAAGATTCCTTGAAATTTTAGTAAGTTAAACAATCAACTTGCACAAAGATAAAATATGCATGATTAATGATAAGTATGAGATGTAATCATACATGATATAAAAAAAAGGGTATTTTTCATTCGATCCAGATTCATAAACATCTTTAAAAAAAAAAAAAAAGCTTTGATGTACATTTTCTTACAGAGAACATTTTCTTAAAAACATACTTCTTTTTATTAGAGCCATCATGACATAACATATAGTATCATCATAGTTTCCAATTTGCACTGTGAGTACCTACTGGTGATCGTAGTGTAACTCATGTTTAGACTATGTTATTTGCAAACTCATTTATCAATGAATTTACATTAAATATCATAACATAACATCATCACCATAACATATGCACCCACTAGCATTAAATGTCATATACGACTTTGCTCAGGTATACTTTGAAAAGAATTCACTCATATCCCGTTGACAGTTCTTTGTCAACTCAGGAGTTATCACTCCATTTTTACTCACTTCAGAGTGGACATGGGAGTTTTATTAGGATATTCCTCCATCCTAATATTGGGTCGTGACAAAACATTTTCATGCTATACTTTATGACAAAATACTTTATGACGTGTTCATTTTGTAACATGTAGCAAGTTTTATGCAAAAATGACATTTTTATGCATCATGTGAACAAGAGTATTCTTTCATGTTTGTGCCAAAGTAACATAACACATGCCATGTATGCAAGTAGCCAATGCTCAGTGTTGTATCATATGATAAATTATGATCAAAGTGACATTTACAATATGAATGTGGTATTTATACAATAATCATAAATAAATTATCCAAAAGTAAGTTAAAAACTAACTTGCAAACTTTTTGAATACTATGAATCGTTGTTCTCTAAAATAAAATGCGTACTAGAGTTATATTTTTAGGTTCAAAAGCTTAGAAATTGCAAATCGGCCCCCTAATTTCCCAAAATTGCTATCTTGGCCCAAAACTTTCACCATTTACAAATTGATCCCAAATTTCACCAAATTGCACAAATTTTATATTTTTCATGTTCTAAATCCAAATATGAACTTATAATTTCAAGAATCAAACATCTATCATGCTAAGTTCATCCAACTTGTGGCATGCATCATGGTTTCATATACTCCCTATGCTATTTTGAACCTATAGTCTCCATGAATGCATATGTGTCCGAAATTTATCATGAAAAAAATAATGGATCTAATCCTAAGGATGTTTCAGCAACTCAAATTCAGGTCACATGAGATTCCATCAAGATTTATGCATTGATCATCATCAAAACATCACAAAGCCTTCAAATCAAGTACATACATGATGAGTCTAGCTTCTCTTTGGCATTGAACTCTTAAGGCCTAAATAAGTCATACAATCTAACTCTTATCTTGATGAAAATATATTTCCAGATGTTTATAGGTAATTTTTTGGAAAACTAAATTAAGAAATCACAAGATAACTTCACACAAGTAGAAGCCGAATGTTCTAGATGATCAAGCCCAGATATTGATTTATAAACCTATCATAAAATGTTGTTTTCTTCAAATATGAAACTTGGATCAATCAAACAAGACGTTAGAAAATTATATAAGATCATTTCAAGATATATATCATGGCTAAGATTTCATCCCAAAATAATTTATACAAGCAAGACTCCAAATTTGAACCAAAGTGCACTTCTTCAAGTTAAACTTCATCTAACTCAATCAAATCTTCATTTTCATGTCATAATTCAAATCCTAACATGTTAATCTATCACTCAAAAAAAATATAAGGTAGGGCTACTCACCAAACCGAAGCCTTTGAGACACTCAAAGATCAACTCCCTCCAAGGTACTCACTCAACCTCACGGTTTCACTCTTTTCTCACACTAAGAATATTTTTCTCTCAAGAATACTAAAGAGATGCATGAGGAAGGTGTGGGAGAAGTGAGTGATAAATATACATATTTATAGGCTTCAATGGAAGAGGTAAGAGATGAGGGAGTGCACGGTTTGTTGAAGTATGGTGAGTGTGATTGGTGAGTGTGTGTGGTGGAGTGCGCTTGGTGTTTTAGGTTGAATAGTTGGACAAATCACTTGATTATCTATTGAAAAATGACTAGATGAAAGCCATTGGTGCAGAGGTTGAATGATTTTAGGAGTTTTAACAAGAATCACATGGTTTCTTCAAGAGAAACCGAAAGCATGGCTGGTGGTTTTGGCTTCCCAAAGCTGTCTAGTTTTGATCATCCTTTGTCTCATCCTTGTGGTCTATTTTAATTCAATAGTAAACACTATTTGAGTAGCTTTTCTAGGTATGTATTGAGGTATGAATGGCTATCATTTGGTTAAACTTGAGTAGAAAGTGAAAAGAGGTTTGAATGGACATGGTGTAGCCAAAATGAGCTCATGCTTCATCACCAAAGTACCCATTGGTTTTGATCATTTTGTGGGTAGAATTCAAAGGTGTCATGAAGGGGATTCTATGAAATTTTTTCAAAGCTAGAGAGGCTACTAATGGGGTAGGGCTGAGTTTACAATAGAAAAATCTAGAAAACTCAATGGAGGTTTCAGCAAGCATGCTTCATTTCCTAGGTGGAACAGTTTCCTACTTGGAGTGATTATGGGAGCTATTCTTGGCTCCACATGAGGTCTGGGTTTTCTAAGTTTAGGTGACATGATATGGGTTGCATAAATTTCCAAAAATCACTTGAAGATTTGTTGAAAAGCCATGATTACAATGGAGTGCATCGGTTTACACTAGGTGTGCCAATTGGTGGGTTTTATTGGCATTGACATGCATTTTCTTCAAGTGACAAGGGTTGGATTTAATATAATATTCTAGGTTTTTCTAAGAATGATGTAAAATAAGAGGAAAATACAAAAATTGTAATTCAAAAATCATGAAGAAGAGAACTAGAAGAAAACTAGGCAAGTCATGAACATTAAGTTACTATTCATGAAAATGATGATGGGTTTTGGAAATAGAAACCTAAACGCATGTTAGGGATTTCATCATGGTTGGAAGACAACCTTAGGGCGGTGTGGGATGGTTTTAAGAGAGAGAAATCCAATGGTTTGAGGTCTTGCATGCCCTTTTACTAGTGAAATGAGAACCCAAAGCTTTGTTTCCAAATGTTGAAATCTCTTTGCGCCACTTATTACTAAATATTTAAACCTTCAAGTGGGCCTTGAAATAGGTCTTTCCTTGGCTCTCATATTTAAATCTTTATTGGTCCTTTCCTTGGAATAGTTCACTAAGTTGAATCTTAGCCTTAGGTCTTACTAAGTTGAGCTTATAAATCTTGGGCCTATCCTTGGCCTTCTCTCTTATTAAGCTTGGACCCTTATTATAACTAACTATTTGGCCTTCTTCAATTCCATATAATTCCCTTGGCTTGATGTGCACCCATTAAGGTAGCAAGTCTCCTTCACACCACTTGGCATCCTACTATTGGCCTCTTGGCACCTATTTCCTTAAAAACTTATAGTACTCTAGAAGTTTAAAAAAATAACTAATAACTAATAACCAATGGTGGAAGTTATTTTTTCCAAATCTTGATCTAAGAGTTTTCTTTCCTTAAGGATCATTACTTCCACTTTAACTATGGTCATGGGTTACTATAGTCTAAATTCTAAGTTGCCTTTAGGTGGGGTGCTACATTATTGGTAAAGAGGTTTATTAGACCCATTACCTCACCTTGGGGAGTGCCAGTACTATTTGTGAAGAAGAAAGATCGAACCCTTAGAATGTATATTGATTATCGAGAGTTGAAGAAGGTGACCATCAAGCATAGGTACCCACTGCTTATGATATATGGTTCTTCGATCAACTATAAGAGGTTGCAGTCTTTTCCAAGATTGATCATAGATTTGAGTACCATCAATTAAGGAATAAGGAAGATAGTGTGTCTAAGACAGCTTTCTGGACTAGGTACGGTCATTATGAGTTCACCGTAATGCCTTTTGGGTTGGCAAATCCCCAACAGCCTTTATGGATCTTGAATAAAGTGTTCCGACCAATCTTGGATTTATTTATAGTGGTATTCATTGACGATATCCTAATATATTCCTGAAATATTGAGGATCATGAAGAGCACTTGAGGATATCATTAAGGACCCTTTAGAATCACTAGTTGTTTGCCAAACTCAACAAATGTAAATTCTGGTTAAAGGAAGTAAGGTTTCTAGGCCATGTAGTTTCTAGGGAGGGAACCATGGTGGACCACAGCAAGGTAGAGGCAGTCATGGATTGGAAATGATCCACTTTGGTGCAAGAGATTAGGAGTTTCTTGGGGTTAGCCGGTTACTATCGTAGATTCATGGAGAGATTGTAACACCCTACCAAAACATACAAAGGGACCAAGGAGACATTGAGGTTGTTGTCAATGATGACTTAAGGTTTAGGCTAAGTGAATATATAGACTTCTAGGAGAATTGAAATTTTTTATATTTAGGGTTATGATTTCACCAAATAACTTCCACCATTTACTCTAGCTAGAATTATTGGAGTGTGATACCAAGAGACCAATAGGAGAGTAGTAAGTGGCATGAAGAGGACTTGCCACCTCAATGGGCTTCGAAATGGAGCTATAGCATGTTATGGATCTTAGATAGATATGAAGAGGACTCAAGTTTAATGAAATGTTGTATCAAACTTTTGAAGAAATAGGCCAAAGATGGGCCCAAGGCAAAGTCCAAGATAAGTCCCAATATGAGGCCCACTGTAAGGCCCAATTTGGTAGCCTAGAAAGGCCCAATGAAAGGCCCAACAAGCTGGACCTAAGGCCCAACCCAAGGCCCAAAAAATAAGCCTAGCCTAGCACACAAAATTGGGGCCAAAGACTTGCCCAACTTGGAGACCAAACTTAGAACCTTTCTCATCACTCTTGGCCATAGGAATGCACCACCTAGCAAGTTGTTTTGTCCTTGATCAAAACAAGTGGCACCCTAAAACTCCTTGGCTGCTAAGTTTCACCTTCCATCATTATTCAAGAGTCAAATTTCAGAAGACAGTATAATGCTATGAGACAAAACAAGACATAATAGCATGAATGCTATGTCTCGACCGAATGTCTGCTAGGGGATGTTTGTTTTCAAAACTCTCCTCAACCCATCTCAATTCATCTCATCCTCATCATTATAACTTTTTTAAATTCCTACATAAAATATAATAATATTTTTTTTTCAAATCCCAAAAGAATCTTTCCAAATTCCCACACTAAAATATAATAAATAATTTAAATTTTTTAAATCCCAAAAGAATCTTCCCAAATTCCCACACAAAAAATAATAAACAATCCACTTTTTCAAATCTTAAAATAATAATAATATTAAAAAAATAATATTCATAAAATATCTTGTTCTACTATTCACAAACCATCTCAACTCTCCTCTCAATTCAAACAGCCCCTTACTTCTAGTCTCACTCTTTTTTATCTTATTTTTGGAAACCAAGCCTCTCTTTCTTTAACTTAAAATCGACATTTGTAGACCTAGGCTAGGTATCAATTCTAGTACATGTCATGAAGGTATGAGACATGTCATTGTCGTGTAATCCCATAACTAATCCACCTTGTGCAACTGGATTCTCTTCATCATGTACCATCAAATGTTTCTAGTCAAACCTACTTCATTTTCTGCAATAACATAGCCCTCTCTCAAGAATCTAAATGTGAAAAATCATATCCAGTGTTTGTTGAAAGAGCAACACCTTCTTACACATTCAAAAGTAGAATAGTTCACCTAGAGGATCAAACAAAGACTAGTCAAGCACCACTATGAACCTACACCCTCCAACAAACAAAACCAGCCTTATTTACATGCCATAAGCTTTGTCCTCAAGTATGAATTAGAGTTCCCAGATGCCTAGTTCCTTATTTGACCCACACACCTTTTACTCAGCACCAAAGTTGAAAGAAATGATGAAAGTAGTTGGAAGAAGCCAAATACCCTTCTCAACCGATGCAAAACTCTCTCACCTTCTTCTACATTTTTCACAAACTTATGCGAAGTGTCCCTTGTCTCTATCCCTTTCATTCACAAGGGAAGAGTGTCATGAGAACCTTTGCACCCTACTTGGACTCATAGAGCCGAATTGGTTAGGAACCAAATGGTATAGTCTATGGTTTTGCTTGAGAGGAAATCTTGCTTGCTATCCGATTCCTTTTGGGGACTTGACCATCCTTGAAAAATCTGAAACCCCTAAACCTTCACACACTCATTTGGTCTTCATCTATAGGGTGACAAAAAGGCACATCTAGCTACTCATGAAAGGACAAAATGAAACACCATCAAAGCCCTATAGTCAATTGCATCAATAGGAACCTCTCCTCTCAACTTTGGCTAAACCGTGTGACAGTTAGCTCCTTGCATGAATTTCTTCTTCACATGAGCACTATAAATAGCACCCTTCATCCCTCATCTCCATCCACGCCAATTTTAAGAATACTTGAGGCTTGTGCGAGAAAACCTTTATAAGCACTAAGTGAAGAGTGTAGCCGAGAACCCTTGGGAGAGAATTGGTGTTCAGTGCCCCATAAACTTTGAACTGTTAAGTGATTCTACCATGAATTTTTATTTGCATATACATGATAAGCTTTGATTCATGGTATAAAATTGAGTTTTGGAATTGATTTGGGTGATGATAAATTATTGGGAACGAATTCGGTACAAATTTGATGTTTGGTTCAATAAACTTGTGTTAATATTTGAATATGATTATAACATGCCTTGGTACAAAGTAATGAGCTTAATTAAAGTCTTGTTATGATAATTAAGAGTTGATATTTAGAGAAAAACCGCATGCCATGCTAGGTTTTAAATTGATATCTTGGGTTGATTATCAAGTATGTTTCGGTTTCTACTTGGTTGAAGCTTATCTTGTGAGATATTGGTTAAGTTTCTCAAAGCATGTATCATCTAGAGATATGTTCTTAGCATGTTAGCAAAGGCAATATATGATTCCTTAAGGTTCTTAGTGTTGATATGCAAAGTACAAGACATAAACATCATAAGTAGTCTCGACTTTGTGATATTGTTTTCTAATGATAGTAGTTATGTTATATAATGATGATATGTTGATGAAGGACATAACTCTATGGTAATAGCATGATAATAAGTTTTTATTTAGTGTTTGCTTAAGTATAAAATCACCAACAAAATATCATAGGCTTGAATCACATATCATGGGAATTGGTATTATACATGTCTCGAGTTAGAAAGATTTATCATGGTTAATGGTTGAATCATGTGATGCTAAGGTCATGAATGGAATTAGGATATGAAATACATGAAGCTTGTGTAATTTGGTGAAATTTGAGGCCGAAGTGCTAATAATGAGAGTTTAGGGTTATAAGTGTGATTTCAGGTAATATGTGGGCAAATTTGCAGTATGGTTTTTGCATGATAAATTCTGAAATTTCTAACTTTAAGTATATCTCTTCTTTCAACTACACCACCCTTAGAACCCGAAAAGTTTGTAAGTTAGCATTTAACTTACTCTTGGATAATGTTTATATGACTTTTTATAAACACATCATTCATGTTATGAATATTGTTTCAAGCATGAAATATCACATGATATATATTATTAAGCATTCGGTCACTAGCTTAATTCCAAACATGACATGTGTTATCCTATGTTACTTTTGGTATAGAGCATATAAATGTATTGTTTAGCATGATACATGAAAATATGTCATTTTAGCATGAAGCATACAAAGTTATGAAATGTACACATGTTATGAAATATGTTTTGTCATGAGGTAGCAAGAAAAACACTTTTATCATGACCCAATGTTAGGATTGGGGAATATTCTAGTGGAACTCATTTGTCCACTTTAGAGTGGTTAGAAATAGAGTGGTAACCTCTAGGTTGACGAAAAATAGTTAAAGAGTTTTGATTGGTTCCCCTTTAAATGATTCTAGAGCGAAGTCATTTATGGCATCTAATGCTAGTGGGTGCATAAATTATGAAATGTTTGTGATCAATACATTGAAAGTTATATCTGTGCAGCTTTGATGATATAGTCTTAACCTAAGTTGTGCTAGGTCATCGGCAAGTACTCACAGTGTAAAATGGGAAACTATGACGTTACCACATGTTAATGATGGCTCTAATGAAAGAAACGATATACTTTGAAAAGATGAAGTGTGTAATGTTCTCTGTAAGAAAATGTGTATCAAAATTTTTTGAAAGATGGTGATGAATCTAGATGGGAGACAAATACAGTTTTTTTCATATCGTGCATGCATCACATGTTTATTATCTATTATGTTTATATTATCTCTATATATGTTGGTTGTTAAATTTTGATATTTCAAGAAGATCTCACTCCGGTAGTCCAAACTACCATTTCCCATGGAATGGTAGGAGTTAAAACATGACCAACAGTAAAGGAAGGAAGACAGCCATGCCTCCCAAAGTCATACTACGATTCGTAAAGGAATGACATGAGAAGAAAGGAGAGAGGCCAAAGAATGACAGATAGAGGAGGAATGCCGCCGAGACGAGGAGAGTGCTTGAAGGGCAAGGGATCAAATATCCAAAATGCTAGATCAAGTTGGCATGATTTCAGCACTAAGAGAAGGGAAGAGAACGGTGTCAGAATGTGACGAGCAAGATGAGGCCAAGGGTGAGGATTCACCGATGTCCTATGAGATCAAACTTGGCCTGAGCGCTAGGATACAAGATACCACAACTAGTGGACACAATCGAAGAAGAAGACAGAGTCATCTCATGTCTTGACCCCAAATGATGAAGGCTAGCCTACTGACACGATTGAGGGAAAACCTCATTTATAGTCGAAGGCTACCAGAGGCATTGACGGGTCCCCCATCTGAACTCTACTTCCTTAAGAAGACCAAACAAGGGAGAGCCATCACTGAATTTTGAGGACAAAATTATTTATAAGGAAGGCTGGATGTGAGATCCTGCCCAACGTGAAAGGGGATAGACCATTCATGCAGTTAAAAGAAAGGCAAAGATGATAAATACTCCAATGGTTTAAGGAATCAACAGTGAGAGACGTAGAGTACGGCTTGTCCAACATCCAGGCAAGCAAGTGCCTTGTGGGAAAACGGTTGAACTGTACCAAAGCAAGGTGGAGATTATCATCTCGACCATGGCAGGTGAGCTAGAAAAGTCACCTACAGTGAGAACGAGAACGAGGAGCTGAAGGGACTGATGAGCTTGGGTGAGTTAGGAGCTACACACCCAAGGCGAGATAGGATCACTCACCAAAGAAGAGCAATAGTCAAGTTCTAGCATAACCAGACATGGGAACATTTCGAGATAACATGGAATGGCTCAAAAAAGCATGAGCACGATACACAGAAGCCATACCCCCATCTAAAAGGTCACATCTAGAGTGGCTCTGCAATGAAAGGTGAAGGCATGACAAGTCCTGTTGTCAGGACTCATAAATATGACTCGACTCCATGTGGAGAACCCCCGTTCAAGGAAAGACTGGGTAGTTGGCAGACCGTAGGGTATGCAGATCATACCCTAGTCACTTGTCTCTATCATCCTACAATGTAATACGACAAGGATGATGGACTCATATCCAAGCATATGTGGAGTGAGAGATACGTCAAAAAAGACATATGACAATCCCACTCTATTTAAAGGACTTAGACGTTGGATGAGATCTCACTTTTGAGATTTTATTCGCTAAGAAGCTTTGGAAGCAACTATTGCGGAAAGCAAGGAGCAAATAGGCAATGAGAGAACTTCTGACATAAGAAGGTAGGTTAGTTTCTAAGATAGTGCTGGAGGGTGAATGTTGTGTGTAAGAGGTATTGCATTATTTCTATAACTTCTTCTCCATTCTACAAGTATAAATAAACATTTCAAACACCGTATTTACTCACTAATTTATGATACTTTCAATATTTTCGATATTTTAACTATTTTCTATACCTGATGATGAGATCCAGTGTGGAACCTTGTATCCAGTGTGCTTGTCTGTGTGCGTGTGTGTGTGTGTGTGAGCAGTTAGTGTGAGTCTTTATTCATGGTATGGGATGGAGAATTCCTCAGGACCATTCCGCTAAGCATAACCACGTACAATAAAAAGAAGGAGAATGTCTCATGGGGAGTGGGTTGGAACAATGTCATACTTGGCCTCACCTGATAGTTGGGATGTAGGATCCCCCTGCGTATCACATGTTGGTGTCTTCTAGTTGGTTATGATTGGGTAGATGTACTCTAGATGATGTAATGTTTTGTGATTAATGAAGGACGAGAAGCCCCTTTTCATGAAGTTTAGTATTTTGGTACATGTTTGCTAATGTTGTCACCACAACGTGTTCTGTTAACATTTCGTGTGTTATCATGAACCAAATATCTTACACATGTACTTCTCTCGAGATTACTACACGCCTAAATTTCCTCTTGTGTGCTGACCGATCATCCAACATCCTTGGCATCACGAAACCTCACCCAGTCTTTCACAAGGGATGGGATGCCACAGTATAGGATCTGCATTGATGTCCATGTGTTTGACATAATGCATAAAAGAAAACAGATCTTTTTAAAAAGACTACAGTCGGTTTATAATGAGATCTTTTAAACAGTTATCAAAATGCAGGAATACAACAAAATCTCTTGGTATGAAAACCCATTATTATTAATTTAAGTGGTGCAATGTATGCTCCTTTACAAAATGTTACCATTATAGTTTTCAAAGTTATTCGAGAAGTGCTTCAATTACAAATAGGGGTGAGAAATGATCAGTCCAGACCAGAGAAACTGACCGGACTGGTCGTTTTGGTCCGGACCGGATTGAGACTGAGACCAATCAGTCTTCTTCCATATTTTAAAGGATTGAAAAGTTTCAGTCTAGTCCCGGTCTAGGGTTTTTCCACCCAAGACCGGACCAGATCGAATCAAATGAAATATATATATATATATTATATTATTTATATAATAATTGTACAATTTATTATGTAATTTGCATCTAACCTATCACCATTAATAATATAAAGTTTTAAATATGTTATTAACACTTGTTAATATTCTATCAATTAACTAATATATAATATCAATTAGCTAATTATATAGTAATTATATAAATTAATAATGTAATATAATTTATTATCATTGACCATATAAAATATATTTTTATTGAGTTAGTTACATAATCCACATTAATAAGTCACTTAATTTTAATTTAGTATTTTAAATAAATTTTTATTATTAATTGATTTAAAATAATAATAATAATTAGGCCTGACCGAACGGACAGGACCGATCCAATCCCTATGGCTGTTCGGTCCAGTCCGGTCCAGAAAAATGATGGACCAAAAATGTTCAGTTCATCACCAGATAGACTGGTCCAGACATACAAGTTACAAAGAGATTCTATAAAAGTAAATCTATAAACTGATGTCACTTCATATAGTACATTTCTCATTCCACTCTCATTTCTCATAGGCTAAAACATTTCTCATTCCACTCTCAAAAGTACAGATTTCGTCTACTGAAACATTATTATAGAATCTGCCATGTAATTGCATATAATCGTGCTACAGGGAAGCCTCTTTATATTAAGCACACTGCACACCAACTGAGGTGGACTAATTATATTAATAAAAAAATAAAACTCACAGCAAGAGCAAGTATTCTTCATGAGGTCTGAAAACATAAGTGTTCTTCCTTGTGCGAAACAAAAGTGTTCTTCCTTGTAGCATCACCACAAAATTCCCCACAAAATTAGAGAATTTTTTCACAAACTAGAAAATTTACCATCAACTACGAACCATGAAACCCATAGATCAGGATGCAAAGCCTTAAACAAAGATCAGCTCTGGCCGTATGAATGCAGAACATGACGTGCTGATCTTAGTAGGCTTGATTTCAGGCACACACAAAAAATAGAGACAGAGTTATGAGAGAGATAAATATATAATCTCTTCAAAAGAGTTTTCAAAATCCTTCAAAAGGAAAATATTTTAATTGTGGCAAATCTGGACATTTTGCTGATAAATGTACTAAAAAGCCCAATAAATATAAAAACAAGGTTAATCAGTTAAACATTAATGATAATGATCAAGAGGATCTATTTCGATTCTTAGAAACAAAATCCTCTACATTATCTAACATTAATGAATTCAATTCAAGTGATTTCGAGTATCACTCAGAAACTGACTCTTCTGATTCTCTCAACATTAAACTTGGTTGTAATGATTTTGTTGCAAACATTTGGGTAAAACAATCAATGTCTTAACCAAAGTTGAAGAAAAATCTTTTATTAACTTTGATTAGTTAGATTACTAATCATGAGCTCAAAAAATAATATCTTTATAAGTTTAAGAAGACGATGGTTTGCCAAAAACCCAAAACTTCTAAATCAAAAGTTAGTTTTCAAGAAACTTTGGGAAGATTTGAAAAGAAAAAACTCAAAGAAATTTCTACTATTGATTTACAACATGAAGTTATTTTTATTAAAAAAGAAATTGTTGAACTTAAAACTGAGATTAACAATCTCAAATCTGATCATGATTCTTTTAAACAAGAATTATTATGTTTAAAAATTGATAAACAGTTTAATCAAGATATTCTTTCTAGTAATGATGAGAAAATAAATGATTCAAATTCAAGTCAAAGGAAAGAAAAAACTTCTCATTCTAACAAAAATCAAATTTGTTTGATCCATCATACTATTCCTCCCAATGGATTTTCTAAAGTTACTATTATTATTTGTCATGAATATGAATTTACTATGATTGATATGATTGATTCTAATTCAGATATGAATTATATCCAAGAAAAAATAATACCTAGTAAGTACTTTGAAAAATCTACTAAAAGATTATTCTCGGCTAATGAATCTCAGAAGAAGATCAAGTATGAGCTCAACATTACTCATGTCTACCAGAATAATGTTTATTTTAAAATTCATTCAGTGCTTGTTAAAAATATGACTGACAAAGTCATATTAGGGATTCCTTTTATTTCTTCTTTATACCCATTCCTTTCGAAAAATGATGGCATTACTACTGACCATTTTGATCAGAAAGTAAAATTTAAATTTGCTTCAAAATTTAATATTGATACTAATAAAAATTTAAAATCTTTACTCTCTACTAAAACAAAACATTTGAATTTCCTGCAACAGGAAATCAAATATAAAATGATTGCCGAACAATTTCCTTCAAATGCTTTCTGGCATAGAAAGAAATATGTTGTTACTTTACTTTATATTAAATAGTTTTCTGAGAAAAATATTCCCACCAAAACTTGACCTATTCAAATGAATAGTGAGATTTTAGAATTTTGCAAAACTGAAATACAGGATTTGCTTGCTAAGAATATTATTAGGCATAGTATGTCTCATTGGTCTTGTGCTGCATTTTATGTCCATAAAAATGCATAAATTGAGAGAAGGACACCCCACCTAGTTATTAATTACAAACTATCAAATAAAATCTTAGAGTGGATTAGGTATCCTATCCTCAATAAGAATGATTTGATTCATAGGCTCAGTAACATTGTAGTGTTCTCCAAGTTCAACCTGAAACAAGGATTTTGACAAATCCATATTAGTGAACTAGATAGATATAAGACTACATTTACTACCCCCATTTGGACATTAAGAGTGTATTGTAATGCCTTTTGGACTCAAAAATACTCCTAGTGAATTCCAAAACATTATGAATGATATTTTCAATTCATTCACCCATTTCAGTATTGTTTACATTGATGCTATCTTTATTTACTCAAAATCTATTGTTGAACACTAGAAACATTGGAATTCATGTCTAGATATCATTAGACAAAATGGTCTTGTTGTCTTTGTTAAGAAAATCAAATTGTTCCAAACCAAGATTAGTTTCATTGGTTATGATATTTCTGAAAGCAAAATTCGACCTATTAGTTGTACTATTGAATTTGCGGACAAATTCCTAATTTTATTCTTGATAAAATCCAGTTGCAAATATTCCTTGGTTCTCTCAATTGTGTTGCAGAATTTTACAAAGACATGAGAAAATAATGTCATCCACTCTTTGAGAGACTACACTCGAACCCTCCACCTTGGACTGAACTTCATACTACTATTGTTAAACAAATCAAAGCACATGTTAAAACTCTACCATACCTTAGAATTCCTACTTCTGGTTCCCTTAAATTGTTGAAATAGATGCCTCTGACATTGGTTATGGTGGCATTTTGAAACAAATTATTTTACCAAGCTCATTTAAACAAATTGTTCGCTTCCATTCTAGAGGCTGGAATCCTACACAACTTCACTAGAGTACTATTAAGAAAGAGATATTATCCATCATACTATGTATTTCTAACTTTCAAATTGATTTGTTAAACCAAAATTTTTTATAACACATTGATTGCAAAAGTGTTAAATATTTTTTAGAAAAAAATGTTGAAAACATTGCATCAAAGCATACTTTTGCCAAATGGCAAGCTATTTAAAGTGTATTTTATTTTAATATTGATTATATTAAAGGATCTGAAAACTACATTCCTGATTTTCTTACTCGTGAATTCCTACAAAAAGCATGAGCAGAAAAAAAAGACAAGGGGAAGAAGATTGCTACTCCTCCACCAATACTTAATGCCAGAAATGTTAAACATGAGCTTACTGCCCCAGCCACCCCTTTGATATTGCTAACAGGTTTACTACTCTTCATTGTTAAACCTATTTCCTTTTCAACGCTCTTAGTACGCCCTATGATCCCTATGCTAAACCTATTAATTCTACTCAGTATTACCCTGCTACCAAAACTGAGTGCATTAAAAAAATGTTTTCCCAGAGCCTGTTTTACATCGAACCAAATAGGTCCATATATACAGACTCATTCAAAACTACTACGAGTTATTTTCCCCTAAGTTTGCATTGGATTCCTGAGAATCCTGCAAAAAATCCCCAATACTATTTTGTTATTCTAGTACAAACTAATTCTCTTGTTGTTAAACTCATCTATGACAAGATCGATAAAACTAAATTGACCTATGATAGTGTTTATGTATTAAATATTATCACAGAAGAGAAATGGGGATCCCATCCTTATACAACGAAAAGGCTCTCGCATGCTAACTGTAATACCCCGCTCTTTCTTTCCTTTTGACGTAAGGAATTACGTTTGATGCGATAGTCTGTTCGCCCCTCTCTAGTGTCTAAGAGCCCCGTTATGCGTGCCAGACCTCGATGGGGTGTTTTAAAAGACACTATAATTTATAAAGCTAGTTTTGTGTTTCAAAGTTATGTGTATTTTAAATGGAAGATCCTCATTGTTATTTAACTAAGTAATATTTTGAATAACTTAATTATAATATCTTTGAAGAGCTCCAAAAATAGTATAATTGTGGGGAATCATTTTATATAAATGATTCCAGTTATTTAAAATATTACGTGATTTAAATAATGATGGAATCTTTATATTAATTTAATGGTTTTCTTCTCTTAAATATTTTAAGTAAGACTTTATCATTTTATTAATAATGAAGGAATATTATTTTAAATAATTTTCTATCTTAATTCCTCTCAGTACTTTTAATTAAATAAACGTTTACGCATTTTCAAATCAGTATTTAAGAGTCATCGTTAGATCATTTTATTGATCTCCAAACGTCGGGTTTTAGGATAAAACCCCAGCCCTCTCTCTTTCTCCCTCACTTTTCCCCAGCTCTCTCTCTCTCCTCCCTCTCCCTCTCGGCTTGTCCAGTACGCGTCCCCCCTAGCCGATCCACTCCATGCCCCAACCCGGCGCTGTCGTGCGCAAGTGAGCCTCACCTCCACCACTGCCGGCATCCCCTCCCTCCGGCGAGCCTCCCTGCACCGGCCTTTCCCTCCCACGCTCTCTCCTCCTCTCCCTCGACAGTGCACAGCCCAAAAGGACTTAGTGGCCATTGCACTGTCATGCGCCGTCCTCCAGCGTCACCACTCCCACAGTAGCCTCCTCTCCCACTGGCCATCCTCCTCCAGCAAGCTCGGCCTCCATCTCCCCGCCAGTTGCTCCCACGGAGTTCACCTTTCTCTTGCACGGGTTCCCCTTCTCCACCAACGTAAGTTGCCACCCACGGTGTGTCACCACCACCGGGACCTCCCTTGGCCTCCGGCCACCTCCCCTAGCCATCCCCAAATTCGGTTGAGCCACCATGCAGGCTCACCTCCCCTCACTCTCCCACGGATGCAGCACCCCCTTGGACTAGATCCACCGCTGTACACCACCACCCAGGGTGGGTGACCACCCTCTCCGGCATCCTCAGGCCACCACCAAGCTATCTCGACCACCCATGGCCCCGATCTGCCACTCACGCTCCCTCACTCTCTCACACTCTCCCACAGCCTTTCTCTTCCTCTCATGCACGGCCAGCCCCTCTCCACCACCGTGGACCACCGCACGACCACCACCGAGCCTCCATGGCTCCACCAGCAACCTCTCTTAGCCTAGCCCTAAGCCTAAACCACCACTTTATGTGGTGGGTAGCCACTGCACGTGATGGACACCCACTGCGTGTGGCTGACCGCCACTGTACACGGCTAGATCTGCCATGATATGCTCCTTGCCACCATCACAAGGCCACCTTAGGCCTTTCCAAGACCACACCTAGCTATCCAAACGCCTAAACAGTTACCGTATGTTCCTCCGGCATTATCGACTGTGACGGTTAGCAAGCTATGCATGGGTTATCCCATCAATGGTATAACTCTCTATCACTCGCTATTTATGTTAGATGTTAATATATTGGCTAGGTTGTGGACTGTGCTGTTAATACTAGGGAGTACTGTGCAGTAAGGTGTTGTGATATGTCATGACGTGAAGTGTTGGGCTTAGTTGGGAAGTGTACTGTGTAGTGATGGGAACTGTGCTGTGAAGTGTGGCTGTGGTTTATGTGGTATAAGAGTGACGTGACTGTAGTCTAAGGCGACGGGTGTCGTCGTGTAATCGGCTTACAGCCAGGAGTAAGTGCAAAGTGATTAGAAAATATCAGAGTAGTGCAGTGGAAGCATGATTGGGCAACGTCATGAAGTGACATGGTCCATCATGGAGTTGTGCTATGATGACCTAGGATGTATGTGAGGAGACGTGACAAGGTCACTGTGTAGCTTAGGAACAGTCTCGAGCTATATGGCATGACGTAAGGTGTAGTTATGAATAGAGTTTTATCGTATCAAGTGTTGGGATGAACTGTCTAAAGGGACGGGTAGCACGAGGAGTCGTGCTAGCCGGGTAAGAGAAGGTTGGTAATGGAGTATGGTGCTTGTCTATACGAGCCTATGACCAATGTATTATATGTTGGTCTTAGGTGATAAAGGGATAAGGTACGTGTGTCATCTAACCATGTGCTGGATGAATTCACCGTATATAATGGGTAATCTGTTCCATGTATGGTTACACGGTGCTTAAGCTCTGAAGTGGCTTAGAGCCATGTGACGTGTATGGATGGTCATGAGGTTTAGAGTGAGTTAAGATACATGAAGGTAATGAGGAATGTATTGTCTAAGAATGGGATGCGTGACTTAGTCGATCTAAGTCATGCATCGGAACGTGGTTAATAAGAAGAACAAGGCAAAGGTCGTAGTGTCTTAATCCTAAGGTGAATCATGGGTTCACCCTAGTGAGTAAGCACTCGAAGTAGAACGTCAAGGTTGAAGGAAGTAGAGACCGTAATGGGTCCCCAAAGGTTTTATCATAGTAAGGGACATGAAAGAGCACGGGATAGAAGGAGAGTGTTCTAAATCAAGCATAGCTCTATTTCTAGTCAGTTGCTTATGCACTAGGTAGAGAATGACATTAAGGTTATGTGTATGCATGTAGGTTGCCATCTGACATGCGCATGAATGGATTGCATGATATGAAAGTAGCATGGAGTCCAGGTAAGTATTACGGTCATACCTTTCTAGAGTTTTCTAAAGATATGAAGAAGAAACGAAAAGCTTTCCCTTTTAGAAAATGAGGAAAAGAAATGCTCTCCCTTTTGAAGGGTAGACGTTTTATAAAAAAAAAAAAAAAAGCACGAATAACGTTTTTAAAGTATAAGTATGTACGACCCTCTTTGGTAGCCCTTGTTCATGCATCTAAAGTATTAATTGTATGCATGTGAATGGATGACTATACGCTGTATCTATTGTATGTATTTTCAAATAAAAGACATGGCATGAAAAGATGGTTTTGGGCTCTCACCCCAAACAACGTTTTCTCACGAAATGAATGTTTTCTCATGAAATGACGTTTTCTCATGAAACTAATGAAAAGAATGAAAGCTCATGCCCATGCAAATGAATGAATGAAAGCCTCAGCTCTTTAGAGCTGACATGAAAGAATGAATGAAAGAAAGGCATGTAGCATAATGAATGTATGAAGCTACGTAACGGCCATATAAATGAAAAGGGTACCCAAATGAATGAATGGACAGATTGCAATGCCGGGTAGAAGTATAGTAGTGCAGCCAGTATTGCATCCCTGACGGAATGGGATTCCAACTCGTGGCCATGGGCGAATCCATTGGCCATAGGGCCGCTAACCCTAGCACGCGGGGCGTAACAGTGTGCACTGGCTTATGAAAGTGAAAAGAAAAGAATGTATGAATACATGACATTCTTTAAGAAATGAAGGCAGTAACGGGGGAAACGTTTTATGAAAAGAAAAGCATGTTTAGAAAAGAAAACCCTCGTCTACTGATGTCTACGAAGGAAAGCATGTATACATGTACATATAGTATGTATGGAATCATAAATGCATGACTGAAAACCTATGTTGCTATATTTAACCGTATGAAATAATATTTACTGAGTATTCGACTCATTTTAGTTTTTATGTGTGTCCCTCCCCACAGGAACTGAATGAGTAGTACGCTTCAGGATGGACACGGCCAAAGGGGAAGAGCACGAAGGTCTAGGCATGAGAGTTTTAAATGTATGAAGGGCCTTTTTATTTTAAGATTTATATTTTCCACTCTTTTAACCCGTAAACCTCTTTTATTCCAAAACCATATTTTATTTTATAACGTAGAGTCTTGCACCTTGGGAAGGACAGTAAAATATTTTAAATCGAACGGTAATTTCCATCATATTTTCTAAAATATTTTGTAAAAACACCCACCACAAGGACGAGCGTTACACAAACATTTTTTATTGTTACTATGATTATATTAATGCATGGTTCGAATCCACGGTGTTCCAAACTCTGAAGATGTCACACTCTTGGTTTTTGAATTTTGACAAAAAAATTTAAAACTGAATTTTCCCTCTAGTTTATACAATGGTGGCACCAATTTGGCCCAATTATCGAAGTCTTTCCTATAAAACTTATCGAGAAATTTTGAATAGGCCACAGGCCCAGATTTTATTATGGATAAATATAGATTGTTATTGCATTTGATAATGAAGATAAAGTCATTTAGTAATTATGGGCTAAGTTGGCCCCTTAGTTTTGGGCCCAGGATTTTGTTTTTGTTAAAGCCAAAACTACTAATTGGACGAGTTGAACCCATTTTAGAATTTGAGTTCAACCATTTGGAGTTGTTAAGTGACCTAGCCACATAAGTGGGTCTGGCCTCTGTGTGTGTGTGTGTTTGGGGGGGGGGACAACTTAAGACTAAAATCCCATGACATGGGCCCAACCCGTGGGTTTAATCCCTGACCTACAAAACCCTAGATTCAAAGTTGCATGTATATAAGCCATCCTCACACACAGAGACAAGATCTTCAACCTTAAACTAGGGCTACCGCTCTAGGTATTTTCCCTCTTGTCCCTCAATTTTTCCCACTACCATGCACCACCAAAAAAAAGTTAAGGAAGCCTCTCAAGTTGTTGTTTCATCCCATGCAAGTTGAACGCAACATAGCCCCTTCCTATTCTCAAACCGCCGTTCATAAACTCTTCCTCCACATCGTTGCCACCCTGCACCAAGAACAGCCATAGCCCTCAATGCACATACATTCACAACATGCATACACCTCACCAGACCACCGCTGGAAGCAACCTCCACATCGCATCGAAAATGGTTGCAATTTCTTCTCCATGATAGCTCCTCTAGTCACGCACCACGATGGCACACTAGGGCCAAATCAAGAGTAACCCCACTACCAAAGCTCCTTCACACTGCCGCCACCACAATACCGTAGACCCAAGTTGATGGAGACTATGACGCCCCCAACCTCCGCTAAGGATGGAACGAAAACTTAGAACGTCAAGACATGTAACACAAGGTTACATACCCCCGTACATGACAGTTAATATGCAATGCATCCTATAAATGCAACTAGCAGAATGCAATATTCACAGTGGATTAAATGTGAAAATATAACTTATGTCAGAATAACTAAAAGAGTCAGGCTACTCTACAGCCCAGAGTAGCCCACTCAAGTTTACCGCCTGTTGTGTTTTAGTTTTTTATTTTCACATTTTTTTAATATATTTAAATATTTTTAAAAAAAATATCCCAATACACTTAAAATCACTTCCTTAATCACTAATTAAAAAAAATTTGTCAAGCGGTCAACTTGAGAGGTAAAATTGGGAGGGCAAAGTAGTTTTTTCCTAACTAAAAATATCCCAAATGCATTAATAACCATCACAGGTTCAAAACCACATGGTAGCATAAACTAAACATAAAAGTCTCCAAATTTAAATCAAACACTTCATGTACTCTAAAGCAAGAAGAACTAAGGCTACAAACATAAGGATCAAGTCCAGTCTCTCCTCGAGGTCTAGCTCCTCCTCAATCTGTCAGATCCACAGCTTCATCTACCCCGTCGTCTTCAAATCCTGACACAACTTCTATCATTTCGAGTGGAATGATAGTGAGTCCACAATGGATGAGATTTACATGAAATCTCAATAAGTTAACAATCAACTTGTACAAAGATAAATTATGCATGAAGAATTATAAATATAAAATGTATGAAACACATAAAAATGTGTGTTTTCAATCCAGATTTCTTAACATTTTTAGCAAAAACTAAGATACATACATTTCATTCAGAGAACATTTTTACTTCAACCGTCAAAACATAATTTCATCATAACATTTCATCATTATTAGCAATTCATATTTAATTATAACATCATAACATATGGTGTCATCACAGCTCTCCATATGCACTGTGAGTACTTGTTGGTGACCGTAGTACAACTCACGTTGAAACTACATTTTCTGAAAACTCTTTCTCAATGCATTGATAATATAAAATAACATCATCAGAATATTATAACATTATAACATGTACACTCACCAGCATTAGGTGTCATAACATTTGACTTTGCTCCGACGTTCTTTAAAAAGAACCAATTCGAAACCCGTTGACTGTTCTTCGTCAACTTAGGGATTGCCAATCCATTCTTAAACACTTCAGAGTTGACAAAGAAGTTCTACTAAGATAATTTCTCATCCTCGCCTTTGGGGTCGTGACAAAAGTTATTTTCATACAATGCTTTGAAAAAAAGTATTTCATGACATGTGCATATGTAGCAAGCTTTCATGTGAAAATGACATTTATAAATGCAATATGCAAAAATGGTGAAAATATCTCATGTCATGTAAGTATGCACTCAATGTATGATATTTTATGCTCAAAATGAAAATTATGACATCAATGAAGCATTTATCAATAATTCTTAAATAACTTAAGGTGTAAGTTAGAGCTCAACTTACAAACTTCTTGAATTTGAAAAAGTTGTAGCATTTGAAATCAAATTCATACTAAGTTAGGATTTAAACCTCTAAGGAAGAAGTTCATAATCAAAGAATTCAAAAATAGTTTTTACAAAAACACCCCTAAACTTTCAAAAATTGTTACTAAGGCCCTAATTTTTCACTAATTGCAAACGAACTCCAAATTTAACCAAACTTCATGGATCTCATATTTTTTATATTATAAATCCATCTAAACTCTTAGAATTGTAAAATTAAAAGTGAAATTAGCTCAAACACTCCCAACCCGTGGCATGCACTGTAGTTGATGCATTTATGTGTTTGCAACTATTGATTCATTTGAATACATGCTTAAGCAACTTTCTTTAATCACAAACAATCACTATAGTCCTTAATGATATGATAATGGTTAATTCTTGGATAATCAAGTTCATCCCAACACTTAATCACAGCTAAGAACCTTAATCTTCATTAATCCTCCATTAATCAAGTTTGATGTTCTTAGTGCAAATCATCAAGGTATGCTTTTCAAAATTCATCCAACATATGCAAATTTCATTCATATCCCAATAATAAGGTTTTATATGCTTAAATCATCATGCCTAGGTGGAAAAAATAAGCTTCAAGCCTTAATCACAATTTACTTAAAATCTATGCATATTTTGATGATCAAAACAAGATAGAACCAAAACCTATCATGGCATGCTTCTCAAGAATCAAACCTTCCATTATCATTCTAATACATTAATAAATTATATCAAAACATACTTAAGACATGCCATAACTAAATTTCCACTTAAAATAATTCAAACACTGAACCCATCCTTAATGAACCCGGTTTTGAATTAAGCATGGTAACCTTATCTAAACTTAACCAAAACTTATTCTAACACTAGAAAACAAGACTTGACATGAAAACTAAGATCTAGGAAAAGCAAACTCATAAATTTCGTGGCCCACTCAAGCTTACAACATAAGAACACCAAGAACTTCAAGAGCACTCAAGCTCACACACACTTTTCAGTTTTTCTTAAGAACTAAGGGGGAGATGGCTCTCAAATGCTCAAGAGGAGCTGGAGTTGAGGTGTGGAGGAAATGAGGTGGTGAATAGGCTTTTTATAGGCAGCCAAAGGGGAGTAGAAGTTGGCCTAAACCCTTAGGATTAGGTGGTTTGGGTGGTGGTGTAAGCTTCTGAAATTTTAGATTGCCTTCATCAGCTTGTGTCATCTAGTGTAGGGGAAAGAGTGGCCTAAAATCACCGTGACCTCATCAATTCAGGTGCTACATTGAGCCTACCTTGATGGGAGGTTGAAACTCAACCAACTTGGTTTGCATCCAACTAGCACCCAAGGTACAATCGATTTGGTGTTTTGGTTTGGTTCTTGAAACCAAACTCGTCCAAGGCTTGGTTTGGGTTCAAAGGGGTCTCATGATGTGTTTAAGGACCATAGTGCCCTTGATAAAAAGGCACAAAAAGGTTTGGCTTAAGGGAAAAACAATCCATGCACACAAAGGGCACATATGTGTGCCGATTGGTGTAGTTTTGGGGTTTGATATGTCTTTTCCTCTAATGACATATGTGGAGTCTTATCTAGAATCTTAGTATGATCTAAGAGTGATGTAATTAAGTAATAAAACAAGAAAATTTAATATCAAAAGGTTAAAAAAAGATTAAAAAAGAAAATTAAGCTTCAAAACATGGTTTAAAGATCACTAATCTTGGGTAAGTTGATTAATGGTGTTAATCAATTTTAAAACTTAATTTGGGTACTTAGGGTATGACATGGGCTTAAGAAAACCCATGGTATGGTGCATTGAAATTTCAATTTGAAGAGTGAAATAAAACAAAACAAAACTTTGGGCGTTGTGGACTTAAAAGGGTCATGAGTGTGGGTCAATGGCTCATGGGCTTTTGGGCTTAGTGAGTGGGGGCCTTGTTCCAGATTTTGAGGGATTAGAAGAGGCCTCAAGATCCATAAGGATGGGGCTTGAAAACCTTCCCTTGGCTTAATAGGTCCATGGGTCAAATCTATACCAAGTGGCCCAAAGGCCTTAAGCCTTCCTCATACTTGTCAAGGCCATCCTACCAAGTTTTGAATTCCTAAGAGGTTTGGTTAAAAGCTTCTAAGACTTGACCCATAAATTTCCTAAGGTTCTATCAGCCTTAGTAGAATTACTAATGAGCTTGCTTCTCTAACCCTTCATGCTAAATAATCAATGACACTAAGTGTCATAGTCTAAATGAATCTAACTATCAACATTAAAGTAAAATAATAAAATAAGCAATAAAAAATAATATAATAATAGTAATAATAAAATAAAATAAAAAAGATATTTAAAACCCAAAATTATAAACTTAATCTAAGGGCATTCTAAGGTTAATTAGGCGGGGTGTTACAGAGGCCATGACTCTAGCTCACGAGGAAAGGACCACATTCGACACAACCCTCCATGGACAGCCCAGTACCACCCATCTTCGTTCACTGCCCAACCATTGGTTAGCCACCATGCTGCTCCTTCCACCGAGACAAAATAGGCCCTATTTTCATGCACCCGAAACAGAGCACAATTCCTTCCTGTTTAACACGACTCCTCCTCAAGCTACTCAGCCCCTCCACCCATGGTTGCACCACCATGCAAGACCTTCATCCCTCTCGGTTGCCCATGTCGCCACACTTCTTGACAGAAACACAACAGCAAACCACATCGCATAGCTAACTTTCCCGTAAGGCCTCTGACATGTCCCTCCAATGGTTAAACATGCGGAATCTTAAACTATAGGGATCAAGTTATGTAAATACCCCTGCCTAAGTGTTTGATTGTAGGGTTGATATTTTTATGATATGAGTGTGATAAAATCTATGACAAATTAGATACTTGTAGGTAGAAAATAATTTAGAATTTAATGTATTAGTTCGAGAAATTAAGTGATTATAGATTAAATTTGAAAGTGATGATATTTTAGGGTTGCAAGAGTTTTTAGAAATGTTTTTAGAAAAATAGGTTATATTAGTATTTTAGGCTTGAATATCAAATTATGTGTTTAATTAGAGATTTAAAGTTACATGTTTATTTTATAAGTGACAATTAATATTCGTCCAGCACTATTTTGAAAAAATTCTAAAAAACTAAAAAGTCCAGATAAGCAGGGTTCCAATGCTAGATTTTGCATGAAAGAAATGAACTAAGATTTATTTTTGAAAATATGCATGTTTTGTTATGAAAAGAAATTTAAAACAATCTCAATTATTTGGTCTGCATTAATCATGAAACTTTGTATAAGAATGTTTTTCTGTCATGGCTGGTGTAGACATGAGCTTATTTTTTACATTCTGTTTATGAACTATGCAAAAATGAGCAAATATGAAAATTTGTACATAATTATATTATTATGATCTGATTCTATTGTGTTTTGAATATGTTTTGTACTCTAATATGATATGATGTAACTTCTAAAAATCTCTGGCATGACATTCTGCTTCTATTCCGTTCTGACCTTATCAAGGGTGTAAAACTGTGACCTCTATTCGAGTTGGTACCAACTTTTATGTTTTCGGTGCACCCACTTTGGAAGCAAAGTGATTTTCTACGTGGTCTTTCCTGTGTGCAAACTTGGGACTTCGAGAAGAATAAGAGGAAGATTTCACATTTTATTTATGCTCGATTGGCCACAGGGTTTGCACAACCCTACCATGAGAATTAAACATGGAATTATATTCTGATGTGATGTTTCAGTTATCCTAAGCCAAAGAGATTTTGAATTAGAATATTTCTGAACTTTTGCTCTGATATTTTTTATAACATATTTTGCATTCTACATTATGAAAATATAAATATTTTGTTCTACATTATGAATTCTGTAAATGCTCATGTTTACATACTAGTAAATGTTCTCTGCTTACTAAGTTGTTGATAACTCACCCCTTACCTCCATAATATTTTTTAGATAATTTTGATGGTTCAACTGGGCATCAGGAGTAGAAAGTATTAGCAAGATTTGATGATCGTAGAGGAATAAGTGTCAAATGGTACAAGTATTTATTGGAGAGTCCTATTTAGTGGTTTTATTATTTTATGTTATTTTAGGTATTTTGACACATGGATATTTCAGAGTCTTATGTAGATTTTAATTTATTTTATTGAGATTTTTCTTGGTATCCTTATGGAGGAACATATATATTTATGTTGATCAAGTAAGTAATATTTTATGGATTCTTTAGGGTATAAATAATTATATTATGGGAGATGATTTTAGGTAACAGGAGTGACCTTTGGGATCAAGGCATTACAAAATTCCTCTACTTCCTCCATTTTTACAAGAGATACAAAGTCCCTTTGATATTAAAGTGGAGCTACGATCGGAATGGTGATTTACTGGTCCAGAATTTGTTTGTCAAGTGGTGGGACAGACTTTCCCACACACAAGATGTTATTGACAACATTGCTCGAGACTTTCCTCAAATTGCTCTAGATCTTAAGAGTATTGAGGAATTTTCGCTTGTTAAATAGATTGCTCTGCCTGAATATCCAAACACTCAGGCCATTACTTCTGCTAAACCTGTTACTTCTATCAAATATGATAAATCTAGCAAATATGATAAATCTAGCAAATCTTTCAAATCCAAGGAAAAGAAGAATCTAATCCAAGGAGTAACAAAAAATGACTTGGTTTATCTACTACAGAAAATGATAAAACTGATAAGAATAATTCTGATACTAAGTCAAAAGCATCATCTGAAGCTTTAGTTACTGATCCCTAAAGTAACATTTTGGACATGATTCAAAAGACACTCCATGACTATCTGATGACCGATCCATCGGCACAAATCGATAAATACTCAAAAGCACCAAATGACTACCATCTCTAAAAGACTTATTGGTCGCCTGCTTTTCTGACAAGATTCTTGCTGCTGCTTGTAC
Organism: Cyclocarya paliurus; assembly: GCA_029856935.1. Lineage (NCBI taxonomy): Eukaryota > Viridiplantae > Streptophyta > Magnoliopsida > Fagales > Juglandaceae > Cyclocarya > Cyclocarya paliurus. Next base: position 14,973,654 of record CM056953.1, on the reverse strand, counting down.
TATGGCACTGTTTGTACTGTTTGCTTTTTTAAAGGCTCCTCCTTCATCTATAAAAGGGGAATCTTGCCTCAGAGAGCAAACAACTTCTTCTTCTATTAGCTACTTTTCCTATCTCCCCTTCATACTACCTAGATTTCTCCAAAAAATCCTTACGCCTTTGAGTTTGTTACGAAACTTATTTCCCCCACATTTTGTAAGTTATTTCAGTACGAATAAACGTTATTATTTGTCTAACTTCTCTTACTAAGTATTTTATTTTATTTTCATTTATCACTAATACCAGTCATCTGTGTAATGCCCCAATCCCATAGGTTTGAAAAGTTAGCTCTTAATACTTTATATCAATTCCAATACCACAACTATAAAATCTAGAAAACTTTGTAAAATATTAATTCATTTGTTCAACCCAAATATTCATGTTCCTTCATAAGGACAACACATAAATTCTCAATAAAATAAAATAAAAAATCGCAAAGACTCAAAAATATCTTTAACTGATCGTATCAAAATAATTGAAAATAAACAATTTACCAACTATGACTCTCAAATAAGTACTTGTACCCTCGGGCATTTATTCCTCTACGAACATCAAACCTCTCTAATACTGCCTACTCTTGCTATCCAGCAGAATCATCAAGATTATCTGAAAAATGTTTGGAGATAAGGGGTGAGTTATCAATAATTCAGTAAGCAAAGAACATATACTAGTGTGTAAACATGAGCATTTACAGAATTCATAATGCATAACAAAATAATTTCTTTCAGAATGCAGAACAAAACATTTTCTTTCAGAATGCAGAATCAGAATATTTGCTTTCAGAATGCAGAGTCAGGACATGTTATCAAAATATCAGAGCGAAAGTTTAAAATATTCACAATCAAAATTCCTTTGGCATAGCATCAATTGAAACATCACGTCAAATCTTATCTTATCATATCATAACAAAGATCATGTTTAACCCCCATAGTAGGGTTGTGCAAACCCAGGCGGCCAATCTAGCAAAAATAGAATATGAATCTTTTCCTTATTATTCTCAGAGTCCCGAGTGTGCACACAAAAAAGATCACGCAGAAAAATCACTTTGGCTTCCAAAGTAGGTGCACTGGAAACAGAAAAGTTGGTACCAACCCAAACAGAGGCCACAGTTTTACACCCGTGGTAAGGTCAGAACAGAACAGAAATAGAAACAGAATGTCATGCCAAAGGTTTTCAAAAATCATATCATATCATATCAGAGGTCAGAATATCTTCAAAACAGAACATAATCATATCACAAAAATATAATTTATGCACAAAATTTTATATTCGCTATATTTTGCACAATTCAGAAATAAAATGTCAAAATAGCTCATGTCTATACCAGTCACGCCAGAAAATACTTTATTCTTATACAGAATTTCATGAGTAATGTAAAACAAATAATTGAAGTTATTTCAAATTTCTTTTCATAACAAAGCATGCATGTTTTTTATAAAATCAACCCCAGATCATTTTATTTTATGTAAAGTCTAGCATAAGAACCCCACTTACTTAAACTTCTTAACTTATTAGAATTTCTCCATAGCAGTACTAAACAAAAATCAATCATCACCTATAGAAAATTCACGCAACTTGAATAAATCTCCAATTGAACAGTTACTTCCTAATTACACCTGAAATTTCTATTTTAATACCTTAAAACCTAAAATTTTTCTTAATCCTAAAATACCATCACTTTCTAAATTCATCAATGTTCACTTAATAACTCCAAAAAAAACATTAAATTCTAACTTATCTACAATTGAAGTTCAATTATACATTATAAAATTGGATAACATAATTATATCAAAAGCTATTAAAGTAGACAAAGCAAAAATATCATTTCATTAAAATAGACTTAATTAATTTCTGTTCAAAGGGATTTAAAAATAAAATTTTGCACTTACTATTCCCATCTAAAGTTCATACTTTAATAATATACTTCAAAATATTTTTTTATTACCTTTATAACCTATAAATAAATAAAAATGAAATCCTCATACAACCAAATTAGAATTAATGTAACACTCATATTTGAAGACAAAAACTGAGGACAAAGGAGGTGCACTAGAGGAAGATCATACACTCTTATGCATACCACAACAGGCTGTTGAGACAAGTGGACATAAGTAGAAAAGAAGGGCTAAGGGGCAGGCTCATATTGAGGTGTGGTCTAATACTCCTATGCTACAAGAAAAAGGAAAACAGAAGAAGACAATACTACCTTTACCTTGGAGAGTAATCAAGATGCTAGGGGCAAGAAACAAGCTGTGGTATCTGTTGAATTAAGAGGCAGAGGCTGTTAATCAACCCCACCGGGAGAAATTAGGCTTCTAAGTTGGAACTGCCAAGAGTTTGGCAACTCTCGGACAGTTAGGGACCTTAGTCATTTGGTTAAGGTTCAAAATTCTAACATCTTGTTTCTTATGGAAACCAAGATGGATAAAAATAGATTGGAAGCTATAAAATATAAGTTGGGTTTTAAAGGTCTTTTTACTATGGAGGGAGTAGGAAGAAGTGGGGGGTTGGCTCTATTTTGGGAAGAGGAAGTCAAACTCAGAATACATAGCTACTCTTAGAAGCATATCAACTCATGGATTGATCTAAAAAACATTTCCTGGATGATGACATGCTTCTATGGCCATCTTGAAATTGAAAATAGGCACAGGGGTTGGAGTATATTGAAACATCTTGGTTCTTCAGCATCCTAAAAGGTGGCTGTGTTTCGGAGACTTTAATGAGATTTTGTACCAAAGTGAGAAGTATGGAAGGGCTAGAAGAGAGGAAAAGCACATGGAAAGGTTCAGGGAAGTGTTGCAAGATTGCAAGGTTAGTGACTTGGGTTATACAGGTGGTAAGTATACTTGGGCTAATAACAGGTCAAATCATACTTTTACAAAAGATAGGCTTGATAGGGCAATAGCAAACTCTAAATGGTGTGCAACCTTTGGAGGGGGAGAGGTGAGAGTTTTGACTTCATCCACATCTTATCATTGTCCTATTTTAGTGTCACTAAGCCAGCAGCATATTAGTTCAATAAAACCTACTTAAGTCAGAAGATATGAAGATCGATGGTCATCTTTCTCAGATTGTGAAATTGTGATAAATAAGGCATGGTAGCAAGGGAGAGGTCATGTTGCTGGATTGCAAAGGATCAAGGAAAAGTTAGAGAATTGTATGACTGACTTAAGGAGATGGAGCTACAGAAAGGAATTGGAGGAAAGAGGCAATTTAATTCAAAAATCCAACAGGCTACATCACTTACAGCAATCTCTAACAGCAGAATCAGTACAGTAGTTCAAACAGACTTAAAAAGAAGTGGATGATATACTTGAGTGGGAACACATGAAATGGAAGCAAAGATCTAAGGTGACATGGCTACAACAAGGGGATCGAAATACAAGATACTATCATCTATGTGCAAGCCAAGGAAAAAAGAGGAATACAATTTTGCAATTGGTGGATGAGTCTGGATTGACCTTGACAAACTCTGAACAAATTGGGAAGGCTTTTACTCAGTTTTATAAGGGCTTGTTTACAACTTCTGAGCCTAATCACATTGAGGAATTTTTTAATGCTACTAAAAAAAAAGTGACTCAACAAATGAATAACAAGCTTCTTCTACCTTTCAGCAAAGAAGAAATTAGAGATGCAGTTTTTCAAATGGGGTCATACAAGGCTCCAGGGCCAGATGGATATGGAGCTTGCTTCTATCAAAGATATTGGTATGTGGTGGGTGATGAGGTATGTGAAGCCATTATATCTTTTCTAAATTCTGAGCAAGACCTGTCTTCTATTAACTACACATACCTTGTGATGATACCAAAGCATAACAACCCAAAGAATTTTACTGAGTATAGACCAATCAGCTTATGCAATGTGCTGTACAAAATTGTTACCAAGCTCTTAGCCAATCGAATGAAGGAAATCATGCTTGCCATCATATCACATAATCAGTGTGCTTTTATTCCAAGAAGGCTTATTTTAGACAATATCTTAGCAGCTTATGAGACTCTTCACACTATGAAAACAAAATTGCATGGTCATAAAGGTTATATGGCAATGAAACTGGATATGAGCAAGGCCTATGAAAGAGTAGAATGGAGAATATTTCTCAAAGAAGCAACGCTTAAAATGGGGTTTGATCCAAATTGGACTGAATTGATTCAAAGATGTATAACCTCTTCATCATTCTCAGTCTTACTTAATAGGGCACCTTAAGAAATTTTTAAACCTTCTAGGGGATTAAGACAAGGCTGCCCTCTATCCCCTTTTTTATTCATAATTTGTGATGAAGCATTAACTGCTAAGCTGATCCAAGCTGAACAGAAAGGTTTAATCTTAAGGGTTCTATTGGGAGGAGGAAGAATAAAGATGAACCATGTGTTCCTTGCATATGATAACTTGTTGTTCTATAGGGCCTCTATACAAGAATGGGCAGGATTGAATCAGATTTTATAGGGTTATGAAGTGGCTTCTGGATAGCAACTTAACAGACAGAAAACCTCACTGTTCTTCAACACAAACACTAAGCAATTGACCAGAAATTATATCATGGAAGTTGCTGGTTTAAGAGCTTCTACTAATCTGGAAAAGTATTTGGGATTACCATCTTTTATTGGAAGGTCGAAATTTAGGGAATTCCAAGGCATTATTGAAAGAGTAAGCAAGAGAATTGAGAATTGGAAGAACAAGTTTCTGTCACAAGTTGGAAAAGAGATTTTAATCAAAGCTGTCATCCAGGCTATCCCCACTTATAGTATGAGTGTTTTTTCACTACCTAAGACACTATGTTATAAACTTAATGCTCTAATGGCAAATTTTTTGTGGGGTGCCCAGGATAATAATTCCAAAATTCACTGGAAAAGTTAGCAGATTTTGAGTTTGAGTAAAACAGAAGATGGAATGGGATTTAGGGACTTAGTGAGCTTCAATCAAGCTCTACTAGCTAAACAAGTTTGGAGGCTTCTTACTCAGTCTTCATCATTGGCAGCCACAATAATGAAAGCAATCTATTTCCCTAGTTCATCTATTTTACAAGCTAAACTTGGATCAAGGCCTTCATTTGTATGGAGAAGCTTATACTCAGCCATTGACATAATCAAAGAAGGATGTGTATGGAGAGTAGGAGATGGCAAACAAATTAAAGTATAGATTGATAAATGGATCCCAACAATGGGTCTTTGCAACATCCAATCAAAAAGGAGAGTTCTGTTAGGTAATGCCAAAGTGGTAGATTTAATTGATCATAATAAGGGATGGTGGGACATACAATTACTGAGAGAGGATTTTAATGAGGTAGTGATTAAAGAAATTCTTAAAATACCTGTGTCACAATGTGATAGAGAAGATAAGCTGGTATGGAACGCCATAACAAATGGTGTTTTTTCTGTGAGAAGTGCATATCACTTGTATAAACAGCAACAACAGAATCAGAGGGGGGAACCTTCAACAAAAGGGGATCAAAGTGAGATATGGAAACAAATATGGAAGCTGCAAACAAAGAATTCAGTTAAAGTTTTCATTTGGCATGCCATTACTAATGCTTTACCAACAAAATAGAATTTGCACAAAAGAAAGATTACAGCTGATCCATTATGCCCCATCTGTCAGAATGCAATTGAAACTTCTGCTCATATCTTGTGGTCATGCCCATCTGCACAAGATGTTTGGGGGTTAGGATGCAGGAAAGTTCAAAAAGCTGCTTTTATTGATGCAAACTTTAGTTCCATTTTTCTTAGCTTGCTTCAGAGAACAGACCAAGAGGAGATCAATTTATGTGCAGAAACAACAAGAGAAATATGACAAAGGAGAAACAAATGGATTTTTGAAGGCAAGTTCCTATCCCCAAAAGAAATAACCAACAGAGCTAAGCAAGTACACCAGGATTTTAAACAGATACAAATATAGCATGAGGGTATGCACAGAAGGATGCAGCAACAAGCTAGCAGACAATAGATTGCACCACCATATACATGGCTTAAACTTAACTGGGATGTTGCTATCAAGGAAGATTACATAATTGGAATTAGTGTGGTTATCCGAGATAGTGAGGCTGAAGTTTTAGCCACCTTAATGCAACTAATTCATTTATGTTCACAACCAGATATTGCAGAAGCAAGGGGGTTACTAGCGGCTACAAAACTGTGTAAGGAATTGAACATGCAAGATGTTATTTTCGAAGGAAACTCAACTCAGGTTGTTAATGCTATGAGACAAGGCACAATACAAAATGGAATACTGAGCTGTTTGGTGGATGATACTAAGATCACATTGCTAGATACAAACTGGACAATACAACATGTAAGAAGGGATGCTAACAAGGTGGCACATCAACTAGCTCAAAAGGCTGTTTCATTAGACCAAGAAATTTTTTATGTAAATTATGTAGATACTAGCATCTTGCCTTTTGTAATGGCTGAAGGCCATAACTTTGGTTGAAGTAAGGAAATTATGCTCTTTAAAAAAAAAAATGTAACCCTCATCTAAAGGGAGGGTGTTTTAGTAAATCAACTTAAACTGCATGGCTAAGGGAAGGAACGGCACAACAAAGAGACATTTTAAGCTTCCTTATTTAACCACGCAGAAGAGGCATGCTCACCGTGCGGGAATGAGTTGTGCAAAGAGCTGGGAGGTGGATAGTGGCTACGTCGGCGAGCTAGGCAGCTGAGCACAAAGAGCTAGAGTGATGAGAGAGAGACCAACGGATGAGAGAAAATAAGGTGAAAGAGATAGAGTAAGCTGAGAGAGAGTGACACGAAGGTGCTGTCGGTGGCTAACCGAGAGGGACGCGGCAGACTAGGAGCGGCGTGGAGTGACCATCGAAGTTTTCTATGCCGGTGGTAACGACGTGGAGGGGCTGGCACCATGTGTGGCGGCTTTGAACGAAAAGGGCACTGGGCTGTTTGTTGCTCTGTTTTCAGGAAGCTAAAACAGGGGACAATGAGGCTATGTGGGTTACGGTGGTGCAAGGCAGTACTGTGGAGGAGCTTTGGTGTTGCACCAAAGCTGAGTAGTGGCTATCACAGTGGTTTTGTTCTGGGCGGTTTGGTTTTGTGTGGTGGGTGACTCGTTGTGCTTCCGTGGTGGCGAGGATGCGGCTTGGAGTTGAACGATGACTAGGTGGCCACAACCAAGGGGCCCAAGGCTGGCTGTTGGATGTGAAGGTGCTGACAACAGTGGTTAATCTCGGTTTAATCCTCAAGATGCAGCGGCAGAAGGCTGAATGGCTCACGACAGTTTACGGGGGTGCAGGCTAGGTTCATTGGGAAAGTGGTGGAGCAGCGGCGACTTATTCTAGGGTTGCAGATGATCGATATAAGCATGAGATTGAGGGCTAACAGTAGGTATATATAGATGAACAGAAGACCAAAATAAAACCCCTAAAAAAAAAAAAGAAGAAGGAGAAGGAGAAGAAAGAGGTGTGCATGAAGTGGGAACGGAAATGGAGCTATGCATGCAGTGAATAAAATGGAACGTGGAGTCTGAAATAAGATATCATGGGTTTGGGCTTTTTAGCCCATTCCAATTACTTGGCCACGTCTAATCCTTAAACTAAAAAAATCTTTGTTTTATAAATTTTTTGGATGAAAATTCACTTGATCCAATAAATAATTTTAAACCTAATTATTAAATCTATTGAAAAATCATAATCCACCAAAATAAATAAATAAATACTTGTTAATTTGAAGTGGGCTTTTCTTATTTATAAACCCAAAACTTTTTGTAAAGTGGGTTTGACTGAGTCCGAGTGTTACAATTTGGTCCTGCTTTGATGTTTCAACATGAATAAACGTTATTATTTCTCTTACTTCTCTTACTAAGTATTTTCTTTTATTTTCATTTGTCACTAATACCTATTATCTGGTCTTGCTTTGATCTACTTTCATTTTCACTACTTCCAATTATCTAGACCTCCTCTTATTTAGCCTTGCTTTCATTATTTTATTTACTTGCACTTCATTCTAATTATCTGGTCTTGCTTTTTTTCTTTTGTTTATTTACTTGCACTTCACTCTAATTATCCAGTCCATACTTCAACTCCAGTCATCTGATCTCTTTTTTTATCTGTTCTCTATCTTATCTTCTTATTTGTTTCCCGACTTCCGCCCCTTGTTGGTATTAGAGCCAAATCTGACTTCTAGTAGGTGATTTATATATGTTCATCTTATCTATTCTGTTGTCTCCCATCTTTTACTTCATACTTTCTTAATCTTATTCAATTCATATTTCTATTGGCGCCACCCCGGTTGTAAAGAATCTCAAGGACCATGTTTGTAAGACCCGTTTTGTTAAAAAAAGCATTTAGGGCATGAGTGGGTAGATGGTTGACCTCAAGGTATGTGTTACGAAATGCACCAGAGATATGAGTGACGATAGGATTAGTGAGTTTTAAGCTTAGTTTTGGTTGATTACATGATAAATAAAATGTTTAGATTTAATTCGTCTATTAGTTCTAGACCTAGGTAGCCTCCTGATATCCTTAATGATGAGGACTTTTCTATTAAAGAAACTGATAATATTGATTTTAATAAATGGAGTATTCCAAAGATTGATATTAAATTCATTTACAAAACCAGTTTTAACTGAGTTCAATGTTAAAACTATTGAACAAAACGATGTTATTTCTAAAACTCATGAGAAATGTTGTCTGTTTAACAAAAAATCGATTCAAATTTTCTAGTAAAAGGTTACAAATTTTTGCATATTAGTTCTATTCAAGTTGTTGTTAAACCTCTCACAAGAAAAGACATCAATGCTTTAGTACTTCTTTGTTTGCGTGATGCTAGGTTCAAGAAATTTGAAATCGGCTTATTTGGTATGATTCAATCTTTTATAACTTTGATTATTTCCCTTACTTAACTCTTGCCTTGGATGATCCTAATATTTTTAAAACTTTGACTTTAAATATTTTGACATATGGAAGAAAGTAGTAAACCTCTTGTCATAGTTTACCTTATTTATTATCGAATATTAAAAGGTAATTTAAATCTTAAAGCTAATTTAAAAACTTTAGGAAATAAAATTTTGTTAATTCAAAGTTCTACTCATAATGCTAATTATTCAAGTTTCAAAAATGATTCAGTGGAAAGATATTACTCTTCCTAATGAATGGACTTTGGAACATGAAGTTTCTCCTGCTAAGGTTATTTCTGATGAACTTAACATTGATTATACACATCAATATTTGAACGGTACTGTTAAAATTAGTTTTGATCAACCTTTCGTAAACAACGAAAGGAGAAATTCTTTTGCTAGAACTAGACCAAAATCTCAGAAAATTCTTAGAAGATTTAGCGAAAACTGCTAAACCTAATTTAAAATTGAAAGGTGTTTCTATCTCTTCTCAGGTTACTTTTGCTTATTACACTACCAAGAATACCGACGTATCCAAAGATAAAGTCATAATGGAAGAAGTTGATAAAGAAGAAGAAGAAGCATCTCTTTATCCCCAACAACTTCATATATGGTCACTCATATTCATCACAAATAGCTTACTGTGATTATCAGAGTTTTTGAAATTAATTTAATTGTTTTATATAATGAATATAGTTTTGCTAAAAATAGCGATAAGAGAAAATCATATCATGCTACTTTTTTCAATTCTGAAAAATTACGTGTTAAAAGGAAATGGAAAGAAAAAATGAATGCTCCACAGAAGCATATCATTTTCTTTGATTTCCTTGAAAATTATTATGTTTCTAAGTATAGTTTTGTAACGACCCCGCCCCGCGAGGGGCAAGACCGTCACGTGCATACCTTTTCCTAGCATAATTTTCTTTTCTTTTTCCTTTCCTTTCTTTTTCCTCATCTACAGGAAAGACACTAAGCGTCCGCTTCTCTCTCTGCAGTAATGCCTTACTCCCCAGCCTTTTCATCATTTCCTGAACGTTTAAAATATTAAAACAAAAGTGAGTCTAATACTCAGTAAGTAGTACACCATGCAATAAACATACTAGGCATCTATTCTTTTCCTTTAGAAAACATGCATACATAAACATTTGCGTTTCATTTCATGCATAAACATTCTTAGAAATAATTAGGCTTTCATGCATAAACATTCTTTTATGCTTTTCATGCTTTACATGCATAGACATTCTTTTCATGCATAACATGCTTTTCATGCATTTCATCTTTTCACTTTCATAGGCCGTTGCACACTGTTACGCCCCGCGTGTTAGGGTTAGCGGCCCTATGGCCAATGGATTTACCTGTGGCCACAGGTTGGAATCTCATTCCGTCAGGATGCAGCACTGGGTGCACTACCAGATACTACTACCCGGTATTGCAATCTGCCCATTCATTCATTGGGTACCCCTTTCCTTTCATGTGGCTGTTACGTATTTTCATTCATTGAAACTTTCGTTTCCTTTCATTCATTTAAGTCCTTTTCATTTAACAGTTCATTCATAGGAAATGAACGTCACTTAAAACATGAGCTTAACATCATTTAAAAATGTGAGCTTAAACATTTTCTAAAAGCATGGATTTAAACATCATTTAAAACTTTCACATCATCTTAAGGCATGAGTTTAAACATCATTTAAAGGCATGAGCTTAAATACCATTAAAAGCATGACTTAAATATCATTTAAAAGCGTAGGCTTAAACATCACTTAAAAGCATTAGCTTAAATATCATTTAAAAGCATAAAATTAAACATCATTTAAAAGTATAAACTTAACATCGTTTAAAAGTGCGAGTATAAACATCATTTAAAAAAAAAAGAGCTTAAATACCATTAAAAAGGCACGAACTTAAACATCATTAAACAGAAAAAGCTTAAAAATCATCTTTCAAGACATCCTTTAAAGTTTCAGTTCTCAGGGACATTTTAAAAACGTCAGTTCTCAGGAATATTTAAAGCATCACTTCATAGGGACATTTTAAAATACATTTAAAGCATCATTTGAAGCATAAAACATGAGACGTTCCTTTCCTTCCTTTCTTTTCCTTTGCATTTAACCTTTTCGTCATCTTTTTTAGTTCAATGCATATGCATTTTCATGAGCAAGATAAATTTTCATGCTATACTACATATAGGAAATAATCATAAGTTTCTTGAGAGAGCATGCATGAAAATCTCATGACTTAGAATCTACATGCATGCATTACTTTATACATGTTCACACAATTATAATCGATAGGATACTTAACAGGGGCTATCAAGGAAGGGTTGTACATACTATATTCATTTACTTAGAGAAACATTTGCAATAAGAGAGAGATACTCTTTCATAAAAAGAGCATGGTGTAAGAAGCATGGTCATAGCTACTTACCTGCAAGCTTTACTAGCGAGTCCATTTGAACTTGAAAGTAGACTCCTAGTCCTATTCTTTTTTTTTTTGAAGCAAATGAACTCTTTCCATTAAAGAACCGAAGTTACAGATGTGACATATTACAATTTGTAGAAAGGCTTACAAATTTCAGATAATAAGCCAACTATGCATCAGCTATAAGGCTCACCCACACATAAAATTATTTATAGTGGTCAGTGTCTTAACTTCGCACAAAGTTCGCACCAAACAGGGAAATATCTGTAAACTAGAAATTTCCATCCCCTCTATTCTCACGAGGAGAAAGAGTTAAGGGACACGGCTATAAACACTGAAGTCAACAGCCAAAATAACTTAAAAAATTACAAGCAAAAACAACAACCAAACAGCTGAACCACAAGTTCGGTGTCATCCGGGGTATCTCAACCACTGCAGGCAAACGGCATCTCAAGCCTGGCACGAGCACCCAGTTTTCGCACGGACAAAACAGCCTCCACTGAGCAGGCAGAGCCTACTAGCAAGCACTGGCCGTACTGCTACCGGCCGTGACATCAATAACCAGTCTTAAAAAGCATTGGCCCCAATAGCGATCTACCCACAGATCAAAACACCTCACACGGGTTCACAACACAAGAAACAGAAAAAAAACAAACAAAAAACACCAGAAAAAGAACAGAAAACGCCGGCCAAATAACACAAAAGGACGAACAGTGACAAAAAAACGAGAGCAAAAGCTCTAACATGTACTGTTCAAGCTGGGGGAGACCGTCGGTCGATCCTGAAAGTCCTGGAAACAAGGAGTCCAAAACACCCGAGCGTGGCGCCGGCAGAGAGCTCCTCAGTGGCGCGTGATGACCACGCGCCGACGGGGTCCAGAGACTTCGACCCGCGCGTGCGGGCTACGCTCCACTCCGATGGACGCCGGAATTGATGGACTTGAAGATCGGCAGCTGGGCTTCATCCTGGAGGTGCGCGTGTGGAGATGCTACAGCAGGAAAGACGCGAACGGCATACCACCCCTATTTGGCCTGAGAAAAACACAAAACGAAACAAAAAAACACAACGAAACTAAAACCGGAAGAGAGGAAAACGAAGGAAAAGGAAATTAAAGAGAGGAAAGGGGAGGGAGGAGCCGAAGCCCCTCCCTTTAGAGGAGAAATGAAGTTTGAGGTTTTTTTCCTTTGAGAGAGTCGGGAGAGAACGTCAGGTTGGTCAAAAACCAATTTTTGCACCATTCATTCTTCCGACTCCTAGTCCTATTCAATAAAATGAGGTAGATATATTAACATCCACCTTACTTTAAGTCTTACTAATTGATACACTCACACGTTCACTTAAATTCCAACTTGGAATTAAACCTTTTCTTAACCCATTCGTCTACCCACTAAGCATGGCATTAAGCCAAAATATTAAAATCTTTATTCCAAACATTTTAAGGAAACTCATGGAAGTAAATAACATGCTTGTCATCACTCTAAAATTAAACATAGCATAAAATATAACGAGGTTACCCGTTTAATAAACTTTAAAACTTTTAAAGACTTAAGCTTATGTTTTACTCATTTAATACCCTTAAAAGCAAGATATAAAATTATAGAACCAAGCAAAACCTCTAAACCAAACCTCTAGCATCTTAAAATAAATTACCAACCAATATTAATAAAAGACACATGGTACCAATATATATACATAATTTAAAATCATTATAATCATCATTTATGATTAAACCAAGTTTTAAGAATAACTTAGCAAAATTCGAAATATAGGAAACCACATAGCAAAAACCAACTTTAACATATTCGGTTTGGGTTAAAAATAGAGCACACATACTTATTTGCAATATAGGAAATTAAATACATCAAAACATAAGCTTAAACAACTCAAAGGCTTCCCAAAATCACATTAAAAGTAAATAAGTTTAATTAGGATTTTTACCTTAAGCTCTTAGCCCCTTCCAAAGCATAAATGGAAGATCAAATAGAGGGACATCCGTGTGGATGAGGAGCAACACGATATCACTGTTTTAAACCCCAAAACTGAAACATCAAAATCATCGAAGGAAAACCCACTTGATTAAACCATAGCTAGGTTTTGAAATACACAAGAGGGAGGGTTGAGAATGCCCTTACCTTGCTATGGAATCAAAAACTTGATGATAAGATGAGTTGGTTTCTTGAAGAACAAAGAGAGGAGATGAAGAGAGGTGTGTTAGCTTGCTTGGAAAAGAAGTGAAAATTTTATTTTCTTCTTCTTGGATGTGGTTGAATGATATGGGGAACAAATGGGAGAAATGGTTTTGATTTATCCCTTTTATGTTGCTTTCACCGTGACCTATTGGAGGAGGGGCAATGAAGGAATCAAAAGCTTCCCTTGGAAGCTTGGGGTAGCTTGAACGATGGGGGCTTTGGAGAAAGAAATAAAAGCTTCTCTTGGAAGCTATTGGAAGTCTTCTTGACCGATGCATGGCTTCGAGAAAAGAAATTGCAAACTTCTCTTAGAAGCCATCGGTTCACATGATAGAAAAATGAATTGATAAGTCAAATGGCTTATCTTATAAAGGAAGATGGAAATTTTGTCCCTTCCTTGGGGTATTGACCAATGGTTCATGAGGAAGAGAAGAAAAGTTGCTTTCAACTTCTTCTTTTAGTGATGGTTGACCGAAGGATGCATGAAGAAAGAATTTAGGCCTTGTTTGGGTACTGAAGTACTCTGAGGTGCTCTCAAACACTCTCACTACTATTCTCTACTTTATTATTACTTTTCACCTACTTTTATTACTATTCGTTACTTTTCACCTACTTTTTACTACTATTCAATATTCTATTATTACTTTTCACCTACTTTTTACTACTATTCACAAACATTCTCAAACACTTTCACTATCCAAACCAAGCCTTAATTTCTTTCCCTTGGGAGCTTTACGCATGGAAGAAGGAAATGGGTTAATTGGCCTTAGTCAAGGCTTCTCTTGCAAGATAAGAAATGGATGGTGGGGATCTATCTATCTAAAAATACTTTTTCACCTACCAATTCAAGGGATGGGATCAATTGGGCTATTTCATAAATAAAATTAAAGGGCTTAAGAAAAATATTTCAAAGTCTTGAAAATAATATTCTTTACTCATTTTAATAAATCATACTTTTAAAAAAAATAAAAATAAAACATACTCATCTTGGTTTAAGAAAATAAGACATACTCTCCTTAAAATGAAATAATTGAAAATAGTAATAAAAAAATAATCTTCCTGTCAAAATATTTAACTTAAAGAATCAAAAAAATGATGTAAGGACCTACGTAGTAGGATGCGGGTATTACAAGTTTAAATGATGTTAAAATCAATTTTGTCAAGGAAGAAAGAAAGATAGTTGTTAAATCTAGTCACCCTCTTTTAGAGACAATTATTATTTCTCATAAGGGAGGAGAATTAAATACTTCTCCCTTTAAAGTACCCAATGTTGATCCTAAAGCTACATCTTTAACAAAACAAAAACGATTATTGAACAAAATAATTTTGTCAATCAAACTCTTTATGTTCTAGGACATCAATTAGACCTTATTGACGAAAAGGTCGAAAGTCTTGTTTCTACCTCAACTTCCAAAATTACCATAGAATAGGCAAGGTCCCAAGACCAAACAGACCAACACTCTTGATAAAATTAATCAAATGTTTGTTGATTTAAAAAAAAAAGAACAACTCTCTACCAATGCTTTAAATAGCAATGACAAAGAAGTTGTTTCTAGTTTTTCTACAGAAGAATCATCTGATACTGATTCTTTTACTTGAAAAGAATTTTCAAGATATTGATTTAGGAAAACCAGGGATTAAAAAGTTTTCTTCAAAGAGCCCCAATCCAATGAGTGTAACGAAAAATTGGTATCTCATACCTACTCCACTCGATTTACAGTTTGAAGAAAGATTTCTTTAAACACAGTTTTTTGTTTCTTCTGATAAACTTTATGAATGGAATATTGATAGATTATCTGAACAATAAATTCTCAATACCATGAATAAAATGTCCATGATTGCAAATGCTTATGTTAATAACAATACTCTTAGTTAAATTGAGACAGTTGATTTATTAACTACAAGATTTTTTAGCTTGTTTCAATATTGGTGGGATAAGCATCTACCAAATGAAGCAAAGAAAACCATTTGAAATGCAGTTAAACATGATTATGAAGGTTTACCTATATTTTACACTACCATAGGAAGGAGCATCTCTAATGGTGTTAATACTTTGATTTATACTATTTTTAAACATTTTGTTGGAACTCCCTCTAACATTACTAATCGTATTAGCGATTATTTAAATAATTCGAAATTCTGTCAAATGTCTAATTATAAATGGTATTAAGATGTTTTTATTTCTAGAATCATGCTTAGGGACAACAGTCGTAAGTCTTACTAGAAAGAACAATTTATTGATGGATTACTGTATTTATTTGCTCATAAAATTAAGGATGAACTTACACACTTATGGTGATATTATCAACACAATTAAGAAGTTTAGTATTAGTATGTATAATGATCAAAAATTTATTTGTCAACAAATGAATAATATGAAATGAGAAATTTTTGTGAATAATTTGACTTTCTTCTTATTACTCCCTCTAGGCAGAAGCCCAAATACTCTAATAAATTTGCTAAACCTCACGCCAAGAAAAGTAGTAACCATGATGATTTTTTTTTAAAAAAAAAAATCTTATAATTTTTACAAGAAAAAACCTTTTAGTAAGAAAAAAAAGTTTTCAAAATGAAAATATTTTAATTATGGCAAGTCTGAATATTTTGATGTACCAAAAAGTTTAATAAATTTAAAAACAAGTTTAATCAGTTAAACATTAATGATAATGTTCAAGAGGATCTATTTGGAATCTTAGAAACAAAATCATCTGCATCATCTGACATTAATGAGTTCAGTTTAAGTGATTTCGAGTATTACTCAGAAACTGACTCTTTTAATTCTTCCAACATTAAGTTTGGTTGTAATGATTTTTATTGCAAATCTTTGAATAAAACAATTAATGTCTTAACCAAAGGTTTGCTATTCGAGGTACCTGGAATGAGGGCGAGCCACAAAACTCTAGGTGAAGATTCGGAAGTCTCTGAGTAGCTTTCTTTCTAGCTGGTGTAAAAAGAAAGGATGAGTTTTAAGGTCTTGTTTGTTTTTACAATTTTTCTCAACTCATCTTATCTAATGATTATAACTTTTCAAATCTTCATATAAAATAAAATAAATAATTTAACTTTTTTAAAATTTAAAATAAAAATAATATTAAAAATATATATTCTAATAATATTTTATTTAATTTTTAATTTTAATCTTAATTCATCCTATATAATTTACAAAAATAAACAGTAAAATTGACAATTCACATAATTTGACACGGAGGATGTGCGAGATTTGTTAAATTGAAGTTTTGGTAATGGCATTTTTGAATTGCGTGCGTCTCATGTACTGTTGTAATGTAATTTCAGTTTAAAAAAGAAAAATCTACTCTTATTGACAGCTATTTCCCCACTGCCACGTGTACAAATTCACCCACCAGTGGAGATTTCTTTCTTCTCTTTTCGGCCATGCTTCTCAGCTCTGCCCAAGGTACATAAGATGATGCTGCTTCTTCGACCCCGAACCTGAATCTCTAGCGCAACAAGTATCGACGAGACGTCAGAATTCAGACGCCATTGCCAATATTACAGTAGCGGATGATTGAAGCATCCAGAGTTGAGCTATTATTATTCCTGATAATAATAGTATTTCTTTCTTATGCAATTACGCCCTCTTACGGAGAATCCTCCACATGCTTGACGGTTTACAAAGAGGGCGGTGCTCCGGCTGTTTTTCGATCCCCCAAATGCCCCCGATGGAACCTCTCAAAGCCTCCTATGAATTCACGGACCACCACCGCCCGTTGCCAATCTGCCACTCTTCAGGGTCGCCGAAACTCCCAGGAGGATCGCACGCTCTGTGCCCTCGACATTCGCATACCCTTCCCCGGTACTCTCTCTCTCTCTCTCTGCGCGCGCGCGCTAGGATTTTCTTAGAAATGTGTACTCTTTGCGTTAATAGGGTTTGGTTCTTTACATGATTTTTCAATTGCCATATAATCTGAATTTGATGTTGGAGCAGGTAAGATTGGGGTTAAGGAGGTTATAGTCGGCATTGTTGCGGTTTTTGATGGCCATAATGGGGCTGATGCCAGTGACATGGCTTCCAAGCTTTTGTTGGAGTATTTCGTTTTGCATACGTATTTCCTTCTGGATGCAACGTTTTCGAAGAAATCTGCCGGAAGGTTTCTGGATAAGAGAGAATATGATGTTTTTCGAGTGCTTAACTGGGATCAAAGAACTACTAGGTCAGCATGACTTGAATCCTGGAGAGTGATCATGTTTTTTTTTTTTTGGGAATGAGAGTGATCGTGTTTAAGTTTACGTACATGTCAATTTTGAATCATACGGCAGTTCATTTGAAGTAGTCAATTATACGTGCAGGTCAGCATGACTTGACTTGAATCTTGAAGGGTCAATTTTTCGTATTTTACCTTTCGAGATCATCTATTGTAATTCTCTGAGGGATGTTTTGTTGACGAGTGTACACTCGATCTTTCTAATCATACGGCAGTTCATTTGAACTAGTTATCTGGTTCTTTTTATTTTGCCGGATGTTAGTTTTTAAAGCATGAAACTTCTATTTTGGTACAGCTCCCTTATACTGTAAATGGTGTTCGTGTGCATGTTTGTCTCACCACATTTTAAATTGGGAAAGATGTGGTGGAGTGATATTTTTAGATTTTGACTGGTTTCCTAGGTTTAAGTATTCATGGCCTGCGGATCTTGATGATTCTCTTCACTTAGAAATTTTGAAGGAAGCATTGCTGAGGGCAATCCATGACATTGATGTGACCTTTTCTAAGGCAAGTTCTGTTTGATCTTTCTCTGCTTGTTTAAGAATTATTGTTCATTATCCATTGTTTTTGGTCTTGATTTGACATACATTTACTTGAGCCATGAAGGAGGCGTCTAGAAGGCATCTTGATTCTGGTTCTACAGCCACAGTCATACTAATAGCAGATGGTCAAATTTTAGTTGCCAACATTGGAGATTCAAAGGCATTTCTGTGCTCCGAGAAATTCCAGTCTCCTGCGGAGGCTAAAGGTTTAAATTCTCATGGTTTAATTCTCTGTTTTTACACATGTTCATATTCTTTGAATGCAAAGTTTGATTACACGCCATTCTATTACTCGTCATTTGATCAAAAACATAGTAAAGGGTTTTTAAATGATGGTGGTTGTGGATTGCAGCAACTCTAATAAGGCTATACAGGGAGAAACGACGCAATGGTGCTATTTCCCGTGCAACAGATTATGACAACTTCAAAGCGGCTTCCTCCAATGGACTGGTGCATTTTTATGTCAAGGAATTGACCAGAGATCATCATCCAGATAGAGATGATGAAAGGATGAGGGTGGAAACTGCTGGTGGGTATGTTTTGGAGTTGGGTGGTGTGCCCCGAGTAAATGGTCAGTTGGCTATTTCCCGAGCAATTGGCGATGTGTCCTTTAAAAGGTCAGATTCACAAACAGAAAAACTTTTGTGGATTTGGAATCACTTTTTTCTTGCCATAGAATAGTTCTTCCAGAAAGATAAAATTTTTGGGAATAATGACTAATTTTTAGTTGTTTGACAGAACTATTGAAATGATGTTGAAAAAATTTTGTATTGATTGAATTACCCTAAAAATCGTTCGTCATCATGAACTTTGGTCGATAATCCCTGAAAATATGAACTAGAAAACCCGCCAATCATTGAGCATCACAACTCAGAGGCAAAGCTGAGGTTATTGCTGATTGGTATGAATGAGCAAAACACATTTGTAATGCCCGTATTATTTTGGCCATTTCCATCAAGATTGGAGAACAAGGCATGGCATGGGCCTTGCAACATGTCAGAGACATCAAGAATCCAGAAGCTAACAACGAAGACAATGGTAGTACAAGGTGTTGTGGGTTTGTCTATGGGGCTTGGCTGAGGTCGGCGGCTTGGATGAATAGGAAAATGCCTGTATCATTGAGTGAGCTGTCAAGAGCTTAATCAATTCGTGCAGTGGTTGGTTTGGTAGCCAATGATGGGCTTGGACAACTTGCTCGAACTGTCTTTCAAAGAGAAGCTTTAATTAATCAAAGTTGTTTTGCACTTTTGTTTTGCTTTGTTTACTGTTGACCAGGAATGCCTTTTTGTTGATTGAGGTTTCGAAGCTGCACCAAACATTGTAAAATATCATAAATATTTCAGAAATGCATTTTATGTTGAAGAACTCAATTGACCCATTATAATTTCCAAAAGATATCATAATGAAGGTCTGTTTATTCGCATTTATTTCCTTTTTGTAATCTAATACCCTCAATTGACCTTGCACAAAAAAAAAAAAAAAAAGTTCTGATTTGTATTTATTTGATTTATTTTCAGTTTTGGTGTTATATCTGCACCAGAGGTCACAGATTGGCAACCTCTGACCATGAATGATAGCTATCTTGTGGCTGCGACTGATGGCATTTTTGAGAAGTTGAGTGTGCAGGATGTTTGTGATTTGTTGTGGGAAGTGCAGAGTCACGGTACCTCGAGATCAGAACTTTCTGCTTCATGCTTGTACTCATTAGCTGATTGTTTAGTTAACACGGCCTTTGAAAAGGGCAGTATGGATAATGTAGCGGCTGTTGTGGTTCGTTTGGGATCATTGGGTTTTTCTGAAGATTTCCTGAATGAAAGGTGTGTTGGAGAGGGAGACAGAGATGTCACAGCAACAGGAGTTCTAAAGTTCAGTTATAAACGCTCAGGTGGCTCTGCCTGCTTTTTATTTTTTCAGTTTGTACTAGAGCCACTGCCACATCAATAACCCAAAACTTCAGAATTCATTTTTCCCACGACTTTCCCTTGCTCTGTTTGAAAGGAAAAAATGCTTTGAATTTTTTTGGTTTAAAAGTAAGGGAAACCAATATGAGGTGCTTTAAAGTTAAATGCCTGTTTTCTTATTTTTTTTCCTCGCTATATATTTTTGTTTCATCAAGTTGCATCTTAACCAAATGAATTAGAAGTCTAAACTGGCTGGTTTAGCCCAGTTGATGCAACTTTTGAGTTTCCAAGATGCATATTAACTGGTAGTAAAAGGAAGAAATCACTGTAGTGTTTTCTCTACTATGTGTCTGCTTTTTAACTTTATGCATTTCATTTACATCTTTGCAGTTTATGATTACTGATATCTGAGGCACATCGGCTCTTTTTGATTTGGGCATGTGTGTCCTTTAGATACATTCAAGTTAGTCTTTTGCTGTTCATTTATGTGAACTGCCTTTTCTAAAAGGAAAAAAAAAACTACTTTTGGTGTATTGGTGGTGACAAGTGATAGTCTAAAGTTGTGGATACCATGTCAAAAACTTAAGATGATGAATCAAGTGATGTGGATTATATTGAATGATTTCTTTGTTGACTATATAACAAATTTGTATCTTTGTGTATATACTAATTGTGATGATTGTTTATCTGCTATTGTACTCATTACTATTGTCCACCTGATCAGCTGATGGCACCACTTCGAACCTAGTGGAATTGGACCATACTCGTCCAGTTGTGGCCAAGTTTGAAAGATTATTGGTAAGTCAAAAAGCAAAGGATTTTTTTTTCTTTGTTTTGATCCATTTGTTTCTCTGGATTGGATGCCTTGGTATTATATATTATTGCTAAGTCTGAAAGCAAAGCGCTAGCCTACTTAAGCACAAATGCCGTCTAGAGCCTAGGCGCAAGGCACAAAGCAAAAGTGCACACCTCATTGAATTAGAGTGCACTTTTTAAAATATGATGAATAATATAAAAAAACAATCTATAAAATACAATGAAAAAATATTTAAAAAGCAATATGTTAGTATGCTTAGCCTTTTGAGTTATTTACTCAATATTTTAGAGTAATATGCAACATAACAATTAAGTAATCATCTAATTCATTAATTTTAAACATAGCATTTTATATAATTCTCACCTATACAAAAAGCATTTTATATAATTCCCTTGTGCTTTGCTAAATATACACATCTATAATAATAGACAACCACAATCAAATTAAAGTACATGGTTGAATTGAAATATAGCAAAAGGGCCATGAAAAAAAGCTCACGAACTGTAGGTATTGACTTCTATACTAACGTAAGCAATCCAATATCAATCCATCTAGAAAGCCAACTTGGACTATTATATCGGCTTTAAATCATATACATCACATGCAGAAACATGTGGCACCATGGTATATAAAAGATCTTCAATATCAACTAAATACTTAAAAAAATTTGTCTACATCATTTTCTGAGTCTTGAAATGATATTTTCTATTTTTTTTCAAAAAAATTAAAAAAAAAACACGCTTTTATGAGCTCTAAATCCAATAAAAAGCTCCAAAAGTGTGCTTTGGTAATCCAAAAGCAAAGCACTTCAGTCCTTTACACTCTGCGCTTGAATGTACTTTTACCCGACTGCCTTGAAATTATGATCATTTGTTTCTCTCCAAAGATATGTCATTCTCTATGGCAACATACATAGAGGACTACCAAACTGCCAATCTCAAGGTGTTAGAAGATCCACCACACTAGAATGCATAACCCAAAGGAGCAAGAAAGTCATTGGCACTTAGTCCATTAATATATCGCAATTGCCTAAAGGAACAAGGTGTTAAAGAAGAAGACTTTAAGTTCATCCTTGTTTGCCCGTAATTCAAAACTTTTTGTCTTTACTCTCCCTGCAAATGCACCACAAAAGACATATGGGAGCCATCTTCCGTATTTCTGCAACTTGTGGATTACCTTGAAGGTCCTTTCAACATGCTAGGAAATTCACCAACCTTCTAGGCATTCATTACCCATGCTAATCCCATTCTAGTAAATAAGTTCTCCATAGACTCCTGGCTACCACAAAATGAAGTAGCAAGTAATCTAGTGTTTCCCCATTATTGATCTAGAAATTGTTGTGGTTAAAAGAAAGAATTCTGGGTCCACATAATAAGACCATTATTGAATTAATTAATTTCTTCACCATTTGTATCGGTAAAGATTTGCGTGAGTGATAGTGGCTGTGTTTCTTGCTCTAGGTCAAGAGGAAAAATTGCAATTTTGGCTGTTTTCATTTATTTGAGAACCTTGATGAACATATGGATTACACATTGCAAGCTGGAAAGGATGACCAGACAGACTATATGTATGACCTACCTCAGGCTCTACCTGAGGCCCTTGATCAACAGTGTGGTAAGTGAAGGTTTCACGAGGGTCTTTAATCCTTGTTATTTGTTTTGTAATTGTATGCTGCCATGTATTACCTCTAGGCAAGACACCTGTCGTCCCATACTGCTTTCAGCAAATTGGATTTAAAGCATATTAAGTTACTCTATCTTTTCTTTTGTTTTAAAATTAATGTGCATTAGTCTCCTTTTTTAATGCATCTCCCTTTGCGGTAATATCAATCTATTGTCTGAC
This sequence comes from Cyclocarya paliurus, assembly GCA_029856935.1. Classification (NCBI taxonomy): domain Eukaryota; kingdom Viridiplantae; phylum Streptophyta; class Magnoliopsida; order Fagales; family Juglandaceae; genus Cyclocarya; species Cyclocarya paliurus. Next base: position 14,950,847 of record CM056953.1, on the reverse strand, counting down.
ATTTTTATTAATAATATATTGTTAGATTTAGATACAGTCTTCATAATCTCAATGCAATGATATTTGGGGCTTAAATAATCTGAATATGATAGTCAGACAGTTGCCTTATTTTTGCCAATAACACTTATTTATTAACAACAGCTACTTTACTTCTTCTTTGTAATTTTGATTTTAGGTGGACCTTTGGATTTGCATAATGACCAGAGTTTGTGCTTCTACCTTGGTATGACTGTTGATGGAGCTAAAGATCAGTGCATAAATCCTGAAGGCTTTGCTAGTTTTCTTGGTCTGCTTCAGTCGATTCCACTCCATGACACTGGTTCAAATTATGGATCATTTGAGTATGCAATGCCGGACTTGAGGTACGTTTTGTCTGATTTATTTTTCATAATTAACTTTATCGTTAAAACTTTAGCCTTATGAGGGTATGTTCTTTAAAGTGCTTCAATTTTGACATAAGCAATTATGCATGTAAAAAATAATAATAAAAGATCTGAAAGGCATGCGATGCACCTCTGCTGTGTTCATCAATGTCTAAATGTACTAACACTAATCATTATGATCATGTTAAGGAAGGACTTACTTAGCCTTCTCTATCTGAGATGCTCCTCATAAATGGAAAATGATAATTATATCCAACAATGTCCAATAAACTGAGTATTCATTCTAGTGTTTTATTGGATGACATGAAATTTTTTCCTTATTTATTTATTTAATAACTTTTTCGCATGGAGCACTTTGTTGAACAATTGGCATGCATGACTAGAGCTCTAAATGATGGAGCTATTGACATAAATGATCTGCACACAGCCCTGTACTTAAATGCAAATCGTACAGTAATACCCTATGAAAAGGGGCAGATGCAAGAGCAGTTCCAGTGTTAGAGCTCTAATGAGCTTGTATGTCCTGAGGCAGATTCTAATTTAACTAATAAAGCTAAAAAAAAAGTATATCAGATAAAAGGGGAAAAATGTAGGTGGAAGTGGTGCTATTTTCTCATACAAAAGGGTAAATTACCAATTTAGCTGACAATGCAGGAGAAATTAATTTCAACCCAACAGAACATTTTATGAAAATGCAGCACAAGGAATTAATGGGATATAGAATATTACAAAATGTGCAATCTATAAAAAATTTATTTCACTATCGTTTGAGAAATATGTTGTCTGAGTTGCTAAAATGAGGTATGCATGATGATGATTGTGTGCTAGTATTGCTCATTGATGCATTTAACATTCTGGCTAGCCTAGGTTAATATGGACCATTAACTTATTAATGGCCTGGTTATTTCATTGTATGCAAACCAATTTAAGAGAATATTAATCCTTTATGCATATTTTTCACTGTTTTCTGTGTCATACTTGAAGTTCACACTCTTCTTTTTGTTCTTGGAGCAGATATCCCTAAGCACTCTTTCCTTTGTGGTTGTTAGGTACAAACTAAAGAAGAGGTTTGGTCGGGGATCATATGGTGAAGTATGGTTGGCTTTTCATTGGGATTGTTGTCAAGAAAACAATGGTTCAAACTGTTATGGAAAGAACAATTATATCTCACCTAATTCTTTTCATTTTAACTCAAACCATAGTTCATCTACTCATAGTCAGGATGATCCTGCTGATGGGAACTTGTTCATTTTGAAACGTATAATGGTAATATTTTTTTAAACTAACTTTGAAACTTTAGAATTGCATGTAGATCCTTGATGTCTTTTTGTCTCTACAACAGTTTTATTCACTATGGAATATGTATCAAGATTAGCATGGATGACTATTTGCTTGCCATGAATAGGTGGAGAGGGGAGCCGCCGTTTACTTAAGTGGTCTACGGGAGAAGCATTTTGGTGAAGTTTTCTTAAATGCATCTAAGTGCCTTGGAGGCTTGCTATCAGCTGGAACTTCAAATACTGTTGTGGATGAATCACAGCTGGGAATGTCTGACCCATTAGAGATAAACGATACAATGGTCCATGAAAACACTTGGAGTTTTGAAAATGTAGTTGCATATGAAGAAGGTCTGAACCATATTGCAAGATATGTAGAGTCTTTTGAATCTCAATCTAATGAAATATGGCTTGTATTTCGACATGAAGGTGTGTCCTTGTCGAAGCTTATGTATACCGTGGAAGATGTAGATAATAATGCTGATGAAGGGGTTGAACATGTAAAACACGTTCAGATATTGCGTCCCTCAAAATGGTGGCATTGGTTGAAGACTACAGAAGCAGGACAAGAGGAAATGCGTAGTCTTATATGGCAGTTGGTATGTCTGCAATTCAGATTTTGGATTGTTGATTGCCATGAAGTTTTTGGAAACCTAGTCAATCTATCAATTTTTTACTTCTTTAGATTCTATGCTGCTATATTTTGTAGGAATTGTTGCTTGGCTTGTGTTAACAAATCTCATAGAAGCTTATCTTTATCTCATAGTTAGAGTTATGTTTCTTATTGGCTGGACAAGTTTATCTTGATCATGTTATTTTTATTAGTGAAATAAAATTTTATTGAATCAAGTAAACAGGCAAAGTCTAAGTACATGGGTGAAGCCTAAGGACAACACCTAATTGCAAGTTAGGATCTAGAAGCTAGAAATGGATACAAGGTTCAAATAGTAAGGGCCTTGTCTTAGTGGTATGCTCCTTCTAGGTCTAAGGCTTGAATCCTTGGGTGCAAAACAATTTCTATAGGCTAAGCCCCTTGGCTGATAACCGATGATTTACCTTATTCGTGTGATGGTACGCATTACACGGGTCCGGGATTTAATTGAGTAAGATATGTTGTGTTTGCATGGTTTTCGGGATTCCTCATCATCCAAAAAGAAAATGATGAAAACTAGCTCCATTGAAGACAATAGCGGAGGCCCATAAAAATAAGGTATGAAGAAAGAAACATCTAAGTTCTTCCAAAGATAGTTCCCGATCTTCAAAACTCTCACCATTCCTTTCAAGCCAAATGCACCAGATAAGACATAAATGAATCATTTTTCACATGGCAGCAATTTGGTAACCCTGAAGATTGCTTCAACAAGCAAGAAGATCCACCACCCTCCCCTCCTAGGCATCACCCAAGCAATATCTATCCTGTTAAAGATATCATCCCACAAGACCCTTACCACCCAAGCAATATCGTTCCCGGTCTTCAAAACTCTCACCATTCCTTTCAAGCCAAATGCACTAGAAGAAATAAATGATCCATTGATCATTCACTTTTATTGCACATGTAGCACCAATTCATAACAATCAGTCCATGCTTTCTCACATTGTCCACAGTCATAATTTTCCCATGTTAAGCAGTCCAACCAAAGAAAGCCACCTTGGACCTTACTCCTCCAAATTCGCTTCCAAGGAAAAGGATTATGGATCTGACAAGACATAACCTTGTACAAGGATTTGGACCATGAATCCTAGGGTGAGACCAAAGCATCCTATCCACCACACCCCTACCAATGCAAGGAGGTTTCGGTTGCAGAACACTTGAAAATTTCAAATGACATTGCCACATGTTGAAAATGTAGATATTCTATTCATTCTTCAATGAATTATATTTTTTCAGGTCAATCTTATTTCAATGTGTTCATCTCTTCATTTGGCTCCTTATTTCCTTGGAAGTGTATTCATAGGACCAATGCACTTTCAAAGCTTTTTTTTTGGGTTTGCTTGGTAGCCCTAGGAAAGATCCGAACCACCCATAACATGAGAAAGAGGCACATTATGGTATTGGATAGGTGTACCATGTGTAAGCAAAATGGGGAAAGCATCAATCAGCTTTTGCAACATTGTGAGTTGAGTTATGGGTGGTAATATTTAAAATATTTGAGATTGAGTGGGTTATACCTCAACGAGTGGAGCTGTTGATGGAATCCCTGTGTAAGGCATAGAATTTTTTTTGGAATCCCTGTGAGTTATTGGGCAGTACACTGTAGCTTGTTCGTTTAAGAGTGTTGCCGATAACTTTCTATGGGCTTTTGCAGGTGTATATGGACCTAACATAGATATAGATAGAAGAATGCTATGGGAAGAACTAGCTGGGGTCCATAACTGGTGGGAATTACCGTGGTGCATAGGGGGCGATTTTAATGTGGTAAGATTCCCAAGTGAAGTTGATGGAAGTAGAAGATTGCGACCAGCTATGGAGGAGTTCTCCGAATGTATCTTTGACTTGAACTTGATGGATTTGCCATTAGCCGGGGGTACCGCTACTTGGGCTAATAACCAATCTTGGTCTCGTCTAGATCGGTTCTTAATCTCTCCAGAATGGGAAAGCCATTTTCCGGATGTATGGCAAAAGCGCATGGATCGTATTGGATCGGATCATTGGCCTATTTTGTTGGATTGTGGAGGAGTTCGTAATAGTCGTCGGCCTTTTAAATTTGAGAATATGTGGTTGAAATCAGAAGGGTTTGTAGATAGAGTTAAACAATGGTGGGCTTCCTATCAGATCCAAGGTACTCCCAGTTATATTTTTGCGGGCAAGTTGAAAGCACTTAAAAGAGATCTGAAAGTTTGGAACTTGGAGTTTTTTGGTAATGTAGGGGAAAACAGAAAAATAAAATTACTGGAAATTCAGGAGATTGAGAGGCTTCAAGAGGTCCAGACACTTACTCAGGAAGAACAAGATAGGAAGACTGTGCTGGTGGCAGACGTGGAGAGGTTTATTTTATTAGAAGAAAAGTCTTGGCGCCAAAAGTCCAGGGCTTTGTGGTTACGGGAAGGAGACCGAAATACTAGCTTCTTTCACAGAATTGCAAACTCACACAGGAGAAATAATAACATTGAGATGCTGAAAATTGATGGGGTGGAGTGTAAAGATGAGCAGATAATCCATAATCATGTTGTTGAATTCTATGAGAACCTACTAACGGAGCAAGTGAGTTGGCGGCCAACATTGAATGGAATGGTCTTTGATACAATCGGCTCGAGTGACATGGTACGCTTGGAAAGGGAGTTTGAGGAGATAGAGGTTCATGAAGTAGTGAGGAAAATGGCTAGGGACAAGGCTTCAGGTCCAGACAGTTTCTCGATGGGATTCTTCCAAGATTGTTGGGAAGTGTTAAAGGAGGACCTCATGAAGGTTTTTAAGGAGTTTTTCTTGGCTGGAAAATTAGAAAAAAGTCTTAACACAACGTTCCTTGCATTGATTCTTAAGAAGGTGGGGGCTACGGAGTTAAAAGAGTTTCGGCCTATTAGTCTAGTAAATGGAGTATACAAGATAATCTCTAAAGTGCTTGCGAACAAGCTGAGTGAGGTGTTGGGTAAGATTGTTACGAAACCGCAAAATGCATTTGTAAAAGGTAGACAGATTTTAGATGCGGTGCTGTTAGCTAATGAATGCCTTGATACGAGTCTGAAAGCCGGGAATAAAGGTATCATGTACAAACTTGATATGGAAAAGGCATATGACCACGTTAATTGGGATTTCATGCTTCAGTTACTCAGGAGGTGTGGTTTTGGGGAACGATGGAGGGCGTGGATCTATTGGTGCATAGCTATGGCTAAGTTCTCTGTGTTGGTAAACGGTGGTCCAGTGGGCTTTTTCCATAGCACACGCGGTTTGAGACAAGGGGATCCTTTGTCACCCCTGTTGTTTGTTATTGTTATAGAGGCCCTGAGTAGGAGGCTCTCGGCTATGATTACAAATGGCTTCCTAGAAGGAGTCCCGATCGGAACCAAGGATAGAGGTATTATCAATATTTCTCATTTACTGTTCGCAGATGACACACTTATCATGTGTGAAGCAAAGCAAAACCAAATGCAAGTTCTAAAGGCTTTACTTTTTTGCTTTGAGGCGGTTTCTGGTTTGAAGGTGAATTGGGAGAAATCAGAATTGGTGCCAATGGGGGAAGTTCTTAATATACGCCAGTTGGCTCGAACTTTGGGATGCAAGATAACTTCCTTTCCAATGACTTACTTGGGACTTCCGTTAGGAAGTGCACCAAGGGCACCTTCTATTTGGGATACAGTGATCGAGAAAATAGAACGGAGATTGGCGGGGTGGAAGAAAATGTACTTGTCGAAAGGTGGAAGGATTACCTTGATCAAGAGTACACTTTCAAACTTACCGACTTATTTTTTATCTTTATTCCCAATACCAGCTAGTGTGGCGAACCGTATTGAGAAGCTCCAATGTGATTTCTTGTGGGGGGGTATGGGGGAGGAGTTCAAGTTTCATCTAGTAAAGTGGAATCAAGTTTGTCGTCCTATTTCGGGGGGAGGTTTGGGGGTGAGAAATCTAAGGGTATTCAATCGAGCGTTATTAGGCAAGTGGCTGTGGAGATTTGCCAGGGAACCAGATAGTCTATGGAAATTGGTGATTGAGAAGAAATATGGGGGTTTATGGGGGGATTGGTGTACTAGAGAAGTTAGGGGGACAAATGGAGTTGGTTTGTGGAAATACATAAGAAAGGGATGGGGGGTATTTAATTGTTATGCCAAGCTTCGTTTGGGTGTGGGCTCGAGGATTAAATTCTGGAGCGATGTTTGGTGTGGCAATAGAGCTTTACAAGACGTGTATCCTTCTCTTTTTCAGATTGCAAGTGTTAAGGATGCTTCAGTGGCGGAAGCCATGGAGGTATCGGGGGGACAGATCCTTTGGAACATTTATTTTAACAGGGCGGCACAGGATTGGGAAATAAGCACTTTGGAAGAATTTTATGGCCTCATTTATTCTATAAGACCAAACAGGGGGCAACAGGATGTTATGTGGTGGACTTTAGCTGACAAAGGTACTTTTTCCGTGCGTTCAGTCTATAAGGCCCTTACCCAAGAGCCACTTACTCAGTTTCCATGGAAAAAGATCTGGAGAAACAAGGCACCTCCAAAAGTTGCTTTTTTTGTATGGACTGCTTCCTTGGGTAAAATACTCACAACTGATAACTTGAGGAAAAGGGGAATTATTATTGCAGACTGGTGTTGCATGTGTAGAGGAGGGGGAGAGTCTGTAGAGCATCTTCTCCTGCATTGTGATACAGCAAGGATTCTATGTAATGAGGTATTCGCTAGATTGGATATGGTCTGGGTTATGCCTAAGACCATGGAGGCAGCCATGGCAAGTTGGCCAAACATAAGAGGCAGGCAACATATTAAAGCAATATGGAAGTTGATTTTTTTATGCATTATGTGGTGCTTGTGGCAAGAGCGCAATGAGTGGACTTTTGAAGACCAGGAAAGATCGATGGAAGAGCTTAAAGTTTTATTTTTTAGAACTCTATGTACTTGGGCCATTGCTGTGGATTTTAATGGCATGAGCTTTCAAGATTTCCTTGTCTCTAATGTGCCTACCTAGTTAGGGCATCAGAGTTGTGTACTGGCTTTGCCATTCTTTGATCAATATAATTTATTTATTTATCAAAAAAATTTATATGTAAATTTTATTAATATCAATAGGCGTAACCAAGTACATAGGATGTAGACGAGAAAACACCTAGCATACAAGGAACATTAAGCCCATCTAGGAAAATGAACCTAACAAAGCCCTAGCCCATATGTTTTTGGAATTAAAAGCACTATCTTCACCACCTTTTATGTTTGGATGGCTACCCACCACAACTTTGTATCACTTGAATTTCCAGACTTCAAAGACTTTTGCTCTTTTTCTTCTTCTTATTAATTGGGTGTTTCCTTTGTATCCTCCCTATCTACTTGGGTATGACAGTGATCTCTATTCCTCATTGCATTTAGTCAGCCTTTGTGTTCCTTTACTCTTTTAATAAAAGGCACTGTAAAAAATGGTTCTCCATGTGTTGTTATTGATTGAAGTAGGTTTTATAAGTTTGAATTTGGATTTGTACCAGATATGTCCTGTTTTTAGTAGTTTTCTTTCTCTTTTCCTTGTTGTGCTCATTTCGATATCTGACACAATCTTTTTCATGTGCTCAGTTGTTGGGGATCAAGTCCTGTCATGATCGTAATATCACCCACAGGGATATCAAACCCGGTGAGGGCATACTTGCCTTATGATAGAGCCAGTTACCAATTAGAATGGAGTGTGTATGTGTGTATATATATATATGTGTATGTATACTGTACGTTGCATTATAAATATATATTTATATATGTATATATATGATATGTAAATACACACATTTAGATATTGTCATCAGATACCAGTTGGCTGGCATTGGTTAATCCGAGCTCCATTAGTCCATTCTTTTTCTCCTGTTGGTTAATCAGCATTATTTCGATTGTAAGGTCCTACATTATACAGTTATTTGGTTATGAAAAGAGTTTGAAGAAAACAAACTGACATACTTTTGCATGATTTTGCAACTTTCACTGCCCATCTGTTTGCAATCTTGCATGTTTTACCTCAATGGCCAAAACTCACATGTTTGGTTTTCTGATGAAGTGTATTCTTAAGTTTGTGGAGTGACTTCCAGTCTTTAGTTGCTTTCATGTCAGTTAGAGACCTGAATTTAATGTGATAAAATGCCACACACGCATATATAATGGACATTGCCTTATGTTAGCATGATTTTGCATTGCTCAATTATAAGGATTAATATTTGGCTGAATAAGCTAACATGGAATTCTTTTATATTTGAAAGAGAACATGGTCATATGTTTTGAAGATCAAGACACAGGGAGATGCCTAAAAGAAAGTCCAACTGGAGATAAGAATGTCACCACCAAAATGTACTGTCGAGTATATCCTACCTTTATTGTATTTCACTTGGAATTTTCATTTTTCATTTACTTTAAACGTCATTAGCTTCTAACATTGACTATTAGAGAATCAAAATATAGGCGCTTTTGATGAGCTTGTGTTTATAATTTGAGAAGTTGATTGATTTTATCATTTGTACAAATGTATGCATGCGAATGGTATAGATAATAAATTCGTGGTTGGATCAGGAACAACATGCAAAGTTTGAGGCTTTGAGCTGTGGGGTGAAGGAGTAGCTATGTCTATCCTACCCCTTCTTTAGTTCAGCATTTGATAATAGGTATGTTATTGAAGGAGTTTAGGGCTAGGGCTATGGGCTAGAGCCTTATTCCCACTCCCAGTAGTTTGCCTTCAGCTGTTCACTTTTCCATCTTTCTTCTGGACATTTGTGGGCTATATTCGAAGAATTGTATCTCCATGAAAGACTCAAGTTGAGCAAAGGAATTCCAACAAGACACATCTTTGGGGGCCATGGAAATTGTGCTAGAAGCACTACCTATGATGACTAACCAATAGTTCTATACCAAGGCTCTGAAGGGTCACATGCCACAAGCAACTTGAAATTCTGTACAGGGGCAGTGTTGCTAATCCCAAGGATTTTGAGAAGTAGAGAAGGTCATTCTGAGGTTGTTTGTCAGTCCAAGGTAGCCGATCAATCAAAGATTCCCCATGAAGGTTGTTACTAGAGATGTTGCATAACTCCTTGCTCTCTACGAAGACAAAGCTGCTAGAGATGATAAGGTGATCTTCTAAATATTGTGGAAATGGGCTTGGGGATCCACGGCATAAAAAGGCACAATCAGCTCAATATTTCATATACTCACATCTCCTTGGCCTATTAAAATCAGAGGCCCATTAGATAGCCTTTTTTTATAAGTAAAAATTTATTAATATCAATAGGCATAACCAAGTACATTGAATGTATACAAGATAAAACATCTAGCTAGGAAGCAGAAATATATACAAGGAAACCATGAACATTAAGCCCACGATAGGGAAACCATCTGAACAAAGCCCAAGAGGGAGAAATTAGAAATCTATCCAATCTAGACCAAGCCCGATTGGATGATCATGTGAATGATCCTCCAATCTCTTGCTTGGGACAAAGATATGCCTCCCCCGATCTCTCACTTGGGAATTGAGTAATGCTGAAGCAACCACCAATGTTCCAAGGCATGTCCCACCAATCCAGGTTTGGCTCATAAACTCCGGAAAAAGGCCCACTTGAAATCATTGACCACATTTTTAAAAAAAGCAGGCCACTGTTAACTCTCCAACACACTCTTGAACTCTCTCTCCACCACCCTTGTATCCCACATAACTAATACTCCACCCAAAGCTCCCTTAGAAGCTAAATAGGGCTATCCTACGTATTGGAAACTCCACAAACTCCAAACGATACCTTGAGAAATATATTCCATTTTTTATTCCTGAAAATACACAACATCAATTTTCCATGAACAGCGCAAGTTTTTAATTTGGGGACACTTATTAAACTCGTTTAGTCCCCGGACATTCCAAGTTAAAATCTTGGGCTTCAGAATACAACTGGTTTTGCCCTCCCTCGACTTGGACTACCTCCGTTAGCAATATAGTTGATTGCTCAAGTAAGATGCTTTAACTCCCTGCGCTTCTTAGATCTTGATTTTGTTCCAAGTAAGTGATCCACCTCAATTGCAGTCAGTAGTGCTGTGAATTGGTCCTCAAATCCTCCACATGTAATCCCTATGCACTGCTGTATATTGTCAACCTTTTGCAAAACCCAATCCAATGATTAACTAGCTATATTGTTGATCGGTGGAAGAGATAGTAGGGGGACAACATCTTCCCCAGATTCAGCTCCAAACTGTGCACCAGGCCCTAAATATTCCTCCTCGGCAGGCACCAACGACAACCCCATCATTTCCTCCACACCATCTCTAGCATACAAATTCCACACCTTCTCAACAGCTCCATTTTTGCTGTCACTACCTTGCCTGAAGATATGTGTTGACCCACAAGGTGCCTAAAGAGATACCGAAAATTGGTTCTCTTTGTCATGGGAGGTGGGGCCATGGTCACCATTTGAAGTTTTGTGTTGGCGGCAAACCCAGAAACTCCCCCAAGTCTCGGCAATACATCAAGTTTCTTCACTTCCAGCATGGGTGCTGTCTTTTTGTCGGAGAGAACATTGACCAATTAAAAAATAAATTATTATAAATTGAAGGATTCAAGGGCTACCCCTAGAATAGACAATAGAAAGTTAAAAAGTCTGAGTTGCTTTATTAGTTCTGACTCGGGTAGTTCTAGGCAAACAATGATGAAGGGGAAGCGTGCTTTAGTCCCACATGAAGCCGAGGATACTATCTTGGAATGTGAGAGGCTTGAATGTGGAAGAAAAATACCTCGTAGTGCAAAATTTGTTAAGGGAATGGAATACAGATGCCATATGTTTTTCAAGAAACCAAAGGACGACATTGACTAGAGTGCGAAATTTGTTGGGGTTTATGGTCCTAACTCTAATCAGAATAGAAACTTCTATTATATGAATTGGCATATATGATTAGATGGTGGGAAATATGGTGTTGCATTGGGGGAAATTTCAATGTTATCCAATTTCTAAGTGAAATGTCGGCTGTGGCACTCTAGTCTTTTATGGTGGAATTCTCAGCATTGTTTTAAATATAACCTCATTGCTTCTCCAATGGAAAGTGGTTACATGGTCGAGTAACCAGGATCTGTCTCCATAGCCTTAGATTGATAGATTTCGTATTTCTTCCAAATGGGAAATGTTTCTAGAAGTGGCCCAACGAAGACATCCAAGACTGCTCACCCCACTTCTCATTCTCTTGGACTGTGGGCACTTTTAGAAGTGCTATAGGTACTTCAAGTTTGACTTCATATTGTTTTCTAGATTCCCTAGTTTTATTTGTTTTCACAAATTCATGGCTCTGAAAGCCAATTTGACATTTTGGAACGTGCAAAGCATTTGACAATGTCAAGAAACAGAAGAAGCTCTTTCTTGTTGAACCCAGTTCCTTTCAAGATTTGGAAGAGGAAAGGGCATTAGAGTTGAAGAAAAGTGAGGAAGGATTTCACTAGTAGTGAGGTGGAGAGGCTTACCCTTTTGGAGAAGATTTGTTCAAGACTGAAATTAAGCACCTTGTGGTTGGCGTCTTTTGATTGAGAGAGGACCACTAGTTGTTTTTCCACCAGGTGGCTTACTTGCACCGACAAAAGAATTCTATAGACTACTTGAGCATAAATTGCATAGAAATTTCCAACAACAAGAGATTCAGGAGTGATTATGTAGTTTTACTTAAAACGATACACTGGACACTTCTGGAGACCAAAAGTGGATGGCTTGGCTTTACAGGTACTGGCAGAGGAAGAAGCTGGTTGTTTGGAAAGGCCATTTGGGAAAACTGAAGTTCAAGCAGTAGTAAAAGAAATGAATGTTGATAAAGCCCTAGTACCTAATGTATCCTACATGGACTTTTTCCAAGGTTGTTGGGATGTGGTGAAAGGTAATCAGGGTTTTTGTGACTTTCATGCTGATGGAAGAACTGTCAAAAGCCTTAATGTGACAATTATTGTCCTTATTCTGAAGAAGGTGAGGTAAAAAAAAAAAGGTGCGAGGGTCATTGACATCAAAGACTTAAAACACAAGTATTTAGAGCTGAGTTTACAAATCATCACTGTCAAAATGGTCTGAATACCCTTCCCATAGGGATTGCTCTTATTATATAGAAGGAATTGTACACCATATATGCCAGATTTCCAGCGCCTAGTATCTATACAAGGTAAGTATTTACACGGTTATGTGTATATCTAGCTAGAAAGGAAAGTATCTAACTATAAAGGAAAATGTTACTAAAATACAATAATCATATCAAATCATATCTCCATGACAATCACTGATGTCCTTGCTAACAGATTGAAGTTGGTGTTGGGAATAATTCTCTCAATCTCAAAAGTGTATTGGGGAGGGAAATTCTCGATCTTCATCTTTATTACTAATGAATGTTTGGACAGGAGAGCAAGATCACAGGTGGGTACTCTATTTAAGTTAAGACTTTGAAAAGTCATGTGATTAGTCCATTAGGACTTTTTGCTGCATATGTGGAGGTGGTGTGGCTTCGGGGGGGTAAGAGTGCAATTGTTTAGCTCAATGCATTTCCATAAGGTGATGTTTTGTCTTTCAGAATTGACTCTACCCTAGGGGTTGGCTCAAGTGGCAAGGGCTTTGGTCTTAGTGGTATGCCCCCTCTAGGTCTAAGGTTCAAATCCTTGGGTGCAAACAAGTTCTAGGGGCCACGTCATATCGGTGAAAAGTCGATGATTTTCCTGATCTGTGTGATGAGAAACTTGAATGTCGATTGGTCAGATGAGAAAGGATGTATCTCTCCAAGGGAGACAGGATAACATTGATTCTTTTTTTTTTTTACAAGTGAGACAGGATAACATTGATTAAGAGCTTTTTGTTGAGAAGTTGCTGAGAGATTTCTTATGGGATGATTTGGGGAGGAATAGAAGTTCTACCTAGTGAATTGGCCCAAGATGTACTTCGCATGGACTGGGTTGGTCATCTCACTATTCCTCCAGCTGGTTTGACCATTTTTTTTTTGGATCCAATATTGAGTGGTTGGCTACCCACCAAAAAAGTGGTTTTACCTAGAGAGCAATTATTTGTCACAGAAATATTCTGGTGCCTCGTTTGAAATTGCTTCTTTACTTCTCCAGACTATTTATAATGTAACCTAAAAAGTAATCATTGTTTGGTGGCATACATCCATTTGCACACTATTCTTTCATTTAACTTAGAGAGCATTCATGATCAATGCTTCGTTGTTGTTTGATGTTAATAATGTTACTGAAACTGCGCTTTTGTATTTATCCATGCTGCAAAAGGGGTTAATCCCTTTTTCTCCAATTGTTCAGGCGCATTATTGACTTTGGTAGTGCGATAGATGATTTCACAATGAAGCATTTATATGGTTCCACTGGACCTTCTAGGTATCTCTTTTCTATTTGAAAGCTTTTTAATTCTGGTTTATCTATTTTTTAATATCTTAGTTAATGTTGTGATCCATATATTGATTTTTGGGTTACATCAGAGCTGAACAAACTTACGAGTATGCTCCACCTGAAGCTCTTCTCAATGCAAGTTTCTATCATGGGCCAATAAGTACAACTTTGAAGTACGTCAATCTTCAATATACCAATCGTAAAGTTAGCTTTATTCGTTGATTTTTCAAGAATGCATGGAATTTACAGACTCATGCTGCAAGTTCATCTTCATTAGTTGGATTTAATATCATTTGGATTTTTGCACTGATAATCACCATTTCTGGTTTTATTTGACAGGTATGATATGTGGAGCATTGGTGTTGTGATGTTAGAGTTAATCCTAGGATCGCCAAATTTTTTTCAGATAAGTGCTTTAACACGTGCTCTTTTAGACCAGCATCTTAAGGGTTGGAACGAAGGCCTAAAAGAGCTCGCATATAAGTGAGTTCTGCACTTGACAAGACTTAAATATTTGGTCAAATTCTTCTTCAGATGGAACTTTGAATGGCTCTTACTGATAGTTTCATTGTTACATACAACCATTGGCATGCTTGAAAATAAAATTTTGACTCTGATTTCTCATATGGAGATGACTCTCTCCAATTTAGGTGCAAGGCTGCCTATCAATGTAGCAGTAATCAATGTGATCATTCTGTAGCTGCCTAATGGCATAATGCTAAATCTGACTGTGTTGAACTGCTAAGAAATGTTTAGGGAGGATAACTAATTTATTTTGTGATTACTGTTAGGCATGATGCTTTCATTGTCTGAGATCTTGCCATGTAGTGGCGATTTTGTGCATGTCCCGGCAGCAACAGTTCATAACCATGTAATCTCATCCTATATCCTAGAGTTTGAGCCATTTTCTTTAAGAAATGCACCACACCAGATTTTTTAAAAACAAAAAATTAAACAAAAAAAGCTAGTCCACCCATCCTAGGATTGCCACCCCAGGTGCCGGAGTGGTAGCAGACCACCCCAACTGGGGTGGATCTCACCAACCCAGCCCCGGGGTGGACGGTCACACCGCAAATGGGATGGCTAGCCACCCATAGGGCACTCCTTGTGGTGGCACGAACACTCCTTGTGAATGGCTGTCCATCGTTTTTAATTTTTTGTTTTTTTCCTTGAAGAGCTTTAATTTTGTATGGAAGAAGTTTGGGCGCTTTATGGTGGAATAAAAAACGTTCACTTTTTTGAAGGTGGATGTCAACAGATTTCGTATCACTGAGAGAAACAGACGTATGACTTTGTTCCTCCTACTCAACAGGCCATCAGCTTCATGGGTGGCAAAAATGGTGGTGGAAGTCATTGATTCTCGTCGGTGTGAAGGTTTTTCAAAAAGCTGAGGGTGGATAACAAAGTCATCACCTTGCAACATCACAGAAATCCAAGGGGCTGCTTTCTACAATTGGAGGAGCTTTACAATTGGTAGAAGAAGGGGCTCTTTGATAGTAGCGCTAAGGGTAGTGGATGGAAGGGGTTTGCTTAACCTTAAAAAGGTGGTTGAGGTGCACTCAGAGGGTAGTTTGTGCCTCTGTCTTGGGCTAGAATCAGGGAGGGTAAATCCTTCAGCCACCTACGCCTCTGTCTTGGCTGGTTCCTCTACCATGGCATTGAAAGGCAACAAGCCCAGTACTCCAGTGGTCAGGGGGGGGCTTGACCATCGTAAAACAGTGGGGAAGTGGAAGGTGTTCTCTGGGCTGTCAGAGCTCAACTTTCTAGAGTACTAGAAGAAGTTCAGTATTGATGCAAAAAGTTCATCTAGGATTGAGTATTGTCGATGGGATTGGGCAATGCATCTACGGTTTCACAGGTGGTACCCGTCAGACCTCAACCACGTGCCATGAGCCCCCAATTATGGGCCAAGCCCTCGGTTAAGCCATTACGCATAAAATGGCAGGCCAAAGAACCTAGGCCTTGAGCATCGGACTGTACTTTGGAATGAGCTCCCGGCCGCGGATGGTAGCTTTAGCAACGTGGTGGAGCTGTCCTCTTCTAGGCCAGCTACGGGGGAAGCCCCCGAATCACCTCTTATTTTGGAGGAGCTCCCGGCCGCGGATGGCAAGTTTAGCAACATGGGGGAGACATCATCTTCTGGGACAGCTACGGGGGAAGCCCCCGAAGCCCCTCAACCTTTGTTAGGTCTCTCAAAGACTATATCCAAGGTCTTGTGCACAACAGCGGCTTCTTTAGATAGAAGAATCTTGGATGATGTATCATCTTTTGGATCATATTTACAGCTAGTATGCAAGGAGCTAGGCGTTGACGCTCAATTAGTTGACCCAGGTGAACCCGAGGATGTGCCCACACCCCTTTGTTCATTGCCACCACCAGCTTCAGGGACTGATCCACAAATAGATTGGATCCTCCAAAAGGTTCATGATATGCATCATTGCATGGGGATGTCCTGTGAGGGTTATGAGAACCAGATGCAAGCTCTAATCATTGTCATAACAGCAGGTCAGCCTTTACTTGCCAGATCTGCAATTAAGAAGGATAGGGAGCTTAATAGACTTGCCTGCTCCATAAACTATGATGCACCGGAGGGTAGCGCGAGCAGGGGGCGACACAAGGTTATGGTGAATCTTGGTGATCCATGAAGCCCAAGATTCTCTCTTGGAATGTGCGGGGGTTGAATGACTTGAACAAGTGCCTTAAAGTGAAGAATCTATTACGGGAATGGAAAGCAGATGTTATTTATTTGCAGGAAACGAAACTAAAGTTTATTGACAGGCACATTATCAAAAGTTTGTGGAATTGCCCTTATGCAGGATGGACCATCCTCGCTTCCAAGGGTGCTTCAGGGGTATCCTGATCATGTGGGACAAAAGAACAATTAACTTTGTGGAGGATTGCGTCGGTGAATTTTTGGTAGCATGTTCTCGAATTTCATAAAAGACAAAATCTGACGGTTGTAATGCAATGCTTTATCCACTGACACCATCTTTCCCCAAAGCCGTACCTACCAAGTATATACAACAAGAAATCTAATTCACATGATCAAAAGCCTTTTCTATATCCAATTTACACAGGAGACTTGGAATGCCGGCTTTGACTCTACTCTCTAGGCATTCGTTAGCAATGAGGACCGAATCTTGTATTTGTCATCCTTTCACAAAAGCATTTTGGGACTTCAAGATGATCTTCCCTATGACTTTGTTCAACTGCTTCACTAGAACTTTAGAGATGATCTTATAAACCCCACTCACCAAGCTTATGGGTCATTGATGTTCCCAAAGACTTCCAGATTCCACTTTCTTAGATCATTCTTCAAAACTTTAAGCTTCCCAACTAAAACAAAACTAGGAGTGTTCGTGATCTGATAAGAAGACCACCATGAGCTGACTTTCTCTACGAACTCATCCACCTTCAACCACATGTTCTCAAACTTGAAGTATCTTCATCCCTCATAAAGGCCCCCACAATCTAGCAAAAGGGGGAAATGATAGGAACAGGGTCGAGGGAGTCGTTTTTGGCATAAATTGGGGAAGTGGGCCTCCCAAGAAGGAGAAACAATGAACCTATCCAACCTCGACCAAGTCCTTTCGAGATCCACCAAGTCTAACTCAAATAAAAGAGCTGAGAAATCAGCCATGGCTGAACCCGTGCTAGAATCCCCCGACTGCTCACTCGGAAACCAAGTGACGTTGAAATCACCCCCGATACACCACGGAACATCCCACCAACTGCACAAGCCAGCAATCTCGTCCCAGAGAAGTTTTCTACCACTGTTGTCATCAGGAAGAAGATGCTTTTTGGAGGAATATTCTAGATGTCAAATACGGGAGCATTTGGGGAGGATGGTGCACTAAGGAAGTAAGAGGGCCTTATGGCGTGGGAGTTTGGAAGCTTATCTGGAATGGTTGGGATGTTTTTCTCGATAATTGCAGGTTTGAGGTGGGAAGGGCTACGCGAATAAGGTTTTGGCATGATATTTGGTGTGGGAATATTGCCTTGAAAAATGCTTTCCCCTCCCTTTATAGGATCACGTCAAATCAAGGTTCCTCAGTGGCTGATAATATGTGTAGTACTGTTGATTCCATCCATTGGTCCGTGAGATTCACTAGAGCTGTCCAGGATTGGGAAGTGGGTGATATCACTGATTTCTACAGCATGTTATACGCGCTAAAACTAAGGGTAGGAGGGGAGGACAGATTACTCTAGACATGCATAGGGAACAAGAAATTTTCAGTTCGCTCGCACTACAAGGCCTTCACAACTCCCACTCTCAATGCTTTCCCTTGGAAGAACTTTTGGAGGAGCAATGTCCCCCTCAAGGTAGCTTTCTTTGGTTGGTTGGCTTCCCATGGAAAATTCTGACTATAGACAAGTTAAGAAAGCGTGGATTCTATATATTGGATTGATGCTTCATGTGCAAACACAACAGTGAATCAGCGGATCACCTTCTTCTTCATTGCGAAGTAGTTAAGGTATTTTGGGATGAAATTCTCTCTAGGCTCAGCATCGCATGGGCTATGCCCTGGAGGTTGATAGATTTATTGTCTTGTTGGCGAGGGATTAGGGGCAATCGCCAGATCGCAGCTGTATGGAAGATGTTGCCTTTATGTTTAATGTGGTGCACATGGACTGAAAGAAATGGCCGTTGTTTCAAGAATAGGGAACTCTCTCCGGATGGTTTTAGGGCTTTTTTCTTTCATACATTGTTGCTTTGGGCTTCTTCTATTGTATTGAATGGAACAAGTCTTAACGACTTTTATGCTACTCTCTGTAGTACTTAGTTTTGTAATTAGGCTCTTTCCTGTATACTTCCTGTGTACTCAGGCTTTGCCTATTTACATGGATCAATAAAACCTCTTTTACCTATCAAAAAAAAATTTGTATGGTTGTGTTTTATGTGTTTTTCAATAAAATGTTGATGTTTTAGCTTTTTATTGGAGGTTGTGAATGACAAGGTTTATTCTAGGTTTCACCCTCCCTCTCTCTCATCGTCCTAATCTAGTCAATTTATTGTGGCTTCTAGCTCTAGTTATGTTTGTCTTCATACTCTTTACATCTGTTATAAAGTTTTTGCATGTTTCTACCGATCAAAAATAAATTAAGTTTTTGCATGTTTCTACCGATCAAAAATAAATTAAGTTTTTGCATGTTTCTGCATTCAAAGTAACTTTACCACTGGCAACCTCTCTTTTTGGAGTCAACTAGTCTGCAGCTCCTGGTCCAACTCTCTAGTTTTGGAGTCATAGGGGGTGGAGTTTTAGTCTCCATTTTCTTATAGTATCATGTTTGTAGTCTTGCTTCAAGACAAAAGATTTGCTATGACAAATTTCTTGTATGTGTATGCTAAATTATCCCAAATAATTTTGTCATTGGTGTTCCCACTCCTTCAACTTATGGATTGAGTCGATAGGAAAGTTAAGAACTGTGCAAGTAGGATTTGCAACTAGGTCTAGAGTAACATTTTAATCTCTGGGAGTGAATGCTTTTGGTCTGTTCTTTTAGGAACTTCTTGAGAGTGATTATTGAAACTTGTTTATGATGACAGACTTAGATCATTCATGGAATTGTGTATCTTAATCTCTGGGAGTTCCTCAAAACATCAGCACTCAATGGACCGAGTAAGTGTACCATCTTTTATTGCCAAGTGCTATCGTAAGGTTTGTTTAAGTGTAACAACATACTATTTTTCATTGCCAAGTGTTCTCCTTTGTTTGTTAGTGTGTGAATGTACCGTTCACTCTTTTTACTTCATATTCTGCCCTCACTTTACTTCAGAAATAGATTTTTTTTTTAGAACATTGTTACTGACATGCTTAATTCCTAACGTAGATTTTCTAATGCTTTAATTGGTGGTTATAAGAATGGTTTGGGGTCTCAAGCTAGATCATGGTATCTACCTACGTCCTGGAACAACTGTGTTATTGATATTTGGGAATTTGAGCGTGAGTAATTCATGCTTAGAACAATGGGAAGGTGTGTGTAGCTATTAGTAGGTAAAGAAATTAAATAGAAATTTCACCTCAAATCTATAATAATTCTGCATAAAATTGGATATCAATGATTTGTTATTCCAAGTTGGTTTGTTTTTAATATTGGAAAAAATTAGAGCAAAATACCATATAAACTTCTCCAGAAGCTTGTGTGTTATGCAAATGGAGTGAACACGCTATTACATTACTACTCTGTGTTGAAGGGCTCTTATTTTGGCTTTGTTTTAGGAAATGTCTGAAGTTTTTCTCTAATGTGATATACAAGTTATACATTGGCTAATGTAATTTTGTGACTTTGAGCTGTCCAATACTTTAGGTTGATTCCTGAATTTGTTTTATTGCTTTTGGGCTAATTCTGGTTAATGATAGTGCCCTTCTAGAACTAGAATTTACATCCCTGCCTTTTATGTATAAGAGTGACGGTTCATTCATTCAGAGTAGCTGGGCTTAAAAAGTGCATGAAATATACTTTTAGGTGATTTTTGAATTTGAGCATTATACTTTTTGTTTGGTCACACAGATAAGTTGATATGAGATGAAAGTTGAAAGTTGAATAAAATATTGTTTGAATATAATTTTTTTAATATTATTTTTATTTTGAGATTTAAAAAAGTTGAATTGTTTATTGTATTTTATATGGAAATTTGGGAAAGTTGTAACAATGAGATGAGTTGAAATAGTTTGTGAACCAAACGAGGTTAGTTATTTATAGTGCAAACAGATGATGCAGTGTCCTTCTAGGTGAGGGGTTGACATGCAGCTCTGGTGGTTCATTAATGAAAATAGATTAAGGCTGTGGTTCATTATTTTCATTAATGAAAATAAATCAGTACATTACTATTCAATATTTTATCATTACTTTTTCACTATTATTCATAGATCATCTGAGATCATCTCACTACCCAAACGTAGCCTTAGCCAACAGAAGGCACCTGTCCCCCTATGGTCGAGGGGGAGTTTTCCAGATGAACTTTGAGTTGGGCATAGCTAATAATAGCTTTGAGGAATATTGTCCTTTTGCACTTTGAGGAATATTGTCCTTTTGCAAAAAATACAGTGCTGAAAAAAGTTCGCTGGTCAAAGTATATAATCCATGTGTATATTTTGTGGTCTCTACATCTACTAATAAAATTTTCATCTTCAGGTTGGACTTTCACCAGCCTCCTGGAAATGCTCTGAAGAATTTTTTTCCAATCAGATAAAGAGTAGAGATCCTCTGAAACTAGGGTCTGTCTATGCTACTATGCATCTCTTCGAAACTAGTACACATCATTTTATTAGATTGTCTAGTTCTGGGGAATGTTAGCTCATCAATATCTTCTTTTCACGATGTCTACAGGTTTCCAAATGTATCAGCTTTGCGATTAGTGCGCCATCTATTACTTTGGGATCCGGTTAGTTTTTCATCGCATAGCTAAATGTAATGGGGATTTAAAATGCTTGGAAACTTGATGCATAGCTAAATGTAATGGGAATTTAAAATGCTTGTGAATTTCTAGGAGGATAGATTTAGTGTTGATGAGGCTTTAAGGCATCCTTATTTCCAACCTCCTCCCGAAGGATAAGTTTTTCGCGAAGTTCATTAATTATTTTAGTGGCGATTTCTTTTCCCAATAAGGTAACCATTCTCCTCTAATCTCTACTGTCTTTATGCCCATTAAACATATATCTACTAGACTACTACCACTAGTTCCATAATTTATTTATTTTCTTCGACTTCAGGTTTCATCTTGTCATTAATCGGGAAAGGAATTTGGAAAGTCAGAATTGCGAAGCCTCGCAGAAACCGGTTCAGGAAATTTTAACTGATTCAAACACACGAATTCATGGGGAAATTGTAGAAATATCTTGATTTTCATTTGCCTGGTCAATGGTCGACATTATTGCACCAGCCAATACATACAAGCAAAAAGCAATTGATCAAAGATCTACAATGGCTCATTCCTCTCTCTCTCATTTAGCATAAAACATGCAGGGACTGAGGGAGGGAGCGATGGGTGGGTTTACTAAATAAGCCCACCCGTTTAATGTGGTTTATAAAGGAAAATGCTAGTTTGTCCTCTAATTTTGTCTAGAGGTGGCAATATGTAACATAACCCGTGAATCCAACATGAACAGGACACAAAATTAGCGGGTTTGAGTTTGATGTTAACGAGTTCAACTCAAAACGAGTTAAACAGTTCAATAACGAGTCAATCCACTTAATCCGAATCAATCTGTTTTGACTCTTTTAAAATTATAATTTTATTATTGTTGAATTGTAATATTTTTCAGTCAATTAGCTTGTGTCTTTATTGTTAAGATTGTAATTCTGGATCTATATTTATATTTGTTATTGTGAGATTTGTAATATTGGTTTTTTATATGTTAAAATTTGAAAAATATTGATATTTTTTTATTAATAGGTAGTCTTTTTTTTTTTTAAGATGTGGCTACTAATAAATATAGAGTTTAACTTTTATGTGAAATTATGTTAATTAGGTTAAATGGGTATGCATTTTAATTCAACCGATTTATATGAAATGGGTTTAAATGAGTCAACTTATTTCTAAGTAATTATTAAATGGATTAAAACATGTGATACAACACTACCTGTTATCAAATGAGTTAGGTTATGGTTTGAAATTTAGGGTCGGGTTAGGGTTGATTTATATAATTAAATGTTCATAATTTGACATGAACGAACACGATCTGAAAATACAAATTGCCACCTCTAATTTTACCTCTTGTATTTGACCACTAGTGTATTTTTTTTCTTTTTTTTTTTAAATGTTTAAACAAGTTACTACTAGTGGATTTATGTGTCTCTGTGTGTATATTTAAACGTTAAAAGATATTTGAAAAAAAAATATAATTATACTAGGGATATGCCCAACGATACATTCTGGAAGAAGAGTAACAGGGTCCTTTACAAAATGTAGTGTCTTACTTGGGAAAATACCTTCCCTTCAACACTAACGAAACCTTTGAATTCTTGAGTGAATTGTCTAAAATCTCTACATATAAATTCAGAAAAAAAAATAATCAATAAAAAAATACTACTAATAACATTGACCTAGAAAAAAATTAAAAATGACGAAAAAAAGTTAGGAATTGAAAACATAGATGACCACTAGTGGTTGGCGTTGATGGCCATTTTTCTCTCTTTTTTTTTAATTATGATTTTACTTTTATTTTTAATTTCCTACTAAATTTCAGGATATTCTAGATAATTTACTCAAAAAGTCTTAGAGCTTCGTTGTATGTAACAATTCAACCAGTCGAAGGGCATGAATTAAAAACATTGGTAGTTTGTTTACAATATTTTAAGTTTTCATAGTTTGGAGTACAATTTAAGAAATGGGTGGTAATTTGGGAAGGCAAAGTAAAATCTCCTTAATATTGCATGATCTTCATGGGCAGAGATGAATGCATGAGACATCAAATCAAGACCAGGATTCCCTAGCTAGGCTTTTTAAGATAATTTTACAGCAGAATTTTAAAAGCTCTTAACTATTAATTTTAATATAGATGTGCACGTGGCCACCGGTTACTAATTTTTATTTCTAACAAAATAAAAATAAAAGAAGAAGAAGAAGACATTTTGCTACTCTTTATTTATATATATATACACACATATAAAAGATTAGTGAGCTGAAATATCTATGACAAAATATAAATGAGGCTCCTTTCTTTTTTTTTCTAAGCAAACTCGATATATTATAATTAAGAGATATAGAAATACATGAATAAGGGTTAGGGGCCTCGACAAACACCATTTCTTAATTAGTGCAGTACTAAAAAATGTTTTTTACTCTTCCCTAAAACAGAGCCACAAAAAGTGACGGTTTTTATACAATCCGAGAGTGGGATTGTAGTTCAGTCATGGGATGTCCACTGCCTCGTCTTCACAATCATATGGCTAAATAGGACAACTCTTATAATAAAAAATCAGATAAAAATTCTTAACTCAATTGCATTGTACATCGTTACAAAACTCCACTCTCCTAAAAGAATAAATATGATTCTCGTGCCAAAGTGAAAAAATAAATAAATAAAAAAACTCATGGATTGTGAGAGAGAGAGACCGCCTAGAGACCAAAGAGGGGTGGGTGATCTCGGGTGGTCTCACTCTTTAATCCAAGCATTCATTATTAAAAAATAATAATAATAAGTTTATATAAAATTTAAAAAAAAAATCTGGTAAACTTCCTTAACATGCCTTTGCTGGGTAGGTGGATGAAAATTATATGCCAACCAAATACGTCGCAGTACATCATTTTCTCATCTGATATTATGCAGATTCTGCTTATGGGGAATTAATGGCTTCTTGAATAATGATCAATCATACTGCATGCATGAAAGCAGAGGTAATTGAAGTTCTGATCTGTGCTTATGTATTTGAGAAGATAGAGGAAGATCATGTACCTATTATTCATGCTACAAAACAAAATAAAAATAAAAATAATATTAATAATAATAAAAAAAAACATTAGTTACAAAAAATTTAATAAAAATAAATTTATAAATTAACATAATTTGATATGATATTTTAAATTATAAAATTATTTTTATTATAAAATAAATTTAATGTATGATATAAAATTATATCAATTTATGAATTCTATATTAATTTATAATTTTATTTTTACGAGATCTCTACGAAGACCAACAACAATCTAATGTTACCTTTTTCTAATGTTGCATTTATTATGCATCAGCCAATGAGGATGAGACGTAGGAAGAACCTGAATCATGTGTAAGATCACATACATCTTGTGGTGTCAAGCTTTGGAAAAGTCCTGTCAGATGAAAGCAACCACCAAATCTGAAACCAAAAAACAAATAAAAAGAAGACTGTGTCTTAAATAATCGGAAGATAATAATTGGTTAGAGAAAATTCAGCTGTCATTCCAGATTAGAAAACTCACTCCCCACACAATAATTGAAACAGCAGCTGCTTGAATTCCAGCTCTTTTATCATGATTCATCTCTCCAGTCTTCATGATTTTTCTGCTACTTGAGTAGTTTACAGACTGTTGGTATAAAAAATAATCATTTTCATCTAAGCATGCAGACAATCATCTACAATTTAAAATTACTGTAAATCTACAAGAGATTTTCGTAGGTTCATTTGTTAAATATATTTTGGAAGCAACTATATACATGATGATCACGATCATGATTTACAGGTAGAACTCTCCTCATGTACTGTGCCATTACCTTGTACGGACTGAACATAGGATGCATGTGAAAGTAATCCAAAGAAGTTTAGAAGCCATCTCACTTAACTTCATTACCCCGATGGTCATCAAATGCTAGATCAACATGACCTACTGTAACCTCTTCAGAGAACACCTTTATGCTATTGCATCAACCTCACCATCATTTTTTATTTTTTTTGAAGAAATAAAGCCTTACTTTTTTCAATAAATGAGATATCGAAATTGAAAATTGAGGGTGTCCCTCCTATTATAGGAATAGGTAAATCTATTAAATTGAAAAACATTCTAGACTACTAAAATAATAAAATTCAAGACTACTAAGAATTGTTAGTTACCATTTCTAATCTCTAAAATAATAGTTGAGCAATTTAGGCTTAATTTGTTTTCGAGATGAGATAAATTGAGATAAAAATTGAAAGTTAAATAAAATATTATTAAAATATATTTTTTTAATATTATTTTTATTTTAAAATTTGAAAAAGTTAAATTGTTTATTTTATTTTGTGTGAAAATTTGAAAAAATTATAATGATTTTCTCCTCTTTCTGATATATATTTGCATGTTAATCTATTAGCACTAGGGAGTTGAAATGGAAATAAGAATATATTACCAAAAAAATTAAAAAGATAAATTACAAAATTTGAGGGAAGAAGAAAAAGAAATATGAGACAGACGTTGAATGCCACCTCACTAGTATACATGGTGGTGATATAATTGCAACTATTTTTTCCAACTCAATTTTCCTTTTTTTTCTAAATTCACGGTTCATGGTTGTTTATAACTACTTTATACGGCTGTGAAGTTCCAACATTTCTTGATGGTTTGGGTCTACAGAAAGGGCAGCTCGACAGTCCCGGAGTGCACCCAAGACGTCTCCGACGTGCTCGTGGAATGCTGCCCGCAGGTGAAGAAGGTGAAGGTCTGCTTTGAATGCGATCGCCCTCGATAATTCAGCAATGGCTTCTTTTTCCTTGTGGCTGTCCATCAATACTGCTCCAAACAAAACAACAATATGAACTCCAACAGCAGCAGCACCAACATGACACAAACCTAATAAAGGCTAATTAGTCCCAAATGGGACTTGCAGAAATTTGAAACCTAATGATGTGTAGGTAGAACTTGATAGGTCTAAATGGTTGAAAACAAAAGTATATTGACCACCTCTATGCCACTAAAGGTGGTTTCACACAACCCACTTCTAGTTTCTTACTAAACATCTCGCAAATTTGAATTTGAGAAAAAAAAAATACAAGAAAAAACAGTTTCTTTTCAAAGCCCAGTGATAGAAATAAATCACATACCAGCAACAAGAAATCGTTTAATCCTTGGGGCTGGTGTGTTTGTCATCGTCATTTATAGGTCATTATTACAGATAAAACGTACATAAATTTTAGCCCACTAATTATAGAGGTATGAGGGATTAGGAAGGGGGAAAATCTAACCTGCAGCTCGATATCTGTAAGGGTATACCCGGAGAGGATCTAATCGGGTGACCATCTCCAGATCTGCCTTCGTTAGTTCACGATCGCAGTACTCAGACCTCTTCTCATAGGCAGATGCATTGTTCCGAGCCTTATCAATCAGTTTGGTCATTTCCTCGTATGCAGCAGTCTTATCATTCCTGAGAAAATGAACCCGAGCAAGGCCCTGGTGAGCCCGGGTGTGCCGGATTTTAAGGGCATTAATGTAGCAATCAGCTGCCAAGTCTAACTTCCCACAGTCAACATAAACACTTCCGAGATTGTTCAATGCCTGCCAAATGGAAATTTCAGGATTCAAAAAAAGATCAGAAGATGCATAAGATCCAAATTTCCAAGCTTTTTACAATGTATTTAATATCATGGCACAAAGAGACTAGATTTAACAAATTATATAAGAGTACCTTCAGGTAAAATATAACTCCATATTTAGTTAAACTTTTTTTATAGGTAATTCCATATTTAGTTACCGAACATATGTCCTTCTAAAATGTCCAAGCGGCAAGCATGTCATCAGTTTATAGAGAAAATCCTTTTTCTAATAAGCAGTCAATAGAGGAAATCGCTTTCTTTATAACCAGTTCATAAAAAAAATATTTTCAAACGTCGAAGAACTAATACCCACCCCAATGAATTTATTTTTTTACTTTATGAATCCAGTGGGAAAATGCCAAAAACGTCTTAGCATTTTCAAATGATAATTTCAAAAATATTAGTTTAAAATTTTCATAGTATATCTTCTATACTTCTAATATTATCTTAATTTAGAATGAAACCAAGAACTTCTTCAGTGTCATGCTAGGGAGGATTAAGGCTGTGTTTGGACAGCGAGAGTATCTCAGCTACTCTCAAACACTCTCACTACTATTCTTTACTTTATTATTACTTTTCATCTACTTTTTCTACTATTCATTACTTTTTACCTACTTTTTACTACTATTCAATATTTTATTATTACTTTTTCACAACACTTCTCAACACTTCTCAACACTAAATCTTGTGTAAACAGGTCTCATTAGAGAAAGACTGTTGTACATAATAGTTCGATATTTAGTGAAAAAGCTATTAGTCCATGACTTATTTCAGTCTTCTCTCCAGAATTTGTCATTAAGATCAGCTAAGTGTGAAAAATAACATACGTGCCAAAAGCTTAAATATTAAAATTTCAAATTTCTTTATTATCTATCTTTTTTGCTGGAAAACTAAATGGGCAGCCACTCAAGACAACTGGGCAGCTCTGAATTTTAGTGATTTTTAGAGTCCAGATAGGCTTGCTTGGACTTGGCATTTAAAAATGCCTTTTATTTCTTGTTCACATTTTTTTCCTTTTGAGTTTGTCACTCACCTCTTCTAACCGATCTCGTTATGTACTGCCCAAGGGAAAGCCCAAGCCACATCTAGGCCATACTCCAACAAGACTTTAATCAATAGTACAATTGGAGCCCCACTGGAATTATTACAAAGAGCAAGAACTTCTCCCTATCAAGCAATATAGGATCTCATACACCACCTACACTCATCGGTCAATATGAGCTATCACAATCTCCCCCTCCTTAAATTCTTAACATCCTCGACAGGTCATTACATCATAAGTGGCATGGCTTAAGTACCACACTTCTAGTTAGAATAGGCTCTGATACCATTTGCAACATCATAGGGGAAGTCTCATGCCACATATGCATCATACTCCAAAAAGACTAGTCAAATCGGAGAACCGGCCCAAACCGGTTCAGTCCGGGACCCATTCCTCCATTTGAAAAACCGGTCCGGTTCCGGTTTTAGGTTTTCTGGCACCAGTCCGGACCGATTCATATATATATTTTTTAATATTTTATATATTATATATAATTTTATAAAATATATAATTATATATGAAATAATGTTATATTATAATTTATAAATAAAATTTAAATCTTAAACATGAACATTTGTTTGATCATATGTTTTTTTTTTTTTTATAAACTTTGATCATATGTTTTAAATATAAAGTATATATATTAATTACATTTTATGGCCTAATAAATTCTCAACATATTCTTTTTGATAAACACATTAGTAATACTAATACTAAAACCGGAAAACCGGACCAAACCGGACCAAAACCGATA
Organism: Cyclocarya paliurus; assembly: GCA_029856935.1. Lineage (NCBI taxonomy): Eukaryota > Viridiplantae > Streptophyta > Magnoliopsida > Fagales > Juglandaceae > Cyclocarya > Cyclocarya paliurus. The sequence continues at coordinate 14,922,400 of CM056953.1, read as the reverse complement.
AAATCGGAAGTACCGGTTTAGGAGGGTATTGATGCAATATCAGTTTTTGAAAATGCAAAACCGGTGTATACTGACTGGTTTGGTCCAAAATTTGTCCAAAACCGGACCGGTTACACCCATATCAATAGTACAATTGGAGCTCCCATTGGAATCATTTTAGAACTTCTCCCTCCCGAGCAATGTAGGATCCCATACACTAGCTATACTCATCGGTCAGTATGGGTATCGTTATGACCTTTGTTAAGTAGATGTCATAATCTTGACGAGTGCAATCATTTAATAACTACTTGAAGTTTTGTAAAAAGGCCCTTATATTTTATTCTATCAACGAACTAAAAGGAAAATCTTCTTATCATTCCAGTAGTGTGCTAGAAGCAAGAAACCAGGTAAACATTTTAGCATACTCAAAAAGAGCATTATAGCAATACCTTGACTAGAATAAACCATGAAATTTAAAGAAAATCAAAGTATTGTCAGTTGATTAAAGGAATTCACTTTAATGGTATGAAGAAAAATTAAAGATAATCAAAGCATTGTCAGTTAATTAAAGAAATTCACTTCCAAGCATAGGAAAAAATTAAAGGAAGTATTGTCACCCTACTTATTGAAGTGAACATATATAAAAGATAATTAAAAGGAATTCAAAATGCCATGAGCATGGTAAAATTATATTTTGAGAAACCCAGATTCAATATTTAATAGTACACTTATTAAATATTGAATTTCTCGGAAAGAATCATAGACCCAAAATTTTGTTGTGAACCCTACAATAATGCAAACCAAGAAAGTTTTCCTCAGAAAAGCTGGGTAACAGGAAACCATACCTGACCTTTGCGCAGCCTGTCTGAGGGACACTTCAAGGCATCTTCAAGAAGTGAAACAACAGTTGAAGAACAAGATGGATCTTGGCTAGAGTCGGCCAATGCATAGGCTTTCAGGAAGAAGGCTTCAAAAGATCTCTTGATTTTGATAGACTCCTCAGCTTTCTGAAGCCCTTCCTCACAGTGGCCTGTATCATATAGGATCCATCCTTCATAAACCAGTCGTTCATGTTCACTGGAAGCATGTTGGCGAGCCAATTGTAGACTCCGCATGGCTGACTCAGGACAGTTCAATCTGATCATGTAAAACTGTGAAAAGTCTAGTGCCTCAATGTGAAAAGAATCATTCTACAACCTAAAATCTCAGGTAGGTGGAAGAGAATGGAGCCAAATTCAGGGTTTCCAGAAGCAGAAATAATTCCAACAAAGATACAAGAAATTTATATTCCAAGTATAATAACACTATGAATATGAAACAATCTATATTTTTTTATAAAAAAAACATGTATAAAATCAAATTTTTTTTATATGTAAAATCACATATTAACAGATTACACAATCAAAACATTGGGTTAAAGATACTTAAAGAAAAAGATGAGGATGATTCCAGACCTTTTGAACTCCAGGAATAATTCTATAACAGTACTGTAAAATAAAGCACTAAATACCTCAGGAGAAGCAAAGACTGTCTGAAGTATAGAACCCCTTTTGCTGCATCAGATTCAAGCATCTGGTAAATAACAGATAGAGACCCTATATCGTCAACTGAAGACCAACGATCATACAATTGCAGCCAGCAATCTGCTGCTGTCCAATTATCTACATGCTCACGCACAAGAGTACGGAGCTGGGATGCTGCCACCCGTCCCTCAAACATCCTATAATCAGGGGACAGTGTCAGAATTGCCTGAACATCACAAAGGGCTGACTGGTAATTCTCAAGGGCTAGATAGAAACAAAACCGAAGTTCCAAGCATTCTAGTGCAAGTTTAAACCGAAGAATACGATTGATCTCTGCAAGTGCATCTTGAGCATTCTGTCTCCTCATTAAAGAAGCAGCTCGATACATGTAAGGGTAAGTAAGAGTTGGGTCCAACTCAGTTGCTTTCTCAAGGTCCTCCCAACACTTCTCTCCTTCACAGTACAATGACCTCTCTTGGAACATCCATCCAAGTGGGGTAACAGTAGAAATTACGGAGCTAAGCTTTTCATATGCCCAAAGTTTATGACCCCTGGAGTAACCAATTCTAGCTAAAGCTGCAACAGAATAAACATGGCCAGCATTCAAAGCTGCCTCAAAAAGATGTTTGGCTTCTTCGTACTCTTTCCTCCAGAACCTCACGCATCCCAATTGATGAAGTGCAATCCGTCTTTGCTGGTCTGTTTCAGCAAATTCAATTAATTGTTCCAGAAAACAAGCTGCTTTATCAGACTGGGGATCAAGGTTCATTGCGACTTCACTTAATAAACTATACAGGGAAAATGAGGCTGACCCAACCATGATTGATCTTTGTTGTCTATTAGCTTGGAGAAATATTTCCACCACTCGATTGTCATTCAAACAATCAGGAAGATCACGTAAAAAAACTTGCAAACACGAAGCAGCTAAAATTGGAGTGTTCTCTTCAAGAGCATATTCCATGAGTTCCACCGCATCTTCTCTAGTGGAAACCAGAGACGCGAGTTTCCTATCACAAGCATCTTTGAGCCTTTCACAACAAAACTTATTCGCAAATACTAATATTTCCAGCAGAAGATTTGTAGGGACTTCACTTAAACTGCTCGTTATACTGAATTCATTCACTGCCCTCATACCTGATGGCGAGATATTGTTTTCAGACAAATCAATTTCCTCACAGAGCGATTCTGTGAAACAACCATTTAGCATGGCATTAAATGGAGCTGAAAGGCAAGAAATTTTCCTCCTATCACAAACTATTTTCTCATCTCCAATTCTAAAACTAACATGTCTTGAAATTTGGTTCCCACTAATGAAAAGACTCTCATGGGAATCAACATTCATATCAAGAGGAAGCTGAGATGCTACATCTAGAGGCCCAAACTCCTGTGCACATTTACCACAAGTGCCAAGTAAATCAGCTATAAGATCTTCCCCTTGCTTCTCATACTTCAACCAAGCTCCAAAAACTAGCTTCTCATGAGCGCTGCTAGCCTTCTGCCAAGCTGCACGGAGGCTTCTCCGCATCAATTTGATCTCCCCAAGGCCCCTAAACACTTGAAATTGAAACAAATAGAGGTTCGACCTCTCTTGCGGAGAACATGACTCAAGTTCTTCATGAATTTGAGCTAAAACTTCTACATAGTCAACAGGTTTAAAGAATGGTAGTATCGGTGGCTCAGGAACCTTGATAAGAGATTCTCTAAAGAATTAAAAACCCCCAAGAAACAAAAACACAAAACCAAAACTATTTTAATTCACTGAATTAGAAAAAATAAATTAAGCTACTGAAAATAAAAACCATGACAAGAAAAACTTACATGGATGAAGAAGAAGAAGAGGGCTGTGATGAAAGTTTGGAAAGTTTCCCCCTTTCAACTTGAAGCCAAGACTGTGGATTGAAAGCATTTAGCTGCGTTTCTTTGCAAGGCTCAGAGGGGAAGAAAGTCCTCATGGGGCATAAGATATGAAACAACTCCCAGATCTCCACAACAGGCAGATGGGTTTCCCTCTCCACTCAACTCAAACACTATAAAAGTTTGACAAAAGAAAAAAAAAATTATGTTCGCTGTAATCACAATACATTACCCTTGGCTCAGACAAATTCCAATCCACCAGGGAAGAAGGAAGAGTGCGAGGGAGAGCGAATAAACTAAAAAAGACAACAAAGCTTTAAAAATAAAAACAAACAAACCGTCTCAATCCTTATACTGGTTACTTTCAAATAATCGATAAACGCCCGAATTGGAACAAAAATAATTTCGGGCTCCTTTCACTCACCAAAACAACAAAAATCAAGCTTTGTTTCTTACTTTCGCAATCACAATCATTCTAAATTATATTGATTCCACTATAGATAAATGATATATCAAAACCTGTTTGTTTGCCTCTAGCTTAAAACAGAAAATATCATTAGTCTCTTCAGAATAGAAAAGCAATAAAACCAGAAAAGACCGAACACCGGCTAAGGGTCACGTAAGATCTCTACCAGAAAAGTGACCAAACCCACATTTTAGCCCACCCAACTTCTCCATAAAACGCCAAGCTACCAATACCAAACAAAGCAAGCAGAGAGAGAGAGAGAGAGACCCACTTCGCTTTGTGGCTTGTGTTTTAAAGATCCGGATCAGAGAATAGGAGCTGAGAGCTTCAGAGGCGGTAGATCAGAGAGAGAGAGAGAGAGAGAGAGAGTCGCTTCACTTTGTTGGTTTGAATTTGCAGACCCAGATCAGCGAATAGAAGCTGAGAGCGTGAGAGGCTGGAGATCAGACAGTGAGAGGAATCCAAACGTAAAAATTCCGACTTTAAAAAACTTTGCTTTTTAGTTCTTACCCCTTTTTTTCTTGTTTGGTAAAAGGGAAAGTTTTTTCTTTCCCTTTTTTTCTCACTTTCCTTCTGTTGGAGACCAGAAAAGATTTTGCAGCCTCTCTTTGGTTTTTGGTTGGAAGTTGGAATTAGTAGAGAAATAAACTGGAAAGTGGACTTCACGTCACGGATCCAAACGACGTCGGGAGGGATTGGCTGTCTTGTAACTATGTTTACATCAATAATTGTCCTACCAAACAATTTAATGCTCATTTTTAAACTAATGACAAGTAGAAAAATAAAGAGTCTCTTCAATATTATCTCACTTTAATGCTGCAATTTTAAATTTTTGAAATTTTAATTTTACTTAAATTATAAACTTGAGATATTAAAATTTAGGATTAAAATGAGTCCATTAGATTCAACAAATAGATAATTGCAGATCAATTCACGAAATCTACGAGCCGAGTGATTGGCATTAATCCTTTGGAAAATGGAATGGTGCCCCAAGTTGACTGATATTTTTTTTTCTATTTAATGATTAAAGAATAGACTACTAGTGTATCCCTTTTTTCTAATTTTTAAAATATTTGAAAAATAAATAAATAAGCACATTTTGCACTATGGTACAATACAATTCTCTTGGCATTGTGTTAATCCTTTTACTGCTTTATATATGTTTATTTTGATAAATTAAAACTGTTTTAATTATATATGTATTGAGATGTTGGTTATATTTATTAAGTATTATTATAGATAGTGATTTTCTTATGGATCTTCATGTGAATGCATGCAATCAATATAATTTATGCTTATCAGATGTTTGGCAGCCAAAAAATAATAATCCACCTTTGAAGTCAGGCTTTTTTTTTTTTTTTTTTCTGTCAAACACAACATCTCTCAAAAAATCATCTCCTAAATAATATCTTTTAAAACTTCAAAAAAAAAAACAGAGAGACAGCTGCTGCCACCACATGGTGGTTGTGTTTTTATCTTCTTTGAATGTTTTGTTAAAAAACAAAAAAACAAAAAAAAAACAAAGGTTTTTTTTTTTTTTAAAAGTTTAACATCCTAATATATTTTTAATACTTTTTTAAAACTCTATTATAAGTGCCTATTTTGAAATCTTGTTGAGAATAAAACTTTTAATTTTAGAGTTTTGTTAAAAAGTCCTACAATTGAAATTATTTTGTAAACATAAGCTTAAAATGCTTTTAAAGTTATTATGACGGTTTTTCTGTTATCTAATTGAGCTTTAATATTCATCATCTCACACACTACAAGGTACATACCATACTTATTTTTATTTTTATTTTATTCATGCTAAACTAATTGAATTTTTCTACTCATCATCCTTACACCACATACTTACTAAGGGAAAAAAAATTATGTGTGATGTGTAGGATGATTAGTAGAACTTTTCTATCTAATTTAGTGTCTTTTTAAAAAAAAAAAAAAAGAGTTTTTCAACTTTTTGTAGGTGCTTAAAGCATTTTTTATAAATTTACCAACCATGTTATTTTTTTCTTTAAAATAACTTTTAAACTGTTAAAAAATACATTTTAACCTCTCAAACTCAATACAAATGGACACATTTGGACATTTAGAATATTCTAGAAATTTTGTTAATAGTAGTAAAATGGTTTGTTAAATAGTAATGAAATAGTTTGTGAATAGTAATGAAATGTTTTGAATTAATATATTTTATTAGTTTTTTTTAGAAATTAGAGAAGAAAAATCTATTATGAATATTACAAATTTTTTAATATTAATTTTGTTTTGAAATTTGAATAGTTGTATTATTTTTTGTGTTTTGTTTGGAAGTTTAGGAAAATTGTATTGTATTTTGTATTTAAATAACATTAGGTAAATGATTATATGAAAAAGTTAAATATTTGAAATTAAAAATTGTTTTATATATGAGTGTTGTTTACGAAAAAAATACTTAAGAATACATTGTTACACAAACAAGGTCTAATCATCTTCTAAACAAGTTTTTACAACTATTTATAAACATTCTTACACTATTCATAAACTTCTTACATAAAAAGCATCACCTAGATATACAATTGTGTTGCCAAGAGAGGGAAAGAAAATAAATAAAAAAACCAACGCACAATTGTGTTCATTAGAGGAGTTTGATTTGTTTAATTGAAGAGAATAACTAATGGCCAATTAGGCTATTCTCCCTAAAATAACACCCTCTAATGGGGGAAGTGCCACGTAGGCCTCCCATTTCAACTCTCATATGATCGCATAACAGCTTATAACTCACGGGAACAAAAGCCCCCTTCTCCCGTGACCCTCCCCTCTCCCTAAACCAAAAACCCTTGCACCCTCGAGCCCAAGCCTCACCTGTGACCCTTCCCCTCTCTCTCCTCCAAAACCAAAAACCCTTGAGCCCAAGTCTGAGCCTCTCCCGTGATCCTCCTCTATATCTTCCATGACCATCTCTCTCAACCTCTCATCCGACGACATAACCCTCGAAGCAGATAACGAGATTGATGATATTACCCTCTTAGCCGACGAGATCTGTGTCTGAAAAACAATAATGTATGTCAGCTAGTGCTAAGATATGGCTATTAGGCCGTTTGTAATTATCTTTTGTCTATAAAACCAAAATGTTGTAATGTTATGATGCTTATAAGACATTTTTTAATATAATTTTTCATCTTATAAATGTCATCAAGCGAATATCAAGATTTGTAATGTATGTCTAGAATTTCAATTAGCCAAGACTTATCCAGAATTTCAATATACAAGTGCAGAGATTTGTTGGCTATTGAAACATAAAAGCCAAAATATGTCCGTTCTATCAAAAAGAGAAAACCTATTATAAGGAAAAAAATAGCAAAATATGTCTACGACCATAATAAGTACAAAACCTGTCTAGATCTATTAAACAACTCAAAATATTGCAAAATCTGTCCATAACACTAATAAGTACAAAATTTGTCCAGAATAATAAAAACCCAAAATCTCTAGAATCTCAACATATGACCCAAAATCTATCCAAAGTAGAACATACAAGCCAAAATCTGTCTAGATCAATTACAAGCACAAAAAAAAAACCCAAAATATGGAAGAGGAAATCACATTCACTTCATCTTCCACATTCACATCACATGTTCTCCCACAATTTCATCACTATCCAAACTCAAAATACGATCCTTCAAAATACAAAAAAATCACAACATCAACAGTGATGAACAATAATGACAACATCAATAGTGACAATGATAACAACATCAAAGATGACAACAACAAGAGTGATGAACAATTAATTATACATTATCTGAAACATTAATCTCAAAATATAAATTAATCTGAAACAAAATAATACATCAAATAAGTTAAAATCATAAATTATTTGTATCTTATGATCTTCGATCTCTTTAAACAAATGATTTTCCTATTATTTGAAACTTGATTTGCTTATTAATTAAGCTTTAAAGACTAACTAAAAGCTTGGTTTTATTTCTAAGTACATATATGAATCTAAACAAGCTACTATTTTTCAAGTCTAGTGCGGATTATTTACGAACAAATAATTTATTGCCCAAATTTCAAGGTAGCACTTGACAGCAATAAAATCAATGAATCTAAATCACTTTTCATGTACATGTTCAAGTTTCCACAAATCAACAACGGCAATAAAAAAAAATGTACAGTTTCAAGACAGGTATAAAATCTATTGGCGATACACAAGGAAGGACTCAACAACGTATGGCATAGGGAACCGGATGGCGTGTGGCACAAGGGAGGACTTCGGTTGCATGGGCAAAGATACATAAGGGAGGACTCGACAATATCTGGCACAAGGACTCGACGACGTTTGGCACAAGGACTCGGTGGCGTGCAGTGATCTAGCAGCGGCTGGTGGCAAGGAGAGGCTCTCGAGCATCAGAGCGGAGAAGTGAAAAAATAAGCGAATGAAGTAAAATCTCGTAGTATCCGGTATACTATACCTCCTCGTTCTGTTTTGCTTCAAATTTCAATCCATTCTGGTCCTTTTTTACCATTCCGGTCAAATCCGTCATTCTGGTCGGAATTGGCATTCCGGATTCTATTCTATTTTGGGACTATTTTTGTAATTTTCTTGTGTTTGGATGACATTTTTGTAAATTTTAAATCTAGATGGTATTTAATTATTATAGAATATAAAATATATTTATATAATTTTAATTTTTTTAACTTTAAAGATGTCCTATCATTCTTATTTTTTAAATATAATTATTTTTAATAATTTCTGTATTATTTTCTTTTCTTTTTTCTTTTGTTTTTGTGCCTCAACTCAAGTTTGTGATTTTTTTAACATATATTCATTTTATAAATCTTCAATTCTTTCATACATATACACATATACATGATACACACTTACATATAAATATATATATATGTATTTATTCTAATATTTGTTAGTTTATATATAATATATAATTAATTTCAAAATGATACACTAGAATGAACCGGTATCGAAAGATTTTGTTCTAGTACTAAAACCGGAATAATCTCCGAAATGAAATTTAAAACATTGCATATAGCCATATATTTATAACTCGACGCAACATACATTAACTTAGTGGATGAATCCGAATTGTCACCCGATCATGAAGTAAAACCCTGCCTTAAAAATTTAAAACAAATTGATTGATACTTTGAGGTCGACCAGATGATATGACCTTGATCACCATATCATTAAGGGCATGTTTGACTAGCGTGTTTCATCTCCAAAGTTAAAGATAATTTTCAGTCAAACATCATCTTATTCTCAAATATGCAAACATAAAATAATCTTACTCAAAATTTTCAAAAATAACAAAACTTCAAAAAAAAAATCTAGATAATATCTTAAACAAGAAAAAAAATTAGCATGCGGTGGCCAAACTCCCTTGCATGACTTGCTGACTTGAAACTATTTAAACACGAATTCTCCCAGAGAGTTTTGCTCTAGAAAAAAAGGTTGTAATGAATTTAAGGATACATGTATACTCCTAGACCAAAGGAAAGAAGTGATGTTAGGAAGATTTTGATTTTAAGATTGATGGTGTACTTGTTCGTAAGAATGGATGGAAATGGTCTTATATTTTGTGTAGTTTTATTTGAGAAAGCTAGGAATAAATCAATTAGATTTTAAAGTTATGGCATGAATTTATGTATGGTGGATGGTATTACAAGATGACTGGTGGACTATATCCTATGTTCAATAGGTAACGCGATTCTCATTTAGTAGGAATGGTGGATATCAAGGATTTTAGAAAATTTCATGTATCATGGATTTTTTTTACGTGTCAAAGAATTAAGGGAAGAATGTGTGAAGTCAATGTGTTTTAAGGTGTGAAGATTTAGGATTTACGATAAGAAGATTATTGATCAAGTACATACGTGTATTAGATATGCAAATTATAGGTTTAATGATTAGGCACACATAATAGGAGTGTAATGAGATTTTGGAGTTTGAGCAATGTTGCTATATGTGTAATCGTACATACTAATGGATTAAAGTTGGATATTGGACAAGCACAAATAGAGTAGCACATCGGAGACGTTGTAAACCTAGAACCCATAGGTCCAAAAACATCTAGGATTTCAATTTTGAGGATTTTTAAAACGTGAGACTTTTAGGAACCTTGAGGTAAAATATAGTGGACATGGGGTGTAGAAAAGTATAATTGACTAATTAGTGGTGATGTAAGTATGAAACTAAGTTAGATGACACCAGTTGAATGTATTCATGAATTAAGTATAGATTTAGGATCTCAGACTTTATAGAGATTTCTTTTTTGCTTTTTATTTTAAGCTATTATTTTATGTGGAGAGTTTTATTTACTATTTTAGGTGAAGTTAAGATAAAGATATGGGTAATTTCAATAATTTATTTAGATCCTTTAAAGTGGCTCAACCTACTTTCCGAGCCCAAGGAAACTACTAGAAGCCCACAAATGACCCAAGAAAAATCCTAAAAATCCATGGGTCAACCCAACCCAAAACCCATGATCTGCATAGTATATATAACCAGAGCCCTATACATTGTATGCGCATCTTCTTCCTCAAGCCCTAAGGTTGCCATCTAAGCGTCCCAAGCCACAGTGTCTCCTTCATTGGGAAAACCACACGAACTAGCTCTCTATAGCAAATCATAAGCCAACAAACCACCATGTGCTCATCATGATTTCTACACTGCCACCTCTTATGTATGTTGCCGCAGGTTACAATTAAACTACTCCTCACACACGACCATCAAGCAACATTGAACCATTTTTTCTCCACAACATCTTGTGCCACCAATCTATCATTGTGTACAACCCCTAGTCACGACAGCCTCTCCGCATACATTGAAAATTACCCAATCACGTAGCAAGCATCACACAACAAACACCATGGAATGGCCAAAGCCCACACTCAAGGAATGCGTTGACCATCGTCCCACATCTATTGCACCACTGCCCTCCATCACACCCCTCACAACAAAACATGCCACTGTTGTAACCACCGCACCACCAACACTACAATAGAAATGACTTTTAGAAAGGAAAAGAATTGTTACAAAAAGTCCAAGTTTTGTTGCAAATGTTGTTACCCTATTCTTGCAAATGCCGCGCTGGTGAAAGTTTATCCTAACAGATTTTTGTTATTGTTGCAAATAGTCACTTTTATATACAAGATTCGTTGCAAATTGATTTATCATCATTGCAAATAGGGTTCGCGATAATATGGACATTCGTTGCAAATAGGGTTCTATTTACAATGAAATGCACATTCGTTGCAAATAGGATTTTATTTGACTTATTTGCAATGAAATGTACATTTCGTTACAAAAGAGTGTCTATTTATAACACAATATATTTTGGTGCAAAAAAGTTATCTATTTGCGACGAAATACACTTTCCTTGCCACTAGGGGTGATACCCGCATGGTGCGGGGCTGGGGGTACCCTCCCCCGCACCCTGCCGTGCACCATGCGGGTGATGGGGGTTTTCCCCCCGTCCCCCACCCCCATGAGGCGGGGGCGGGGTCCCCCGCTCCGCTAGCGGGGGGTGGGGGAAAACCCCCCATCCACCCCGCCCCCCGCCTAGCCCAACACTTGTATTTTAAAAAAAAAAATTAGTCTAAAAATATTTTTTTAGACTCAAATTATAATATAATTTAAATAATAAATTAAAATTTATAAATATAAAAAGATCTTAAACTCATTAGAGTTAGATTTTGGATTGTCTTGGCCTCCTAGGCCAACCTTTATATAGGAGGTCAAGGCAATCCAATGACTTGAATACAATTTTAAGTCTTTAATAAATTGTATATATCTATATATAATATATTTATTTATATATATAAATATATAAAAAAAAATTTTATATATGCAGTGCGGAGCGGGGGGCGGGACCCCGCTGCCCACCCCTACTTGCCACAGTCACTTTGTTGCAATTGTTAAAAATATCTTTGAAAATAATATTTTACTATTATTCAATCTACTATTCATAGTTAATTCGAATGATAATTTGCTGTTCCAAAATTCTCATTGCAAATGCAACTATTTGCAATGAATTATTTTTCATCGTTGCAAATGATGCATTATTAAGAATGAGAAGAAAATGTCATTTTTGTTTTAGTGCAATTAGCACCGTCAATTGCAGGGGGAAGTTCAAGAACTTGGTATTTAAGTTTGAGAATGTCAACCAAATTACTAGAAAATGAGAGATAATCAACCTTAATGTTAGTAATAATAGGAAAGAAAGATGGAATCACACCATTGCTTATGGATAAACAAAAATTGTTTAGTCATTAAAAAAAAAAAAAAAAGCATGCCTAGAATGTCTTGCTATTCCAGGTAAATGGGGTTAACACTAAAGTTTAAGGTTGCATTTCGGTAGTGAGGTGATCTCAGATATTTTGTGAATAATAATAAAAAATTAATGATATAATATTGAATAGTAGTGAAAAGTAATAATAATAAAATGAACAGTAATAAACTATTATACTCTACTATCCAAACTAACCCTAAATCAATCAATCCATGAGTATCGAAAAAGTGAAGTATTCCTGTATTTTTACGAGCATGAGAGGCATAGCCTTATATTTGTTTTTTATCCATTGCGAAATAATCTAGTTGAGATCACAAAAACAATGTCATGTGCTCTGAAATGATTACAATCTGATCAAAAAATAATTTCAAAATGCAGTTGGTGGGACCCTAAGCAAAACCAACGAAGCGCACACGTGCCACACAAGAAAACCGCTTATTTGTTACCAGTTATTTTCTGCGAAAATGATTATTTTCTATTAAAATGAGTTTATTTTTTTTCCTAATAGTCATTCTCGTCGCAAATAATCTGTCATAATTTTATTAATATCCAAATAAAGTACATCTACGAGAAGAAATAAATAGTGAAAATTAAGGAAAGATTTGGATAGTGAGTTAAAATAAGATAAGTTGATATGTAAGTTAAAAATTGAATAAAATATTGTTAGAATATTATTTTTTAATATTATTATTATTTTGAGATTTGAAAAAATTGAATTATTTATTATATTTTATGTGAGAATTTGATAAATTTGTAATGATTATATGAAATTTGTATCCAAACCTTCCCTAAAACTAATCCATTGAGGAATGAGGATACAATGTCATCAGTCGACCTGGTTTCTTCTCGAAATATATGAATATATATATATATATATATATATATATATATATATATATATATATATATATATAACCTGAATCTTTATTTTGATAATAGTCAATAATGAGGAAACAACATAGGCTTAGGATAAAACCTCCACTATTCCATGAGAGAAACCTTATGGATCAATTAAGTAAGATCAAAAGGTCTACCACCTTGTTAGGTGCATGCTTTAGATCAAATCCAAGAGTTTAAGGGAGTAGAGATACTTTTTTTTTGGAAAGGGGGGCTCTTGACTTTGCATTTGCGAGAAACTTTTGGATTGCCTATATTTCGAGTAGGATGGGGAACTAGCTTCTTTTCTATCGGTGTTCTTGGAGAAGATTTTAAGGGCACAAGTAGCTGAGTGCTGCATTGAAGATAAGCATGTGGAGTTTGATATAAAGGGTTGAAATTCAGTGGGGAAGGAGAGCAAAATAAGGGACTCTTGAGCGTTGAGGGAAAGGCCTAGGGTGTGTATGTATTGACTAATCCAATGGGTTAGATATAAAGGGTCTGAAGTTCATTGAGGAGGCAGAAAGTGTTCTGGTGAGAAAAGATCTATTTAGGAGTCATAATTATGTGTTTTGCTATAAATCAGCCACTCTTCACATCATACACCCAACACCTATAGCTTTTTATAAGGTGTCTGGATGTTTTTTATAAGGTGTATGAATATTTGTTATAAATTTAGAGTGTGGGATGGTGAATAGTAGTTGATTAGAAGAATTCTTATATAATTATATAAGGAATGAAGGTTGTGTACATTTTGGGAAAGAATGGCGAATGACAGGGAAGATTTTATTGAATGGTGTCAGAGGGATGGGAGAGACTAGGGCTCGTTTGAATAGAGAAAACATCTCATTTCATTTCATTTCATTTCATCATTACAATGTTTTTAAATTATCACACAAAATATAATAAATAATTCAACTTTTTCAAATAAAATAATAATAATAATATTAAAAAATAATATTATAATAATATTTTATTCAATTCATCTAAAACCATCTCATCTCATCTCACTATCTGAACGAGCCCTAAGCCTAGGTTTGGATTGAGTGGGCTCTCAACCCATCTTATCTCATCATTACAACTTTCATAAATTTACTCACAAAATATAATAAACAATTCAACTTTTTCAAACCTAATAATAATAATAATATTAAAAAATAATATTCTAACGATATTTTATTTAACTTTCAACTTTTATCTCAACTCATTATCCAAACCTCCCCTAAATAAAATATTTCAAATTTGATATATTTATATATATATATATATATGTGTGCGCGCGCGTGCGCGTGCAATTTATGTGGGAGTGGGATTTAGTGTAGGTGAGTCTTCCTTGAGTAGTATGTCAACTATTATGAAAGGAGAGAGGAGTAGTGCCTCTTTGAGTTCTTCATGCATGGTTGTATTTAGATGTTAAAGTGAGTTGAGTTGAGATGATAAAATATTATTAAAATATTATTTTTTAATATTATTATTATTTTAGGATTTGAAAAAACTGAATTATTTATTATATTTTACATTAAAATTTGAAAAAATTGTAATGATGAGTTGAGATGAGTTTGGTAACCAAACAATAATAAGCTAAATGATAAGATAACCTTTTAGTTTTTTATTTACTTGGTAACTTCATTTCAATGTGAAATTTTTTTCTTTAATATGATGTTTAATTACTACCCTTGTGGAACAGTCTTCAATAACTTTCATCTTCTTGATTTGTTATTCATGATGTGTAAAGGACCTAATAAAAGGATTTTAGAGCACTCTCATTGGATTATGAAAATGCAAATAAAGTGAGAAGTTTGGCTAGTAGAGCATAAAAATGTGCTTCATTAAATTATGCAAATGTAAACAAAAATGACCTTTAACTATAGTAAAACAAGTCCTTGGGTCATATTTAGTGTTTACTGTAGCTAGACCAAAATCGTGAAAAAATTATTTCTTCCCTCATAACCACTCTCTCTCTTTGCACTTTGATTGCCTGGGAAATAAAGTAATTAGTGTAAAAATTATTTTTGAGTATTCAGAAATTATGTTGTTGAGCAATTTTACATACAACTATGAAATGCGTAAATGCCGCATAATCACTTTGAAAAATAATGGAGTCCACTATTAAAAAAATAATTTTTTTATGTAAATCTCATATTTTATTCACTTTTTTTAAAACAATTACACGGCGGTTGCACAATTCATAGTTACAAATATCTTTTCTCCCTTTCAAAAGACTACCACCCTCATACATCTTTTACTTATTAATTGGGATTTTTACGGTTTGTATCTATCAATTATATGTTAATTATAATTAAGATTTTTAAAATTTGTCCCTATCTTCGTTTGTTAGGATTTTTACCATTTGTCTCTACCAATCATATGTTAATTATAATTTGATTATTAATTAACATATAATTGGTAGAATTGTAAAATATTAAAAAAAAATTAGTAAAAATATTATTAAATTATTATTATTTTGGCTAATAGATAGATAATCCAATGTGAAAATAGGTTTTGAATGGAATAGCTAAATGCAAAATCATGAGATATTATGCAAATTATGATTTTGTACTTGCATAATCCAATGAGGATGCTCTTAAGGAATGATAGGCAAATGGAGAAAAACATTTGAAGAAATGAGATTTTTTGGTAGAATGGTGAGGATCTTGAATTTGTTTTGCTTTCAGTTGTTTACCAAATTTTTCGATAGAACCGATTGTCATCCAACCAAACTCAATCAAAAACAAAGAAAAACTACTTTAGAAAGTTGAAGAGAATTAAACCTAAAATGTCAATCTAACGCAATTAAAGATAGGGAAAGACAAGGTGGGTAAACTAATAATGCCTAAAAGTTAAGATAATTCTTCCCCACAATCAGAGATTCAATAGTATTTTGACCTTCGCAAATTCTCTGTATCTTGAGCATGTATGCCAATGATCAAAACATGGGACTGTGAAGGCATATTTTTGAAAGGTACTAATGAACAAAGACAAGAGTAGTGTTGCTATCTTGCTCGAAGTGGTGGGGAATAAGATGGCAACATGTGGCCCAAAAAACATGATCATGCTAAAAGTACCTCCAAATAAAAAAGAAAATACAACAGAAGTTGAAGAAAACCCATACAGATTTCTCCAACTGATTTATTTTGCAACATCTTTGCTCTCCATTCAACTTATTAGACTACTAGCACATGTACATCTTTCACACAATCTAAAGAAAGCAGCAAGTTCCCAGGAAAAATGAGGGAAGAGAAACCCAGCAAATGTTTTTGTTTTCACCTTGAATTCAGGAGAAAATACCATATCTAGTGAGTAAAGTGTCCTTTCCTGCTACAAGTGACTTCTTTTCCGTGAGAAGTGGGGGTGGGGTTGGGGGGGACAAGGGAGTTTCCATATCAAAAGTGCTAAAAGATGTCAACTTGGCTCCCTTCCACTACCATTCCCCCACCAAATTATAATGAATCCATATTGTTTTTGTTTTAGCCAAAGCAAAAACCCAAGTGAAAAAATTCCTCATGATTGTTGTACTATTTTAGCAAACTACTCTCATTTACAATCATTTATATTTATTCAAGTTCCGTTTAGATACAGAAACACTCTCAACTCATCTCCTCTGATCTCAAGAGCAAAACAGGAAAACATAAAAGGCAAATATAAGAAAAAGGTAAAGGAACAGAAATATAATGAAATGGGGGCTGGTTTGGGAAGTGGTGGGACACCATGGAGTAATTATTTTTGGATCACTGCTCAATAGATGGATAGAAATAGACAAATGATCCTGAGGTCAGTTTGTGGTGGATTTGGATTCTCAGCGGAGACACAGCAGTCATCCATATCATCATGCATCCTATATCTATCTAATCAATGGTAAAGTTGAAAACAAAAATGTCTCCATTCTTCTATGATGTGCTAGATACTCCATCCCACTACCTTAAATAGCAACATAAAAGGGTTTTTTTTTTTTTTTCAAAGTTCTTAAACACATCACCCTGACATGCTGCTAGCCTAGGATTTACTGGGCCGGACTTTGTTTGAACTAAATTTGGGCTAAGACTGGACAGATTTTCTTAAACCCCAACAGTTGCATTAGGCCCCAAGTTTATTACCACTTCTGGTAAACTTATATAAATTTTTGTTGAGGAATGTTATGCATCATCTCCTATTCACATTTATATTCTATATCTAGAGTTTTTTTTATAAGATGTGGAGATATTTTTTATAACGTGTGAGGACGTTTTTCATAGGGTGTGGTGTGTAAGATGGTGAATAGTGATTGATAAGAAAAAATGTGCATTTTTTAAAGACATTTTTTGGGGTTTAATGTATTTTTAATGATAATAGTGCACAGAGCATAAGAAAGGCATGTGCTTATTACATAACTTGTAGATTTCACCTTAACATATTTATTTGAGCTGTACTTTTTAGTGCTCTAAGCCTCTAATCAGCTAAAATTATGGAAAATCCAAACCAAAAATACAAGATTTATTCACCGTTGTGCAAAAATAAATAAATAAATAGAAGGTAAACCATATTAAAAAAGGTAGACACATGAAATGAACCAAATATTCTATGGAGGTAGACTGAGAGAGGTAGATCAGGACATATCGAGCAGAAAAGATACATCGAAGGAGGTAGATATCATAGAAGATAGATATAAGAAGTAGACTAGAAAAAATAGACAAGAACACATGGCCAAACTTATTAACCTAATTATTTAGCATCCTAAATTTTTCTAGCAACCTAACATGACCAAGAACATATCTAGTAACTACAACAAAAATAAAAAATAAAAAAAAAAGAAAATTTTCAAGTTCAGAATTGTAACGACAGTTTTTAAAAAAAGGAAATTATTTTTTTAAAATTAATATTGATTGCATTTCAATTTCAAAACAGTAATAGAACTTTTTAGAGAGTAAAAGCTAATATAGAAAGTAGTATTAGAACCTATTTGGGATTGAGTTTGAAAGTCTAAAAAGTGCTTTTATCTATTTAAAAGCTTTTTTTTTTTTTAAAAATGATATGTTTGGTAAATTTATAAAAAGTGCTTTAATCATCTAAAAAAGTTGAAAATTTATCTTTTTAAAAAGCACCAAATTGAAGCTTTTATTAAAAAGCTTCTGCATATAACTATATATTTAAAAAAAATTAATGTAACTAACTTTAAAAGTACTTTATATACATATTTATCAAGCTGTTAGTGCATGTTTGGGATTGTGGTGGAAAATATAATTTATAACTTTAGGACTTATAGCTTATAACTGAAATAATAAGTTCTATACTTCAAAAGTTATCTTTATTGTTTGATAAACATGTATCTAAAGCACTTTTAAAGTTAGTTATATTAGTTTTTTAAAAAAATATACAGTTATCTGCATGAGCATCAATTTGGTATTTTTTAAAAAAGTAGACTTTCAATTTTTTTAAGTTATTAAAGCAATTTTTATAAATTTATCAAATATATCATTTTAAATAGTTAAAATCACTTTTTTAACTTACAAACTCAAAAAAATGGGCCTTTCCCATAAGAAAGAATCTATCTGATCTAGCCAACATCTTGTAAAAAAATTATATATGCAGTTACTTTTACATATTTCTTTATGCATTTCATCAATATGATTGACTACGTTACTTTTTTTTAATATTAAATAACTATTTTAGCCAATCATACGAATAAAATGTGTAAAAAATACGTAAAAATAGTTATATGCAAAACTCTATTTTTTATGTTAAGCCTTCCGTGTAAGCTAACAAGAAAAATATTAATATTTAATTTTTTTATAATTATAATTGACTTACAAATAACATAAGTATTTACATAATTTGCCATATATCATTATGCTTAGGTAGTCAATAAAAATGGTAATTATATCATGTTGGGCCTTTGACTAGACAACCAAATATTTTTTTCCCAAAAAGCTATGGATTTGGGCTCATTGTTACAATTTATAAGGCATGTTAGTGAATCCAGGATAGTTGAATTATTTTCATCTCAATAAATAACAGCTAAATTTGGGATGGAGATCTCAATAGAGGGTCAAAGTTTAATAAGAGCTATTTATTCAAGTTTTTGGACTTAAAAGTGAAATAAACCTATAATTTTTATTTGATATTTAATACATATTTTCAACATTATTATAGATTCTTTAATCTTTAGATAAGGATAAAAAAAAATAGAGTTAAATACCTTGAATATCCAATAATGCTAGATACAAGTTCCAAATAGATAAATCTCGTATGTCATTTGTCAAAAAAGTGAATCTCAAATAGATTTTCTTTTACATTTTCTCGTTGTGGAGTCTAAAATACTCTTACAAATATTCTTTACTTTATTATTTTTTTTCACCTACTTTTATTACTATTCATTACTTTTTACCTACTTTTTATGACTATTTAATATTCTATTATTACTTTTTATTATTATTCACAAACATTCTCAAACACTTTTACTACTAAACCAAGCTGTTCAATTAGTTTAAGAAGAATAAAACTAAATAAAAAAATATGATATATAGTGTGTAAAGATTATGAGTAACAAACTTATATAGATATATACGCACACAAAATGCATATGAAGTCAATTGTTTGATATAATTTTCTAGACATGAGTAAGTTGTTGGTTTAATTAATATCAGATACAATTTTAAGGTATTCAAATGATACCGTCATTTAAAAAAAAAAAAATTCAAGATCCATCGTAAAAAAAAATAAACAAAATTCTCATATTGATCCCGGGACTGTACCTATGAAAAAATAATTTTTTTAATTAGTTTTTTCTGAAACGCCATTAACTTAATCTATTTAATTTCTTTTGTCTTAAATAAAAATATTCCGAAAATATGATGCTTTCCTGTGTGCTTTGCATCTTCTTTATAGAGTAACGTTTATAGAGTATCGGTAGTTACATGTATTAAATAAATAAATTTCGTACAAATCTTAAAAACAAAAAAGCAAGTCTAATTAATAAAAATAAAAAATAATTGTACTGCACTTTTCTTTTTAGATAGAGTTTACTTTTTTAAGGAGAATTATATAAAATTTATCTATTTAAGATTTATATAAATTATTATTTTTCTTTATATCTATCGTAAAGATATTAAGATGCTATTAAAATGTAATAAATAATTTAATTTATTTAAATTTTAACATAATAATAATATTAAAAATTATTAATTTAATAATATTTTATTCTAACATAAGGTCTTGTTTGGATACCGAGAGTATCTCAGCTACTATCAAACACTTTCACTACTATTCTTCACTTTATTATTATTTTTTACTTATTTTTTTTATTATTTATTACTTTTCATCTACTTTTTACTACTATTTAATATTCTATTATTACTTTTTCATAACACTTCTCAACTTTTCTCGCTATCTAAACATAACCTAATCTAACGCGAACCTTTTACCTTGGCAATGAAGGAACTTAGCAATGAAGGGCGGGGACACCTCTGGAAAGTTTGCGGTTCTTCGACTCTGTCCCAAAAGCATCTACGCTATGTTCCGCGTGTCAACCTCCGCTATTTATACCTCTTTCTCCCTCGTTCTCCAACCAAAAACCGCTCTTTTGTTCTTTCTTTTACCCCCTCCACCGCTTTCAAACCTTCGGACCCAAACTGAGAAGAAAAGCCCCGACTTTTCCGAGAAAAACTATCCATTTTGGTGATAGCTCCTGAGCAGAAGAAGATGTGGACCCAGCCTTATCGGAAGAGTGACTTGGAGGCCGGAGCCAGGCCTCTCTACCCGTTGATGGTGGAGAGCCCGGAGCTCCGCTGGGATTTCATTCGCAAAGTTTACTCCATCCTCACCTTCCAACTGCTTGCCACTATTGCCGTCGGCGCCGTGGTTGTTTTCGTCCATCCCATCGCGCACTTCTTCGTTAGCACCGGGGCCGGCCTCGCTCTCTACATCTTACTCATCATTACGCCGTTCCTCGGTATGTTATTACACTTTTTTTTGCGAGTGCTTATGTTCGTGTTCTGCTTTTTTTCTAAATTTAGTTGTTTGATATCGTTCGTGGTTGTGTTGTGTGGTGTGGCAGTGATGTTACTTTTGTACTTCTACCACCAGAAGCACCCGTTTAATTACCTTCTTCTTGGGATTTTCACTCTTTCTCTTGCTTTTGCGGTTGGATTGACTTGTGCATTCACCAGTGGTAAGTGATGCTAGTATTCGAATTCCATTCTCCATGTTGACATATTGCTGTATTTTGTTTGGGAATCGTAAATGACTTGGTTTCGGATATGGGCTCTGTTTGTTTAGTTTTTTTCCCATTCAGATTTCTGGTAGTTATTGATAGAAGAGTAATGCAGGAATGGGTTCTGCAAATGCCGCCCACTCTTTTTCACGTCCATCATTAAAAATTTAATATTTTGATGCCGGTCCATATTTCCTTACTTTTTTAATAAGTTGCGCACTCTATGACTGCATAAATCAATTTCTTTGTGTTAGAATCTGTTTTTTATCCTTTTCTTTTCTTTGTTGGAAGACAAACCCGGTCTTTAATTGTGGTATTTGGGTATGTAACTGAGATAAAATTTTGGGTTGGAATCCTATGGTTAACAATAAAAATTGAACTTTTGGTTTGTTTTGGTCCCGGTAATGTGGCAGATCCTATGGCTTTAAAAGGGAGGCAGATGCCTTTTGCAAACAGGGAATTAGTGATATGAGTGAGTCTTGTGTTAGGTTTCTCATGGAAAACAGAATAGTTTGGAATGGAAATTAGATAATGATAGACAAAGAATGATGAATTCTCCATTGGTAACGCCTCAATACAATTAGCCATACATTCGACCACTAACCATACACTACTAGTTACATGTATACTGCTATTTACAAGATAACTTCCATAAATTAACTACCCACACACGAACATGTAATTTGCGCACATAAGTGATAAATGTATGATGCATTATAATTGCTCATAGTGCTGTATAACCCAATACTACATCCTAGATATTGTTAAATGCCTCCCACACTTCCATGTGACATGCAGCACTATGAGCAGTTATTATCCAACTTGCATGGCGTAGTGGTAGGTTGCTATCCCACCTTGCGCATACTTATCCTACGCATGAGTGTATCGGTGTTTGGTTTACATGGGCTATAATTATCTCACCATTGGGAAGAAACTTGTCACCGAGATTATCAATTTTTTAAAAATGTTGGCATGTGGTGGCTCTTTCTTTCCAACATCATTTCTTCCATAGGCTCCACCTTGCCCTGTTGCTCATCTTGGATCAAGATTCCCTCAAGTTTTTACCAGAACTTGACTTTGAGGGGATATTTTTCCACTCATCTTTAATATAGACTTGGGGAGTTCTGCATCTATGCCTGTGGGTAAACCATTCATTACATTTGAAGTTGATGGAGAGGCTAAATTTGCTTTGTGAGATAGACAACTTGTCGGGGTGCATTCCTAGTCATCTTCTTCTGCTGATTGAGCTTATCTTCTGCATTCTTGCCAACAACAAAGTCTCTAACATTATGTTAGGACTAAGCATGCACACCACTAGGCAGTGGATATCCTCTTTTAATCCTCCCATGAATGTTCAAATCAAAGCCTTCTGTTTCCAACTTTCTATGCGATTGACTAGTCGATCAAACTTCTATATGAACTCCCAAATGTAACCAAACATTTACTCCCTAACTCATATACTGCCAGTTACACGTGCACCGCTATTTACAAGATAACTACCATATTTTAACTACCAACACATGAACATCATAACTACCGCATGTAATTGAAAGACTTTTTGTGCACCACATAACTGAAAATACAGAGTGGATGATAGTTGCCCATAGCACTGCATGTCCGAATACCGCGTCCCAGTAACACCTCCAACCGTTCCACGTGATCTCTATCCAACCCATACATTTCCTACATCGATGTAGTGGTAGGTAATCACCCAAGTTGAATGTACAGATCCTGCCCATCAATAGTTACATATTTGGGATTTGGTTTCGTGGTCTATCATATTTTTAGTTGGTTTTTGAATGTTGTTTTGCTTCCTTAATTGTGGTTTTCAGTATGTCTGTAGGAGTTTTCATTTTCTTGTAAGAGATTATAAATGATGGAGACCCATCAGATAGTGTTTTCTAATTTAATGGTGATTGGTTGCTCTGTTAGCCTAAATATTTGGCTCACACTTTAGTTATATATATGAGGCTCTGTAATGGTAACATCTATATTGAATTTTCATCCATAAAGATTAGTCTGCAGCTCAACTTTTATACGGTATCTTATATGTACGAACTTGTGAAGTTTATTATTTTCCAACTGGGCACAGGGAAGGTCATTTTAGAATCTGTCATTCTGACTACTGTTGTCGTCATGAGTCTCACCCTGTACACATTCTGGGCGGCAAGGCGAGGCCACGATTTTAACTTCCTTGGTCCCTTCTTGTTTGGTGCTGTGCTTGTACTTGTGGTTTACGCGATGATTCAGGTATGTTGAGCATCCTGCATTCATTCCCTGCATATTTATATCATCTCCTTCTCTTAGGGGTGGCAAGAAGTGACACGCGTGAATTCAACATGAACACGACATGAAATTAGTAAATTTGGGTTTGATGTTAATGAGTTCAGGTCAAAATGGGTTGACCCATCAAGACATGACTTATAAACAGGTTAATAATAGGTCAACCTGCTTAACACGAAATCAACTCGTTTTGATCCGTTCAAAATTTATTTCAAAATTAAAATTTTATTTTTGTTAAGTCGTAATATTGGTATTTCTCGTTATGCCTATGTTTTTATTGTTGGGATTTTAATTTTAGACTTATACTCATATTTGTTATTGTATTGTTTGTAATGTTGGTTTTATTATATGTTAAAATTTTAAAAATATTGATATATATATTTTAAGATATTGTGGATATTAATAAATATAAATTTTAACTTTTATGTGAAATTATGTTAATCAAGTCAAATGAGTTATGCATTTTAGTTCAATCCATTTACATGAAGCAAACGGATATAAATGAGTCATATTGTATTAACATATTTTTAATTAATTATTAAACGGGTCAAAACGAGTGACACGACACGACACGACCTGTTATCTAAATAGGTTGGATTAGGGTTTAGAAGCTTGACACGATTAGCTTAACGGGTTGAGTTCGGATTGATCTACATAATCGAACGTTCATGACTAAACACAATATGAACACGATATGCCACCCCTACGGCTTTACTAGTGCACGCCAAAGTTGTATTTGTTGCAATTGGTGCTAACTGTGGACTGAGATTTTTATATCTGGCTGCAGATTTTTTTTCCGCTTGGTAGGATTTCTGTGACGATCTATGGATGCTTGGCATCACTCATATTCTGTGGGTACATAATTTACGACACTGATAATTTGATCAAACGGTTCTCCTATGATGAGTACATCTGGGCTGCAATCTGCTTGTATTTGGATATCATCAACCTCTTCCTGGCGATTTTAACCATTTTCAGGGCTACGGATTAGCAAAAAAAGGAAAGTATGCTGGATCTCTGCTTCCTCATATATATTCTGTGATCAAAAGAGATATATATTCTTGTCAATAGGTTCATCTTTTCTTCCACCGGTGGGGCTCAACGTCAATGTTGTAACTTGTAAGCCACTCCAATTCTGTAATTACACTGATAAGTAAACACTAGATAATGGAGTTGGAATTTTGCTTTCCATGTATTTGGGTTCTTGTATATTTTGTTGATAATGGAAGTGACCGGTTTGAATCAACAGTATTGGTACTGTCCATCATTTGGACAAAACGATGAAGCATACTGGTTTGAGGCACACGGATGAGTCAACATATGGTGAAACCAGGATTGAGATTCATTATAATTTTTTATTCAGACAATTTAAATACTGTCTCTCTCTCTCTAAATTGTTCAAAGTGTTTTGAGTCAGAAAACTATAAGAAATGCAGGTTGGGGATGCGTGATTATGCCACAGGAACGAGCTTTGAAAATTATGCAAATCTGAATTTAGTATGAGAGAGTGGTAAAGTGCTTATACGAGTCGAACTAGATCTAAAAAGACAAGAACCCAACATATATAGAACATACGAAGGCAGTGGCTGCTATGGAAAAAACAACTACTGCAGCAACGAAGACAGCTGCATGGAGCTGGGCATGGTGGGATCTGGTTTCCTCTTTCTTCTTCTCTTTCCTTTCCTTCATACACCTTCCAACAGTCTTGGCTCAACCGCCAGGGTGCCAACACTGGCACGCCCACCATTGAATAGAGGATGAATGGTGTTTTAATTTGGCATGCAAAAATTGTAATCACAAATAAATGTAATCATGATCTATGATTCTATACACCATTTTTTACTTTGGAGGTTCCTAATTGATACTAAAATCCTTACCATTTTACCTCGACAATTTTATAAACAAACCCACAATTGTACATGGGCCTATCATATATTACCCAAACAAGCCTTTAGGGTGGGTTTGGATGTTGAAGTGAGTTGAGTTAAGTTGAGTTGAGATGATAAAATATTGTTAAAATGTTATTTTTTAATATTAAAGTTGTTTTGAAATTTGAAAAAGTTGAATTGTTTATTATATTTTGTATTGAGATTTGAAAAAAGTGTAATGATGAGTTGAGATGAGTTGAGATGAATTGTGTAACCAAACGCACCCGTCTTTCTACCAAATCTGTTTTCAACTCTGGAGATGTTATTTTTCATGAGGACTCTTTTCCTTTTCAATCCTCATTACCATCTACTTCTATTTTAGATCCATTTCTAGTCATTCCTTCTCCCATTACAAAAGAAAATAATCTTCATTCTATTCCCATCACATCTAATGATACTCCTCTTTCCACTCAAAGAGGTCTCTTAAATAGAAGACAACCTTAATACTTGCAAGATTGCCTCTATTGATTTCTCCAATCCATCTAATTCCATAGGAGATGGTTCACACACTACAGGTACATTATATCTTATCTCTTTTACTCTATCTTCTTTAAAATTGTCTACTACTCACCGTGCTTTTACTTGTCTATTTCTTCCCATTATGAACCTAAAACCTTTAACCAAGCTATCAAATACACACACTGGAAAGAAGTAATGGTTGCTTAATAAATGCTCCTTAAGAAAATAAAATATGGGGGCTCTAATTGAATTACCATCAGGTTAGAAATCAATTGGTAGTAAGTGGGAGTACAAATGTAAATTTAATACAAATGAGACTTTAGAACATTGCAAAGCTACACAACAAGAAGGTATTTGTTACTTTGATACATTCTCCCTAGTTGCAAAGATTGTCACTATTCAGTGTCTCCTACCCTTCGTAGCTGTTCGCAACTAGCATTTACATCAACTTGATGTAAATAATGGTTTCCTTCATGTAGAGCTAGATGAAGAAGTATATGTGCAAGTCCCACCATGATTTACAAAACAAGGAGATACACAAGTTTGCAATATAGTTCAGCTAGTAGTGTTATTGTGCTACTAATATCTGTGGGAATTGAGTCGTGCATAGTCACCACCATGGCAGACTTTGTAGTGGTTAAGACCCCTTTCTCCAACAATGCAATTATAGGGTGATCAACTTTGAACAGCTTGAAAGTTGCCATCTCCACCTATCACTTAAAGATGAAGTTCTCAACAGAGGTCAGCATCGGCAAAGTCCGTGGCGAGCAGGCATTGACACGCGAGTATTACGTGCAAGAACTTAAGGATGGAGGAAGAGATGTGCGTGTAGCAGAGAGGCGATGAGATCAAGCATTGGAGATATGCTACCACCACCACCTCCCGAACTTATTGAGCATGGGGTTGAGGCATGAGATGAGCAAAAATCGAAGTAGGGAGGAGTTTATGAGCCCTTGGATCTCATAAACTTGGATTCAGATCGCCTCGAGGCAACAACAAGAATAGGAACAAGAATGGGGACCAGAGTTAGGTGCTGACTAAAACGACTCCTAATCGAGCACAAGCTTGGTATCGATGCCGAAATTATCAAGCACCACCCCTGTGTTTGCCTAGAGGCCACGAAGCTCTGCTAGAAGTGAAGGAGCTTCAGAACGGAGAAATACGTAGCAATAACAGAGGAAGTCGAATGCCTCTTGGCTGTAAAGTTCATCAAGGAAGCCCATTACCTGGAGTGGCTCTCCAATGTGGTCGTAAGGAAGAAACCAAACCACAAATTGAGGATGTATGTCGACCTCACTGATTTAAACAAAGCGTTCCCAAAGGGCAACTTCCCTTTACTCGGCATTGACCTGATAGTCAATTCCGAGACAGGCCACGGAATGTTAAGCTTTATGGACACCTACTTCAACTACAACCAAATCCAGATGAGCCCGGAGAACCAAGAAAATACCTTGTTCATAACGGATAGGGTTGTATTGCTATCAAGTGATGCCTTTTGAGTTGAAGAAGACTAGTGCCATGTACCAAAGGTTGATAAACCGTATGTTCAAAGACCAAATTGGGCGCAACATGGAAGCCTATGTGCACGACTTGCTTGTTAAGAGTAGGGAGCACGAACATCACGTAGTAAACTTAAGCAAGGCTTTCGCTATTTTGCGGCAGTACAAGATGAAGCTAAAATTGACAAAGTGTGATTTAAGAGTGGATTTGGACAAATTCTTAGGCTTTATGATCTCAAAAAGGGGAATCGAGGCAAATCCCAAAAAGATAAGTGATAATCGACATGAAGGTGCCTGGGAGCCTCAACGAAGTGAGGAGATTGACTGCTAGGATAGTGTCTCTCAATCGGTTTGTGTCCATGTCAACATATAGGTGTTTGCCCTTCTACCAAGTGTTAACAAAAGGCCTACTCTTGTAATAGTGAATGCAACAAGGCATTTGGGTGACTAAAGGAGTACATGTCCAACCCGCCCCTCTTGAGTCAAGCCAGGCAAAGGGAAATCGTATACTTGTACTTGTCAATTTTCCCAGATGCAGTCCCAACCACCTTAATGAAAGAAAACTAGAACACTCAAAAGCCCGTGTGCTACACAAATCGGGTTTTGAAAGGGCCCGAAGCCCATTACACTCACATAGACATGTTAGCGTTTGTGTTAATAACGGCAGCCTGGCGGTTGAGGCTCTTCTTTCAAGCCCACCCAATCAAGGTACTGACGGAGGTCCCTTTAGGAAAGGTGCTACAAAGGCCCCGATACATTGGTGCACCTCATGAGTTGGTTGATCAAGCTGAGCGAGTTCAATGTCGGGTATCTCCCTCGGAATACCATGAAAGGGTAGGTACTGGCAGATTTCTTGGTAGAGCTCACCAACTTTCCCGAGGAGATACCAGCACTGCCTACCAATAGGCCCTTGAAGGTTTCTATTGAAGGCTCCTCCTACTGCACCAATGGTCGGTTAGGCGTGCACATCGCAACCAATGTCGGTAAAGAGATCCATTATGCGATAAAGTTCACCAACAATGAAGTAGACTATGAGGCGTTGCTGACAGGACTTGCCGTGGCAGAGGCGCTAGGAGCAAAGGAGGTCAAAGTTCGGGTAGACTCCCAAGTCATAGTTAGTTAGGTAACATGCGAAGACCTGGTAAAAAGAGAAAAGCTAAAGAAAATGTACTTACAATAGGTATGGGAAAGGCACAACTGCTTTCGGTACTTTAGCATCAAGCAAATACCACAAGATGATAACTGGAAGGTGGACAAGTTAGCGTGAGTCGCCTTGGGCATAGAAGAGACAGCCCTACCCTGGAAAGTGGAGACCCAGATACTGGAAACCCCATCAGTTGGAAGTGAAATCTCAGGAATAAGTTCAGTAACTCCTGAGTGGGTGTTAGGGCAGCATGCATGCCTTTAAGGATGCGGAAGCATTCATTAGGAAGTGCACAAAGTGTTAGCTACATGCGCTTGTGCCTTATCGCTAGCTAAAAGAACTAGCGTTGATAATTGCACCATTGCCTTTTGCGTTATGGGGGATCGACATTGTGGAACCCATGCCCCAAGGCAAAGGAGGAGTAAAGTTTATGACTCGGTCTCAAATGTGCTTCCAAGTGTAGAAGTGTCAAGTTGTATCAAAGATAAGTCCAAGATCGTATTCCACAGGGACAAAGGATTATCAAAGCATTTGTGAGATTTTAATGTAAAAATTATCTTGACTAAAAGAGATGAAAAGTAAAAAATGCAATGTGCAAAAGTTGAATTAAATTTGTAAGAAACAATAAAACAAACACTTGAGATGCAATTTTTGCCCATTTCTGATTTAAAGTTGGATTTACCTCTAGTTTCATTTTCTCTCAATCATTTTCTCATTCCAAGATATTATGATCGGTTAATTAAACAATAAGCACACTTTTCAATATAATGAAGGTAATTGACAGATTGTATAACAAATGTAAAGTGAAAGAAAGGCATCAAAATCCTGTTACGAGTTCAAGCATCAATCGTGCCTTTACGTCTACGACTGATCAAGTTCAAGTACATAGCATTTTAATCCTTTCCATAGGCAAGATGAAATACAATCTATCAATTTAATGACTTAAAATTCCATAATCTTGAAGTAAATCCAACCCAAAACAGTCATGGGTTACTCATTGAATCCCAAGCTAAAAATCTAGCCTATCATTTCTAAATTAGTAAATTGCTCTAAAATGATGAACCCTAACATATGGAATTACTGTGTAAATAAAATTACAGAATAAAAATAATAATGCTTAACAATAATAAGTACTGAAAATAAAACTAAAAATAATGAAATTGCAATGTAAATAAAGTGATAGGCGATACGAGAATTAAGAAGAATGAAAGAGTAAAGTATAAGAAAATACAAACAATGGAAATGGAATTTTTGTCTGGATGAATAATGAAAACCAACGTAAATCAACGGAAGAATAAAAATAAAACTCGCAAAAGAAATTGCTCCAGTGCATAAGAAAATGCAAATGAAAAAGTAAACAAATGAGAAGAGAATAAACTACCGTATGAGAGAGAGTATAAAAACCAAAAGAAATCAATAAAAATTAATGAATGTCGGCTCCCCCTTTTTTTTTTCTTTTTTTTTTTTTCTGCCGCTTTCCCCTTCTGCATTAACTGCTCCTCGAGGCCACGAACATGATTGGCGTTTTAGCCCCTTCGTCAGTGCATGCTCTTCTTATCTCGTGCGAGTGCCACTTTGTGAATCTGCACTTTGAGGCCACATGCGTGGAATGCTCTGCGAGACCATGATCATTGGTTGGCTGGCTGCGCCCATGCGTGAGTCTGAAGTGAAGCTATCTCCAGCCCTTGCTTCTCATTTCAAAATGACCTACATTAATTCCTTTCCAAAGATGCCCCTGCAGAAATTAAGATTAAGTATTCATAATGAGGGATAAAATTGAGATATTAATTCGGCTGTGATTTTGCAAGTTGCATTATAAATCATTTTAAGTGCAAAATATCAAAATTTATCAATGAGTCAAGTACTAAAAATTACTGCATAATTAAGTGCTTAAATCAGTTTTTGAATAAACAATTTAATCACTTTAGCAACTTAATTATGCAATTTTGACACTTTATCACTTTACTATTATTAAAGTAGATTATTTCATGAAATGGGTAAGTTCAGGAACTCCTGCGTGGGCATTAGCTATCATAAAGTACTTGATTAGTGGCGAACTCCCAGACGGGATGTGGGAGGTTAGAAAGATAAGAAATAGACCAGCTCGTTTCACTCTTGTGGATGGGATATTGTACAAGTTGGGTTTTTCCACACTTCTCCTAAAGTGCATTTTGTTGGAGGAAGTGCAGTACATCATGGTAAAAATACATGAAGGTGTGTGCGGGAATCACTTCGGTGGAAGGGTCTTGGTGGGAAAGTCCCTAGGACAAGATGCACGCCCTTAAGAATGCAGAAGAATTCGTTAGGAAGTGTGCAAAGTGTTTGCTACATGCGCTTGTGCTTAATTACCCGCCAGAATAACTGACATCGATAATTGCGCCATTGCCTTTTGCGTTGTGGGGGAACGACATTGTGGGACCCATGCTCCAAGGCAAAGGAGGAGTAAATTTTACTATCATTGCAGTAGATTATTTCATGAAATGGGTAGAGGTAGAAGCTTTGTCAACGATCATGACATGCAATATCACCAGATTCCTAGGTCGTTGTGTGCCGATTTGGAGTCACTTGAAGCTTAATCTCCGACAATGGGCAATAGTTTGACTCCGATCACTATTGCAACTGGTGCATGGAACTTGAGACCAGGGTCATGTACTCCTCTTCGGGTCATCCCCAGGCTATAGGTAAAGTTGAGGCCACCAATAAGATAGTGTTCGCTATTCTTAAGAAAATGCTGGAAGGTAAAAAAAGGGCATGGTTGGAGGAACTCCATGAAGTCTTATGGGCATACAAGACTATTGGGAAGACCCCGACAGGTGAAGTAGTAATACCTGTCGAGATTGGAATACCGAGCTACAAAGTTCAGCATTACGACAAAGAGTTGAATGGCCAAAGGTTTGAAGACAACCCCAACCTGCTAGAGAAAATTAGGGAGGAGGTAGGAATCAGGATGGCTTCCCACAATAGAAAGACAAAGTAATATTTTAGCATGAGGGTTAGGCCTAGGATGTCCAAACTAGGAGACCTGGTATTAAAGGAAATAGGATCGACAACGTCGGTGGAAGGAAAGCTTGGTCCTTGCTGGGAGGGACCATGTGTGGTCACGACTAGTCACAAACCGGTGTTGTACCACCTCAAGGACGGGGAAGGGAATTGTCTCGAACGTGGAACGCCAAGCACCTCAAGAAATATTTCGCATAAGCTCTCTAATGCAACTTGATGGTATAATGAAATTGACTTTCTTTGAGATATTGTCTCTCACCAGCATACTGGGTGGCCATGGTGGTAGTGTAGCCAAGTCCGTCTCTCACAGAACCTAAGCTGAGTGGTCGCTACACTCGCAGCTTGTGAATTTCTATGAATGACACCACTTTCTTAAGGGCGTCGATCCTCGCAAGTGCAATCAAGTCCGTATCCTGCCGAACCTAAATCGAGTGGTCGCTACACTTACACTCGACGAATCTCATGGATGGCACCACTTTTGTAACAACCCCTCCCTGGAAAGGGTGGAATCGCTACATACATACCTATCCCTTCTATTCTTTTTTTTTTCCTAGTAATATGCGATCAACATGAACATGACACACGTGTACTCTAAAGTTTTAATTTAATAAAGGGGAACACCTGATAAACATTCTATTCAAACATTCATCCATAAGAGACTCTCAGAGTCCATCATATATTCATAAAAACATAACTGTTCTAGTTAGAAAGAGATTCCGTCCCAACATAAAATCATCTATACATATAACCCATAATCCATGTAAGGTCGAACCAATAGGGAAGACACTAAGCATATGCCTCTCCCTCTACAATAGTGCCTTGCTCCCCAGCCTCTTTGTCCTTACCTGAATGTTTAAAACATAAACACAAAGTGAGTCGAATACTCCGTAAGTAGTACACCACGCCGTTAATGTAGTAATAATCTATTATTTTTCTTTTGAAAATATGCATACATAAACATTTTGAGAATTTGACAATGCTTTCATGCATAAACAGTTTAAGGAATAAGCCATTCTTTCATGCATAAACGTTTAAGAAATAACTATGCTTTCATGTTTCACTTTCCTTTAGCCGGTACACACTAATAAGCCCCGTGTGTTAGGGTTAGCAGTCTTTTGGACCTGATTCTGTCTGTGGCTGCTAGTTGGGAATCCCTCAATCAGGGGGCAGCACTGGGTGCACTGCCAGTACTACTTACCCGACATTGCAATCTGCCAAATCCTTTGGTATCATCATTCATTTATCAGTCATGACCATTACGTAGTTTCATACATTAAAACATTATTTTCCTTTCAGTCCTTTTTTTTCTTTCATTTAGTCCTTTCCTTTTCAGTCCTTTTCATTTAACAGTTCATTCATGGAAAAACCTCATTTAAAAGCATGAGCTTAAACATCATCTTTCATGGCATCCATAAAGCATCAATTCATAGGGACATTTTAAAATACTTTCTTCGCATCATTTAAAGCACCGCTTAAAGCATAAGGCATGAGCTTCACGTCTCATTTTGTAAAAATACATACAATACATACTACGTATAATCATCCATTCACATGCATACACTTAATACTTTGGTTACATAAAAATGGGCTATCAAGAAAGGGCCTGTACATAATATATTCATTTACTCTTTTCTTTAGAAGAACATTTGATGAACAAGATACATTTTCATGCTATACTTCATATAGGAATAATCAATAAGTTTCTTGAGAGAGCATATATGAAAATCTCATGACTTAGTACTACGTGCATGCATTATCTTATACACATACACACAATTATAATCGATAGGGTGCTTAACAAGGGCTACCAAGAAAGACTTGTACATAATATAAACATTTACTCTTTCTTTAGAAGAACATTTGAAAAGAGAGAGACATTCTTTCATAAAGAAAACTTAGTGTAAGAAGCATGGTCATAACTACTTACCTCTATGCTCCTCGATACTTCCAACGTTAATATAGGTCATATTCCAATAAATGGCATAAGCGTGTTAATACTCATACAATATTCTTTAGCCTTCCTTTTAAAAGAGAAAGCCACGATACTACAATCTAATGTCCCTTCTATGCTTAGTATTAACCCAAATGACTACTCCTCACCTCAACTTATAAGAGAAATAACTTAAATATTAAGACATGCTAGTTGTTCATGGAAATGCTATTTTAAAAAGATTACATGAAAAGTAGTTAAGAATTCATAGGCTTCAAGTAAAGTCTCTTTGATTCAATCTCACTTTGGGTTATGGATATTAGGAGATAAAATCTGGAAATTCTCAACAATAGGCTTTAAAATAGATTTAGGCATCTCAAGTAGGCTAAAAAACTTAGAAAACATGCCCTTTAAATCAATTTGTGATCCCTTATTATAAAAATGTTAGCTTATCAATATTTTGGACTCTTGGATTAAGTAGAATTAAACCAAACGAGGGACAACATAAACGGGTTATTTTTGCAACAAGATGTGGCATGACATGGGATTAGGGGTACTTGGAAAATTTTACATATCATAATATATCATGGACAATTAACCTCCTATACCTAAACCAACTATGCTATAATCTAATCACCCAAGCAATATTAAATAGTTTAACTAGCATATCCCATTAAAATTAAATATAGCATAAAGTGTAACAAAGTTACCCATTAAGCAAACTTTAAAACCTTTAAACACTCAATCTTATGCTTTTCTTACTTAATACTATTCAAAAGCAAGATATAAAATTACAAGACCCAAGCAAAACCTCTAAACCGAACCTCTAGGATCCTAAAAATAGATTACCAACCAACCTCAACACAAGACACATGGTACCAACATATATAAACTAAAATCACTTTGATCATCACCTATAATTAAACCAAGTTTAATAACAACATAGTATTTTTGAAATATAGGAAAATACATAACAAAAATACTTCAACACTTTCATTTTGGGCTAAAAATAGAGCATCCACATTTATTTGCAATATAGGAAATTAACTACATCAAAACACAAGTTAAAACAACTTAGTTGGCTTCCAAAATCACATTAAAAACAAATGAGTCAAATTAGGATTTTTACCTTAAGCTCTTAGCTTTTTCAAGAGGAAAGATAGAGGACCAAATAGTGGTATGGCCATGTAGATGATGAATGACATGATGGCACTGTGTTATACCCCAAAACCGAAACATCATAGGGAAAAAAAATGGTGAAACGTGAAACCCACATGTAAATCATACTAGGGAATAAACCAAAAGTCTATTACTTTCAAGATTTCATCATTTAGAAGATGAAATCAAGCCTTGGTTCCAAGCTTTGAGTCAAAACCGAAAATAGGTATGGAGGGAGTTCATGCACGGCTTGATGAGGATGAAGAAATTTTTTTTTTCTTTTACCCTTGCTATGGAGTCACAAATCTTGAAGGAGATAAGAGGAGCTTGGTTTCTTGAAGATGGGAAGAGAGGAGAAGAAGAGAGGGTGGTGGCATCGGCTTGGTTGCTTGGAGAGGAAGATGGAATTTTTTTTTTCTTTGTTACTTGAGTGGAGACCGACGGGTAAGGGGTAGAATGCCTTAGGATTAGTTTTGTTTTTCTTTTCTTTTTTTGTTGCCTTAACCGTAGATTTGAAGTTGGGGAAAGGGCTTTTCGGTCTTTGTTCCCTTCTTCCATCATAAGGAAGCAAACGGATAGTGGAGATCTATCCACCTCAAGGATATTTTTCACCTACCAATCTAATGGTAGAGAATAATCGGGCCATTTCTTAAATAAATAAAAGTAGAGAGCTTAAGGAAAATATTATAAAGTCTTAAAATCATGCCCTTGATTTATTTTAATAAATTTCATTTTAAAATAAAACATACTCATCTTAAAATAATTAATTAAAATCTTTATTTTAAAATACATAAAAGAATATTTCACTTAAAATAAGAGTCTACACAGTAGGACTCGAGTATTACAACATTCTTAAGGGTGCCGATCCTCGCCAGTGCGTCATCCACAAGCACAAGACCTATTTAATTAAATGGATCCAACCCTAAAATCATAACAAGACTAATATAAATAGCAAATGACATGACATGACCTGCATAACCTGCTTTATAATAAGATCTTGTTGGATTAATAAAAAAATGACCCATTTCAACCCTTTGAAGTCATTTTACAAATGGGTTAAGCATGCATGTACATTTTTTAAAAATCTGATACATAAGTTCACATATAATAAACAAGTAACTAGGTAAATATACAAAATTACAACGAGATTCGTGATAAAATATTTTATAATCAATATTCAAACCAGCAATATATAACAAAATTAATATCTTAAAGGAGTTATTTTAGGGGTCAGCCACTATAAGGGTGCACACTTTGCACACCCTACGTAGCCCACTGTTTGTGTGTGTGTGTGTTTTTTAATGAAAATCAAAAAGTGCGTTTTCATCTTACAGTTTTCATCTTCCCCAATTCATTCGAATTTGCCTTGCACGAAAAAACTCCTCCCTCGCCCGCATCGCGTCGTTGCTCTGCCCATCGCCACCGGCGATGCTGCCTCTCTGAGCGACGTTCCTCCATCTGCATAGCGCCGCCACTCCCTGCTTCTCCCAACTCTCCTCCTTCCTCGTCGCCCACCCATATTCTTTTGTTCCTCCCCCCCACACCCGCGTCGTCCATCCTCTCCCCCACCCTCGCATCGTCCAAACAATGCCCTAGTTGCCCCGCACCCCCTCTGCCCAGCACCCCCATTGGTTGTTATCGACCCTCCCTCTGCCCATCCTCTGATTGCATAGTTTGAAAAGGTAAGCTAAGACCCATTTATTCTTTGCTCTCTCATTTTCCTCTTACTTCTTGTTTGTATTTCTTTGTATTATGCATTTTCATATTTTGCTTGCTTGTTGGTTGGCTCAATTTTTTGAGTTTTGTGGATATTATGCATTGAGATTGGTGGTAGTTTTCATGTCTCATTTGCCGCTTACAAGGGCATTAGTTGGGATTTCTTAGCCTTTGGTGAAATTTGAAGACATGGGTCAATGCAGTGTTCAAATATTTGATTGAGATTTTCAATCTCTACATTCAGTCACCCTTTTATTGTTTTGTTTTTGTTTTGTAAAGCATGAATTATGAAAATTGCAAACTAGAATTTATTATACAATCTTTTAGCTTGTATTTCTTGCTTATCTTCATTTGATTGATTTGCGTGGATTTGAATTCCACATTAATATTGCTTACCTTGCCGCATACCTGGCGTGATGATTAGGAGGGGATTAGTTAGGTTTCCCTGTGTCTTGGTGAAATTTAAGATCATGGGTCGATTCCATTTTCAATAACTAGATTGATTTGTATATGTATTCTTTCATTCCAATATTCTAGTTGTGCCACATTATGACTTTGATCAAAATTTTGTATGGCAACAGTAAACCTTGAAAGACTTTTATTTCTTGATTTGTGTCTGTTGTTAAGTTTCTGTTGATCCCATACAGTGATGTTTCTCTTAGTGGGCTGATGATATGGTGCTGCAATGTTTAAGTAAGTTGGTTTTCTTTGTATCCAAACATGGGCAAAGATGAGAAATCTCATCTCATCTCTATCTCATCTCATCATTACATCTTTTTCAAATCTCCATACAAAATATAATAAACAATTCAATTTTTTCAAATTTTAATTTAACTTTTTCAAATCCCAAAACAATAATAATATTAAAAAATAATATTTTAAACTTTCATCTTAATATTATTCACAAAACTTTTAAAAATTCTCATCTTATCTCATCTACCAAGCATAACCTAAGACTTGAGAAAAATCCAGTTTATAAGAAATAGATTGGTTTCTTGTCTTTTTGTTGCAACCCGATAATATTTTATACAAAAGAGTTTGTAAGAAATGGATTGATAGTTGAAATTGTAATATTTTGTACAAAATATTTTGTAATAGAGTAATGCTACATAGTAGCAACTGTAGTAGCGCACACTTTGCACTCACTATGTGACTACTTCGGGTTCTTTCAATTTTTTTTTCATCACTCTCATCCACTCTCTCTCTCGCATCTCTCTCTCTCTCATCATCTCTCTCTCTCATCGTCCTGCTCTTTCTCTCATCTCGGTCTCTCTCTCTCTAGCCTGCTCTCTCTCTCTTTCTCTCTCGCTTGCTCTCTCTCTCCATTCTCGGTCTCTCTTTCAATCCGGTAGTAATTTCGAATTTGATAGTTGTGTGGTTTGGATGATGCCACATAGTGTGTGCAAAAGTGGCTGCTACCAACAGTGGTTGCTGCCAATATTTTTCCTTTGTAATATTTTCTTGTCCTTAGGTTTCATTATGATTTATCATTCAGAAAAGCCTCTTTAAATGTCTATAGGAGGTAGCTGAAATTGATAATGGGAATGATAGAATGGAAAAATGAACCACTTCACAAAACACTTCAAGGCCCAATGACTTGGGCAGAAATATGGTAAGGGAAGAGTAATTGAGCAACTAGTTTTTCATTTGTTAAGAAATTCACAAAATACAATGAATAGAAGAAAAAAGTACCCCCCCCCGGTTGATGTCAAGAGTATGTTTTCTAGAGGATGTAGTTATCTAATTTGTTCTACTTATTACAGTATGTTTTGAGGGAACTTTTGGCTTAGATCCATCTGTATTTTTGTTAATTTCGAATTTTCCTTTCCTATACATGATTAATGTTTGTACATCTCACATTGCCTATCCAGTTCAATGCATTATGTTTACGACACCATATTTATGTGATTTTGAACTTGACAGGTCCGCTTTATCTGAAACTCCTTACAAAGCGTCACCAGTAACTCGAAGAGTTGCTAGACCAAGCAGGGGAGTAGCTAAATCATAATATGATTCACCATCTCCTTTACAAAGTTCACGCCTTTCAGTTGATTGGTCTCCATGATTGGTTCCCTCGAAGCCTAACATTGAGCGAAGATCACCAAAACTTGCTACCCCACCTGAAGTATGAATTACAAACGCATTTTATCTTCATTTATTTAGAGTTTGTTTTGTTCATTTTCAAAAGTTGGGCTCATGAACTTCTAAAAGCTTTTTAAAAGAGAACATAAGATTATAGTTAAATTTTTTTCACACTTTTTAGACAATGAAAACTAAATTCTGGAAAATTCCTCAAGTGAACTATTAAAGAGGCAGTTTCATCAAACATGATTTTTCCTGCATTTTTTTGTGATTGCATTTTTTGTTGTTTATTTCTTTAAATGGAAAGAGATTCTCCCTTTGTATTCCTTTTGGGACAAGTGATGTGAATGTTGATATGCACGTTATCTTGCTTTTTTACTCATAAAAAAAATCTCCTCTGCAGCAATCTTTAAAAAAACAACATTTTCTCTTATGCCTGTTTATCAAAGAACCATGAAACTAATGTTGTGTATTACCTGGATGTTCAAAATGAATTTGGTACACTTTCCAGGCACTGTTGATAGTCTTGCTTCAGTTCTCCAATTAAAAGTTTCTAGGCATACACTTCCAACAAGGATAGGCAATTGCTATTCTTTTTCTAATTAGTTTTATAGCTTGCTTTCTGTAATGTTCCTAATTATGTATGAGATTATGTAAAGTCAAAGAAATGTGTAAAATACAAAGAAGAATTCTAGGACAGTACTAGCCACTGACTTTGAATTTCTTTGGTCTCCAGAAATCTGGAGAGGCTAATGATATTTTCTTTATCTTTTCTTTAATCTTTATGGATGAATCAGTTAATTCTGCTGAAAGACACACCTTTTTGTGGCAGTAAGGATTCTTTTTCTTGTTTATTATTTTTCCAGTGAAAAGATTGCCCGTGTTAGAGAATCAGACATTATATGCAAGGAATATTATTTTAAATAATTATTACTATGCTTGGAACAGCTGCATGCATGTGTTTTTAATCCTATCATATTGTCCTTTAGAGGCTAAAGGAAATCCCATTTAACTACTCTTGTTCAGGTTGTTTCTTGTTCTAATTTTTTCAATACATTCAATGACGATCTCTTTCACCTTCACTTAATTTTTATGTCACTTATACTTACAAGAAAATTTTATTTTTTCTTAGTTACACACAAGCACATATACATATTGTTTTCCCTAAAAGATGTCATGATGATGTTGGTGAATGCATGAATGATAAAGGGGACACCCTTTATGCTTCTTACCTTTTCTTTTTTTACTTTTCAGAATCTTTTTTATTTTTTTATTGTTTTACTGCTATCAATTATGACCGTTTAATGTTCTTTTTTCTTCTTTTTCCATCATGTGCTTTGCCTTTAAAGTCTCAGAAGACATTCTCAATTTTAGTGTAATGTTGGGGGGGGGGAGAGGAAGATGGAATGGCACCCAGGCCTTCGACGTCAACTTCGCAGTCAATAATGATGCCTCAAAATACATATGGAAATCCAAATTATTACCATGTGAGTAGGAAAGTTGATGTGTTTTATTTTTTAATAAAGCGTGTTTAACGTGCTCATGAATCTAATGAATTACATAATTACTACATATCATTTTGATGTAAATATGCCCTACCCTCTGCCTCCGCCGCCAAGTAATACAGAGAACTTTAGGCAAGAATTTTTTGAATTTGAAAAAAATGTTGGAAGTACATTTTATGATGCTGCTGATGGTATTACATTTTTCTCTGCTTTCACTTTAATGAGGCTAATATTGAATTGATGCTAATCCATCCCTATGTTTCCATATTTAGAAATGTTATTCGACATAAATAAAGATTTGGAAGATACCATTGTTGTCCCCGATGATGAGGTACAGGTTGAAGCACCAAGATCTGATATGAAATTCGAGAGTGACAAAGAGCATATGGTTTATTATAAGCAATATGCCAAGCAAGAGGGATTTGGTGTAAGGATAGAGGACTAAGAGAGATGATGATAGGAGGCCTGTGTATGTCACTATTGGTTGTGCCCATAGCCGTAAATATCAACCTAAGAACATTAATATCTCCAAGCCACAACCAACAACTAAAACGGATGGTAAGGCGAAGGTTAATGTGACGTTTAACAAGAATGATAGATGGGTTATCACCATTGTTGATAATGCGCATAACCACATGACTGTGAGTCCCAAGAAGACAAGACTGTTGCGATCTCACAAGTATCTAAATGAATACAGTCAAAGAATCCTCGACCTCAATGACAGAGTCGATATTCTAATGAACAAGAATTATTATTCGCTTGTCGTTGACCAGGGGCTCGAGAATCTACATTTTCAAAAGAAAGATTGTTGAAATTATATTGACAAGACTAGACACTTAAGGTTGGGTAAAGGAGGTGGCAAATCCCTTAATGAGTATTTTCAGAGAATGAGAGATCAGAATGATGGCTTCATTTCAACATGGATGTGGATGATGAGGGAAGGTTATGTAATGTGTTTTGGGCTAATGCACGGAGTCGAGCGGCCTATGAGTATTTCGGAGACGTTGTAAGCTTCGATACAACATATCTAACAAACCGATACAGAATGCCTTTCACTCCATTTGTTGGTGTTAACCATCATGGCAGTCCATATTACTAGGGGCGGGGTTGCTATCAAGCGTGGACAAGCATTCATTTGTTTGGTTGTTCTGCATGTGGTTGTCTTGCATGAATGGTCAAGCGCCCAAAACCATCATAACCAATCAAGATCAGGCAATGCCATTGTATTTCCGGGCAATGCCTTAGGTATTGATTCCAGAGAAGTTAGGATCGCACTCCCAATTCAGTATAGGGTTGAAGACCTCCATTCAGGCTCCATTGTATGATTCAATAACCTACACTGAATTTGAGGATAGGTGGGATCAACTTCTTGATAAGTATGATCTCAAAGCTAATAATTGGCTCAAGTCCTTATATGAGGAAAGGAATTTTTGAGTTCCAATTTACTTGCAGGATGTATTTTTGGCTGATATGAGCATGACACAATGGTCAGAAAGCATGAATTCTTTTTTCGACAGGTATGTCCATTCCAGTACGACTTTGAAGGAATTTTTGGACCAATTTGATAATGCTCTAAGAAAGAAGGTGGAGGTACGGCTGATTTCAATTCAAGCAACCAAACGATCCTCTGCGTTTCCCCTTTCAACTTTGAGAAGTAGTTTCGGAATGTATACACAATCCACTATCTTGGATTGACACGCACACTGGTAAGCAAACAGGGGTACATTTCAACCTTCGATATCTTGGATGAAATATCTATTGATGACTGTACCAAAACAATTCACTATATAGTTTACTATAATGAAGAGGACTGCGAGGTAAAATGCACGTGTGCATTGTTTGAGATGAGGGAAATTTTATGTAGGCATGCACTTAGAGTTTTTCAGTTGAAGATGATTAATGTGTTGCCAGATAGATATGTCTTAGATCACTGGAGGAAGGACGAGAAGAGGAGATACACATTGATCAAAAGTAGTTACAATGACTTGCGGGCCAGTGGAGATGCACAGAAGTATGAAATGGTGGTTAAAATATACATAAAATTAGCAACTAAAATATCACCAAGTGATGAGCGTGTCAATGCATTCATGCACTATGTCGATGAGTTTGATTCAAAATGTGATGATGTAACATTTGAGTTGAATTTCAAATCAATGAAGGTTGAACCGAACGTAGTAGTGGATAAGGGTAAGAAGATATTAAGTCCCAACGTGGTCCGAGGGAAAGGGAGACCCCCAACTAAGAGAAAGATTTCGCCTGTGGAGAAAATGGCAAGAAAGAAAAAGGTAGTGCAATTTCCAAATTTAAGTTAGGTTGTTAGTATTCTGATTCTAACATTTAGGTCAATTTTTTTTTTGTTAACTTAGGCTTGCAGGAAAATATTGGATGATGAAATACAATTGGTTGACACCCCGGGATCTCAACACCACCAATTTGATGATGGGGTTGGTGTTGGAACACAAAACAGCATTGTCACACAATCGATCCCATCAGGGAATCAGGAGGTTTTCAGATATTGGTTAAATGTGTCTTTTCAATATTTTTTTCAATTAAAGATTGCATGACCAAGGTAGGATGTTCTTTCAACCTAATACTTCCAGTTAAATTTTTGTATCTCGTTTTGGGTATGTAGTAGTTTGTGAATATGCAGCCGGTTAATTTTTTGTATCTGTTGGACTGGTTAGTGTGTAGTTGGTGAAAATGCATCCGGTTAAATTTTTGTGTCAATTAGAGAGGGTATGTAGTAGTTTGTGAATATGGTTCCGTCTTTGATGACAGGCTACATGTAGAGTTTTGGTTTCTTTCCATTCTCACATATTTAAATTTATTATATTAATATTTTATTGAAGAAGGGTAAGGAAAGATTGGGCATCGATCCCCATTTGTTGTGGCCATAACCAAGGAAAGTTGTGATAGACCTGACTTGAACTAACTTTCCTTACCCATGTTGCAGATATTAGCATAGAATCTGACCAAAGTTGACTTTGAAAAACTAGCAGAGGTTTGAGTCCTTGTTGATCTCACAAGTGTTTAAATATTAGTCGCTTCAAATAAAATATCTTGCATTTCCTTTTTTGTGGAATGTCAATTGTAAAAAGTCTTGGTTCTAGGCTAATTTACACTGTGTTGTTGTGACAAGTCACTCAATTGTAACTAATAACCTCTTCGCGGAGACCTCTTCCTCGTCAAGGTTGGGATGGAGTGCGGCGTCGAGATTTTGCAAAGTAAGGAATTTTTTAAAATTATATTGTTCAGAATATTGAGGTTATAAAATCTGGTGGTCCTTATTATTGTGCTTGAAACTTGGGGTAGGGTTTTCAGAAACAATCTTTTTTGCTTTATGTTGTTCAGACTTCAGAATTTTGAGGCTAATTCATTTGTTTGATATGTCAAAGGTCATACTTGTTGATTCTTTGAGCTAATGAGCCTTAGTAGAGGTTCTGGCAGTGTGTAAGTAAGGCATTTTGAGGTGTTTGTTTTATTAAGAATGTATTTTTTTCACGTTTTCTACATAATATAGGGATATCTATATGCAAGACCAACTTGAGAACTTTTGTTTTACTACTTTTATGTCATTTGGTGGTGTCTAAGCAGAGCATTTATATTCATTTAAAATGACCATGTAGACACATCTCCGAATAACTTTTCTGAACATATAATAGAGTATTTTCCTCCTTTATAAAATATACTATGAAGTTGAATATGAGGTGATTTTTTCCTCTCCAAGTTATAGGTGAAGCGAACTGTGTAAAGAATGTCATAACTATTATTTCAACACGTTTTAGGGGCAGTATTGGTAAGCAAATTTTTAATGAGTTGCATATGTGCTACCTAAATGGATCCTTATATTTTTGGTTTCAAGTTAAGAGATTCTCACATGTTTACATTTGGGTAATGCTGCATACACTACTTTGAGGTTGCCTACTGACTGTACAAATCATAAACTATATTACATTTCTTGGAATGACATTCTCAGGCCCTTAAATATTTTCGATTTTTGGGGTAGACTAATTGGTTTTGGAGTCCAAGGTCTCGCTGAAAAATCTAATTTTGCTGGGCATGCCATTTGATTCACCTGAGGTAACACTTATTTGTGGCTTTTGATGTTGGTATTAACGTTGACTAGATAACCAAGAAAGTTTTATAGTTGATTTTGGCTATGGACGCAGGCTCAACAACTTAACAGACTGGACATAGTTTTGACAGGGATGAAATATCTATTGCAACTGAAGGATGGCTTCTCATCTGATAGTGATTTTGTGGCTTATGTGGGATCTCTAAAGGTTGACATCGATGACGAAGAGCACGATGAAGTTTCCCAAAGCCTGTGGAGGAGTTTAATTGTGTGCTCACATTCCTCCCTCCTGACGTTGAAGAAAAAGTTCTATTCTGCAAGCAATATTTGTGGAGTTTTCTTGTATATTGTTGTGATTGACTTATTAAACAATGTTATATTATGATTTAGAATTT
This sequence comes from Cyclocarya paliurus, assembly GCA_029856935.1. Taxonomy (NCBI): domain Eukaryota; kingdom Viridiplantae; phylum Streptophyta; class Magnoliopsida; order Fagales; family Juglandaceae; genus Cyclocarya; species Cyclocarya paliurus. The sequence continues at coordinate 14,878,058 of CM056953.1, read as the reverse complement.
GAAGAGTTATTACAATGTTATTAAACTGTTATTACAATGTATATTTCACTTCAATGAAATTATTTTCTTTTCAATTTGTCCTTGAAAGTGTAGTCATCTTTATGTTCTCTTTCATTTCTCATACTTTGAAATGAAAAGTATGAGAAATAGAACTAAGAATAAAGAGAGCATCAATTTGATAATTACAGTGTTAGTTTGCTGTTAATATAACTGCCAGAGGCGTTCGACATCGAAACAAGTTGTGGATGCTTGATGATTGACTCAACCTGGACGTGTTTTCCAAACTACATAACTACATAAGAGAGCTGAGTTTACAAAGTCAATTGAAGTGCAAAAGCTGTTTTAATTACACAGGTTGCTTCCTCAAAATACAATTTACATACATGATTTTCATCAAACCATGTGCACAACCTGTCTCCATTTAAAACTCATCTAATCCATTTGTTGGTGCTTTTTACATTAAATTTTTCCGAACCAAGCAAACAATATTACAAAGGTCACCACCCAGTACAAACACAATAATTTTCGCTTTTCAATTTTCAGATTCTTCGCTATCTCTCTCACTTTATCTTCTCTTTTCTGAACATTATACTCGTGCTGTAATACATCATCTCACATCTTTGAAGCCTTATTCTCTCTTAAGAAAAAGTTTTCCTCTAGCAACTGAAGTATATCCGTCCATACGAAGAATTCACACCTTGCATCTCCCTACACACAGTACGAACTCCCAATTAACATGATAAAGTACACCCCACTAGCAACAAATCGATATGTAAAATATAATAAATATAAAATCATTTATCGTATTATACTTTGAGTAGGTAAAAAATCTCCTTCCAGAATTTTTCTTAGTGTGGGACGTCTTTATTGGTATTTTTAAACCACACCAACAAGTTGGTGATTCCATCACAAAATCATTAACTAAAGATGATAATTGGGATGATGTCCTGCGTGATTCTAAAAAACCAAAGACAAATTCAAACACACAAATCTAGACTAAGCGAAGATCATCAGTGTGTATAAAATGTGTGTGTAGAAACAAAATCAGAAACATCAAAATCAGCAAATACAACGATTTGAATTTGGTAAACAAATTTTTTACCTGGAATACCAACCCACTTACAATGAACTAAAAGTGAAGGGAGGAAAAGCATTGGCTAAAGAAACTATAATCAAATAAATAAATAAATTCGTTGAATCCCAAGTATGCAACAACTTGAGAGTAAGCAATACTTAGAAATATGCTCCGCAAATGCTACAATTTGTAAAGAGAAGCAAAGGTCTCTTGAAAATAGCCCCAATGGTTTGTTTTCAATAAAAATCAAGATTATGTAATGGATGAATATTTCCAGTTTGTTGACTAAGGGAGCAAAAAGAAAACCAACCAGCAATCCATTATAGAAACTAATTAGGTACTAATTAAGACAAACATATTACTAGTACAAAAAATGTTTGATAAGTATTGACATCCATTTGCAGAAAAAGAAAAAACGAAAAGCAAAAAAAAGACAATGTTTCATGAGGAAGATGCAAAACCCAAAAATATTGACATCCATTCAAAACAGATATATGTATGGTGCATGACTCAACTATGCACAGCTTGCAAAAACAATCAGCCCATAAATCATGACAATTAGGCAATCACATAAATGAACTAGAAAATAATAATGTACAGTCTAAGGAAATTGACGATAAGCCCAGTCACTAAACTACTTAAGTGCTTCAATGTTAATTGCCAATTTGAAGTGTTAACCCTTATAGTTACCACAAAGAAGATAAATATTAAAAGGACATCATCTAGGTACAGTATCATAATCCACAATGCAGCAGGAATAAGTAAATAATTGAAATTCACAAGCTCGCGGCTATAAATGAGAAGAGAAGATGAATTGAACATGAGAACTTCCACTGTAAATACCACATAAAATGAGTGTAAACTACCTCTCACCAAATCTCGCTTCCTAACATTTTGAAATAAAAGCATCAATACTGCAAAATTAAACTATTTAATTCGGCATGCCTAATCTGCCAATCTCAAACATAATCAACATTGTCTCGACTCTCTTACCTTCAATAGATAGAGTGGGGGGTTACTATCCCAATTTTCAATCGACGACCACATTCCATTGTCAGATCCAAGGTTTTTAATTATTTTTTTTCTCAAAATCAAATCTACCAACAGTGTTGGAATGAAGTTCAACAACAATAATCTCAATCCAACTTATTAAAGAGCGCTTCACAAAGCAATTTGCCAGTGGTGAGCTTTCTAATCTCATACCAAGAAATATGGAATCAACCCTACTAGTTTAGAGCCATTTCTTTACTTGTAATTTTTTTTTTCTCTGTAATTTGCTGAATTTGAAAATTTGTTGAGGTATACTATATTCCACCCCCACTGTATAACGAGTTATCATATGCCAAAAAATTGGGAAAAAAATACAAAAAGACCTCAATTACCTTATCAAAAAAGCTAAAAGGAAACATGTGATAAAATTGTGGACAAAAACCCTAAATTATTATCAATTTGGAAAAACTTACAGAGACATTCAAAATGTACAACCAATAAATCAGTGGGAAGAAATCACATAGAAGAGGAGGGGACTTCGTATAAAACCAAGAAATCACAGGGAAGAAATCATAGCAAACCAAGAAATCACACAGACGACGCGCTTGGGGTCGGGGGCTTGGACTGGAAGTGCTAGGGTCGGGGGTTTGGACTGGAAGCTTCGCTGCTTGGGGACTTCGTCTTCCGTTGGGCTAAGGTCAAAGGTGATTGGGGTCGGGGGCTTGGACTTGAGCAGCCAACGTGCTTGGGATTGGGGTGAGGTTGAAGACGAAGCTATCGCGAGCCTTGAGGTAGGGAACTGAGGGTTGAGCCTTAAGGTGGGGAACTGAGGGTGAGGATGAAGACGAATCGCCTGGGTGGGGAACTAAGGGTGTAATACCCCGCTCCTTCATTCCTTCTAACATAAGCTAATTCCAAGGATGAAATTTACTTAGGACGTAACTGTCCACCTCTCTCTAGTATCTAAGAGCCCCGTTATGGTGCCAGACTCCAATGGTGTGTTTTTAAAGATACTATGTGATTCTAAAGCTAGTTTTGTGTTTTAAAGTTATGGGTATGTTAAATAGGATATTCCCATCGTTATTTAACTAAGTAATATTTTAAATAACTCAATTATAATATCTTTGAAGAACTCCAAAAATATTATAATTGTGGGAATCATTTTATATAAATATAAATGATTCTAGTTATTTAAAATATTACGTGATTTAAATAATGATGGAATTCCTAAATTAATTTAATGGTTTTATTCTCTTAAATATGTTAACTAAGACTTCATCATTTTATTAATGATGAAGGAATATTATTTTAAATAATATTCTATTTTAATTCCTCTCAGTGATTTTAATTAAATTAACGTTTATGCATTTTCAAATCAGTATTTAAGGGTCACTGTTAGATATTTTTGTTGATCCCTAGATGAGGGGTTTAAGGATAAAACCCCCAGCCCTCTCTCTTTCTCCCTCACTTTTCCCTCAGCTTTCTCTCCCTCTCGGCTTGCCCAGAACGCAACCCCTCTCCCTCACCAATTCCTCCACTGCCGAACCCGACGCCGCCGTGCCCCGGTGAGCCTCACCTCCGCCACCACCGGCACCTACTCCCTCTGGCACCAATTTCCCTCTCTCACGCTCTCCCTTTCTCTCTCTCGGAAGTGCAAGCCCGAATGGGCTTGGCGTCCACTGCACCATCGTGCGCCGTTCTCCGACGCCACCACCTCCATGGCAACCTCCTCTCCCATTGGCCATCACCCTCCAGCGAGCTCAACCACCATCTCCCTGCCAGCCGCTCCCATGCATGTGCACAAGCTTACCCATGCACGAGCTCATTGTGCATGCCCCTAGCGCAGCCGTACGAGGCCACCTTGGCCATTGGACACCACCAGGAGTTTACCCTGGTCTCCCCTTTCCTCCTCCCGTAGATCCACAGCCAGTAGCCCCCTCCTTCACCTCCCGGTGTCCCTCTCTCACACGCACGGTTTTCTCCTCCTCCATCGCCATACGTCGCTACCCACGGCGTGTGACCACCACCTCCAGCCTCCTCAAGCCACCACCAAGCCATCCCGACCACCCATGGCCCCGATCTGCCACCCATGCTCCTCCACTCCCTCTCACTCTCCCACGGCACCTCTCCCTCTCACACACGGCCAGCCCCTACTTCCACCACCGTGGACCGCCGCACCACCACCATCGAGCCTCCACGGCTCCACCAGTAACCTCCCTTGACCTCCCTTGGTCTAACCCTAAGCCCAAACCACCACTTTATGTGGTGGTTAGCCAACACACACGTGATGGACAGCCACTGCGCATGGCTGACCGCCACTGTACACGGCGAGATCTGCTGTGTTACTCTCCTTGCCACCATCACAAGGCCACCATAGGCCCTTCAAAGGCCACGCCTAGCTATCCAAATGCCTAAATAGTCACCGTATGCGATGTAGCTGCCCCGTACATTCCTTCCGACGTCATCGACTGTGACGGTCAATGAGCGACGCACAGGTTATCCCATCGATGGTATAACCCTCTATCCCTCGCTATTTATATTACATGCTGTTAGTATTGTGGAGTGTGCTGTGTAGTATGGTGGTGTGGACTGTGACGTGAAGTGTTGGGTGTAGTTGGGAAGTGTGCTGTGTAGTGTTGTAGGCTGTGCTGTGAAGTATGACTGTAGTCCAAGGCGACGGGTGTTGCCGCATAGTCAGCCTATGGCCGAGAGTATGTGCGAAGTGGCTAAGAAAGTATCAGAGTAGTGCAGCGAAAGCATGACTGGGCAACGTCACGAAGTGACGTGGCCAAGCAAGAAGTTGTGTTGGTGATGAGTTAGGATGTATGTGAGGTGACGTGACAAGGCTACGGTGTAGCTTGGAAATAGTCTCGAGCTATATGGCGTGACGTAATGTGTAGTTATCAATAGAGTCATATCGTGTCAAGTGTTGGGATGAACTGTCATGAGGTATGACTAGCATGAAGAGTCGTGCTAGCCGGGTAAGAAAATGTTGGTATTGGAGTATGGCACTTGCCATAAGAGCCTGTGACCAATGTACTATATGTTGGTCTTAAGGGATACAGGGGTAAGGTACGTGTATTATCTAGTTAGACGTATGTACCGGACGGATTCACCATATGTAATGGGTAATCTATCCTAAGTATGGTTACACAGTGCTTAAATCTCAGAGTGGCTTAGAGCCGTGTGACGTGTATGGATGGTCATGAGAATTAGAGTGAGCTAAGATACATGAGGATAATGACAAGTGCATTGTCTAAGAATGGGATGCATGACTTAGTCAGTCTAAGTCACGCGTCGGAACGTGGTTAATGAGAAGAATGAGACAGAGGTTTTAGTGTCTTAATCCTAAGGTGAATCATGGGTTCACCCTAGCGAGTAAGCACTCAAAATAGAACGTAAGGTTGAAAGAAGTAGTGACCGTAAATGAGTCCCTGAAGGTTTTATTATAGTACGGGATACTTAAGAGCACGAGATAGAAAGATAGTATTCTAAGTAAAGCATAGCTTTATTTCTAGTTCAGTTGCTTATGTACTAGATAGAGAATAACGTTAAGATTATATGTATGCATGTAGGTTGCCATCTGACACGCGCATGAATGGACTGCATGGTATGAAAGTAGCATGGAGTCCAGGTAAGTGTTACGTTCATACTCTTCTAGAGTCTTCAAAAAGATAAGAAAAAGAAAAAGAAACACTTTTCCTCTAAAAGATGCTTTACGAAACGACACGAAAGATGTTTTTACGAAAGCATGCTAAATGTTCAAAGGTATATGTATGTACGGCCCCTCCTCAGTATCCCCTTTTTACGCACCCAAAAGTATTAATTGTACGCATGTGAATGGATGACTATACGCGGTATCTATTGTACGTATTTTCTAAAGAAAAGAAAAGAAGCGTCGAGACCTGTGCCCCGAGCTTTAAACTGATGCTTTGACTGACGCGAAGAAAGTGTTTTAAAACGGTCCCTATGAACTGATGTTAAAATGCCCCTATGAACTGATGCTTTACGGATGCCACGAAAGATGATGTTCAAGCCCATACTTTTAAATGATGTTTTTCCATGAACTGAAAAGGACTGAAATGAATGAAAGAATGAAAGGACTGAAAGGAAACGAAAATTTCAATGTATGAAAATACGTAACGGCCACATGTATGAATAGAAAAGGGTACCCAATGAACGAATGGGCAGATTGCAATGCCGGGTCGTAATATTTGGTAGTGCACCCAGTGCTGCACCCTAATGGAATGGGATTCCAACCCGTGGCCACGGGCGAATCCATTGGCCATAGGGCCACTAACCTTAGCACGGGTGGCGTAACAGTGTGCACTGGCTTATGAAAGTGAAAAGAAAAACAATGTATGAATGCATCGCATTCTTCAAGAAATGAAGGCAGTGACGGGAGAAACGTTTTACATAAAAAAAAGCATATTTAAAGAAGAAAACTCCCGTCCACTGATGTTTACGAATGAAAGCACGTATGCATGTATGTATATTATGTATGGAATGATAAGTGCATGACTGAAAACCTATGTTGCTATATTTTAACTGTATGAAGTAATGCTTACTGAGTATTCGACTCATTTTAGTTTTTATGTGTGCCCCTCCCCTCACAGGAACTGAATGAGCAGTACGCTTCAGAACGGACACGGTCCAAGGGAAAGAGCACGAAGGTCTAGGTATGAGGATTTTAAATGTATGAAAGGCTTTTTATTTTAAGATTTTTATTTTCCACTCTTTTATTCCACAAGCACATTTTATTTTATAACATAGAGTCTTGCACTCTAGGAAGGATAGTAAAAGGTTTTAAATCGAACGGTAACTCCCGTCGTCTTTTATAAAATATTTCATAAAAAGAACCACCACAAGGAAGGGCGTTACAAAGGGTGAGTTTGAAGACGAAGCGCCTGGGTGGGGAACTGAGGATGAAGGGCCAAGAAAAGAAAAAAATTCAAATGATAGATGAATCGTGTGATGGGGGAGAGCGCGATGGGTGCCATGTAAGGTGTGCAAATGGCTAATGCCACATAGTGGCGAATGCGAAGACTTTTTGACATATTCGGCCTCCCACCACAGCCATCGACCACCACCACCGAGCCATCCTCCTCCCCCAGCCCGAGCCCGTAGCTCCTCCATACGCACGCCCGTCGCCCCATCCCACACACCCATGTCGCGACTCACATTCGTCGCCACCGCCGCCGATTCGGCCTCCCACCGTAGGCACCAACCACCACCGAGCCCGTCCTTCTCCCCCAGCCCGAGGTCCGTAGCTCCTCCGCACGTCCGTTTCTCTCTCCCTCACGGTCAAATCTGTACCACCAGACGATAGGCTCTGCCATCTCGACAGTCGACGACACCTCGACAGTCGTCGCTAGCTCGATAGTCAACGCCCGAGGATGGGAGACAGGCGGGAGGCCTTGGGTGGGCGGGCTGGGGGGGGGAGGTCGTGGGCGATTCGAGTGATGAGGAGGAAGTAAAAATGAAATGTGAAACGAGAGGGAATTGAGTTTTGTTGTGGAGTGTTTTAGTCATTTTACTATGGTGTGTGTTGGCTGATCTTAAACAGGGGCTGATGCAAATATTTTCTCATATTACATACCAACCACAACAAAGGCATAAATCTAAAGATTTATAAAATTTGAATATAGAAGTGGAGCTTCATCCTTCAACTCGTTGAATAGAAAATTTATTTGGATTATACCTAATGATTGTGGGTTTCATGGGTTGATCCGCAATTGACTCATGTGTTGGGCCGTGCGAGTTCCTACCCTAGATTTTTAAAATAAAAATTAGTAAAATTGAATTTTTAATTTTTTTATTAAAAATAATTTTATAATTGTTTTTAGTTAAACTGATTGTTGTAAGTTCTTTTTAGCTAAGCATACTTTTTAAGATTTTTTTTTACTTAAACTGGTTTTCTTTAGTATTTTAGTTAAACTGATTATTTTTTTATCTAAGTCAAATCAGTTTAATTCTTCTCATAGATAGAAGTGGCTAATTACAAATGATTTAAAATCTTAGATTTCAATGTTGCGTGTGTGAAAAACCGAAATGGCTTTTTGTAAACTTACTGAATTTGTAATCAGCAGCGCAATATTGATTCAAATTGAACAAAAGACATTGTGTTTACACAAATCTACAATCATCTCCAAAAGAGTATTTGTTAGCTAGGAAGGAGTGGTAGCAATGGATGAACAATAATGACCCTCGATCCAATGCATTTGATTAAAGGCTCGTTTGGATAGTGAAATGAGATGAAATAATTTTAAATGAATTGAATAAAATATTATTTTTTAATATTATTATTATTTTAAGATTTAAAAAAATTAAATTGTTTATTATATTTTGTATAGAAATTTAAAAAAATTAAAATAATGAGATAAGATGAACTGAAAATATTTCTATATTCAAGCGGCAAAAGTTAGGATAAGCAACTTTTTTGCTATTTTCTCCTCTTTGGGATAAAAAGAAACTAACCAAGTACTAGCAAATCTGATGCCTGTCATAAAATCACAACATGTTGAGTCTCTTGGGAAATAAGTGTCGTTATCACTTATCAATCTATGCTGCCTTCAAGACAAATTCTCTTTCAATCATCAGGCATAGAAACAACTTACGTTTGCAACAATCATTGTGGTATCAGTATTTCATCTAAATTGCTGTCTCCTTGAAGCTCTTAGTCAACCATATTGCAGTTTCCCTCGGAGAAACTTTCTCAGGCCCAAATGGCTTCAACAACACACCAAGCTCATCAAGCCTTTCCTGCTGTAAGAGCCGCGCGCTGAACTCAAGCAACCCTTCCAATGCCTCTGCACGTTGCTGGTATGATGAGGTATCAAACCGACGCTGCTGTGACTCAGAAGATGAACGACTTGAAACACCAGTTGGATTATGCTCCGAGCATTCGCTAACATTTCCTGCAGCTCCATTGCTGGCATCAGTGGGATTGGGCCTGGCAAAAGTTCTGTCCATGACTTGGACTGTACACTTGTCCTTTGTGATTGAGCAGTCACCTCTGTCTGGTGAGTTAGAAGAGCAGTGTGCAGATGTTGATGAAGTTTGATGGATTGGATAGAGGGGATCTTCAGAAGAAGCTAAGTGGAATTTGGCAATCTTGTCAATCTGGGGGGCATTGACAGAGATGTCTGTAGACTCCATGCTGCCAAGTAAGCCAACATTAGCTCTATAAGGTGTTCCTGAGGCTGCAGCTCTTGTTGGCAATGGAAGAGACGCTCTTCGTGTTGCCTGAGATCTTCCCAGTGGAGTTTGTGACATCGGAAGCTGCAAATATAAGCATTGCTTTAAATAATCAACCAGAGTCCCAGACAAGTAACACACAATGACAAGACTTGGGTTCTTAATCACGATCCTCGAATCCTCTACAGAAGTGGGGCGTTGCAGGATCCCCAAATAACTTGGTAGTAATAGATGATCATCAATCACAAAATCTTATTATTTTTTGTTGTTAACCATTTGATTTGACAACTGTCTTTGATAATAATCATATAAAGTAACAAATGCAGTGACACTTCACAATAAACACACAGCACAAAATTAAGATACCAGACTCTATTTTCCTCAGGAAAAAATATAAGGGATTAGAAGCCTTAGAAGATGTTATTCCGTCAGCTATTAACATTAAGAACATTGAAATGTTGCATGAAAAATGAAGCTGAAATGTTGCATTTACCATGTACACATATACTTACTGAGTCGCGTTTGGAAACAATATGGGATATCTTTGATGGTGTTGTCTGTCTTTTTGGCGTAGCAGAAATCTTTCTTGGTGTCAATCTTGGGGTTTTGGAAACACTTGAAAACTTGCTAATTATTGACTTGTCAAGATCATATTCTTTGTGCATGCAACCAACAGATAATTCTGCGAACTTTTGATTCATGCTTGGGAATTCGAATTCCTGCACTCTCTGAGAAGAACACAAGGAGTCTTGTTCAGTTCCAGATATACTAGGATTCAGTGTCCTGTCATTGCTGAATGACATTCTCTTCACTTTCACAGAATGAATTGAAATTGTTTCTGGCTCCACAAATCTTGTTCTCTTTATGTAGTTGGAATCAGACCACCGGGTTGGGATAGTCTGTCTTGGTCTATTCAGGTTTAGATGAATCTTAAGGACGTATGGTTGAAGATGTGGATGAATCAGCAGCTCTGCAGCCTGACAAAACAAAGTTACACCAATGGTGAATAAGCTGTACGAAGAATGAATGCTGAAGCATATACATTTGAATAATTTATAGTGATAAGCTGTGGCATATCATGGACATGGATATGGTTCTTAATTTTGGACATCGCCAAAATCTTCTAATTTTGGGACTTAAGTTATCAATGCTGATATTAATCAACACCAATCTGTTTTCTCAGTTAAATATTACTTTCTTAAACAGCAGAAAATTCATTTCTACAAAATGTATATAGAATTTCCATTCATAGAAACCATTGCATTTGTTTTAATCCAATCCAAAGTATCATACCCATAGGGTTATTTATCATATAAAATCCAACACAGTAATCCATAATCAATTCAATTACGAATGGCAAGCATGGAAGTGACTCAAGCAAATACATCAACAGTTCAGAGACCCATATGGAACATAGACTCCATGATTTAAATGCCAAATGCATATGGCCAATCAGATAACAGAAATGATACATGTGCTGATAAAATAAAACAAGTATTACAAGAAGAAAGGAACAGATAGAGTTACGCTTGGTCTAAGTTCCGGATTTTTCCGCAGCATGCTTTTAATGAGCCCTCGACTGGTGAAAAAAGAAAAAAGAAAACAGGACAAGAAAACAGCAGCAGTGGCCAAGGCTCATTAGTTTATGGCACAGAGAGAAAGAGAGAGAGAGAGCATTCATTTAAAGAACAAAACAACTTCATTATTTGCTGCCCGGATGGAAAATTTCAAGTCATTAATGACATAAAACGATATAGAATTATAATAATTTCAAAAGAAATTGTTGAGGACTCACAATGCACCAGTATACATGGTCGGCAGGGGAGCCAAAATAGACTTATTTATCTTGTTAATGAGAGCTTGCATGTCCTGCTCAGAGAAAGAAGACAAACTCATAATAGTTATATAAAGTGGACCGAAAGAGCAGGAACTTGACACTAGGGGTCAGCTGCCCCCCGCCCCCGCTAGGGGTCTTCCATGTGGGGCAGGGGCCCTCGCCCCTGCATGAGCAGTGCAGGGTAGCCCGCCCCTAACTACCCAAACGCAACCTTAGATGATACCTTTCATCCCCCCACCTACTTTGATATGACAGGTAAGATAATAGCAACACAATCCCATTTAATCCAAAGATTAGAGTTTCTGTCATCATCACAGGGTTCCGGAGGCCTACTTAATTGAAGAAAATAGAAAATAACAGCACTAATTAAAACTCCTTGGTACTTAAAAATGCCCCTAAACAAGAAAAAATGTCAAAGAGACAACATTACAATGCATACTTACTGCAGGTCAGAAACTTACAAAGGCTTTAAATGCGGGCTTGTGAGCAGTCATTTCATAAATACAACATCCTAGAATATGCACAGCATTAGGTACGCATATTAAAATCCAGCAATTATGAACACTGATCAAGTCCAGAGTGATATTCAAAGTTTTAAAAAAATGCAATTTACCCAAAGACCATATGTCTGATTTGGAACCATAAGGTATATCAGCAAGAAGCTCAGGACACATGTAACTTGGAGTTCCGACAATCTGGATATGAAGCAGAAGACCCATGGTGACTATGCAAAGCAGAGGTTGGGAAAAGATGTTGTCATATCATTGGTCATGTTAACTTACAGAGGAAGCAAGATCATCAGAAGTCAACATCTTAGCAAGACCAAAATCACCTGTAACAAATTTTCAAATTTAATCTGGTAAAACTAATTAAAATGTATTGAATGAACAACGACAAAACAAACTTATAACATACACCAAAAGGGACAAAAGGAGGACCACTTACCAAGACGTGTGTCTTGATCTTTTGTCAGAAATATATTTGAGCACTGAAGCAATTTTGGAATTATCAAAGCAAATTAGCTATGCGATTTCATGTATAAAATCAAACTAGCTTCTCTATTAATTTTCCACTAACCTTGACATCGCGATGAAGAATATGGTTGGCATGCAAGTAATCGAGCGCCATTAGGAGTTGAACTAACCATCTACAAAGTTTCTGCATTTACCGAAAATTTCAAATATGAACCACACATGCAGCGCCTTAGTTTTCAAATAATAAGTTCCTAATACAGAATATTCGATTGTATTTTCAAAAAAAAAAAGTGGAGACTAGTCCAAAAGTGGGACAACCTCTTCAGAAAAATGAACACCATTGGCCCTTTTAATTGCTTCTGCCCTGCATAAAAAGAGGTGGGCAGTTGTGCATAGGTCAGAAAAATATACAGAATAAATTACGTTCAAGCAGATAGCAAAACATTAATCAAAATCAAATAACCAACTTAACCGTTAAATTTACTAACATGTCTCCTCCTTCACAATATCCAATGACAATGCACACAAAGCAACCCTGGAAGTCAAAACACAAACTGTCATCAACTTTAGATTAATCATAATTGGGGTCATAAGTTCCTTAAGATGTATGGGACCAAGCAAAAAATCTACAACGCTACATTAGAAGTTAAACAAGATAAGTGCATGCTCAAAACTGACCTTTTCCACCCAGGAATCTTTATACTCCACAATAAATGGATTCCGTACTAGAGAAATAAGCTCCATCTGCAGGATAAAGAATCAATACAGCATTTTACAAGCTTGTAATTATGAAGAACCATATCTGGGTCTAAACATCAAGCAAATCTGAAATTGAAGACAAGCACCTAATAAAGTATCCAGTACGCAAATATGAGCAACTGTAACTTCTCAAATATTAGTAATACCGACTGTTTCCATTTCTTTACATCTTTATAATGCAAAAAAATTGAGAACTAATATATGTATTTAGTTTCAAACAGTGAGTCAATAACTCTTAAATTTCACCTCTTAGATCACTTCAAAGACTAAGAGAAATAAACTCTCACCCTCTGTCCCTTAAATCTTCCAACAGAAAGGAATAATGACATTAATATTGCTTTTGAGGCTACAGAAAATGATAAAAAAATACAAAAATACTGACCTCCTGGTGAGCAGATCTGCGAGTCCTATCAGTCTGGCGTGCAAGACGAATTTTTTTCAGCACATACCTTACATAGGAAACAAGATTTCTCCTATCAGACATGGTTCAAGTTTCAAATCAAACGTTAAACATAAACAGGTAATGTCCTCACTTCTTTTTCTCATTTTTATGCCTCACGAGAAGAGCATAACCAAAAGAACCTTTGCCAATCTGCTCTAGAATTTCATACTGCTCCATCTTTCTTGTGACAACTTGCCCCTGCTTAGAAAAGAGCTATCAGTCCTTGCAATTATCTAGAAAATACTGCGAGATATCAGTCCCATCATTCGCTACCCACTTGTGCCTTCGAATGTAAATGAATAGAATGAACTCATCAAAGCCCTAAACCTACTATTTGAAAAAATAAAGGATAAAAGTGAGCTGAAAACAATCAAAGCTATCCAGAGTTTCTTTTGGCTCACGATTATAAATTTATATAGGATCAACGCGCTCATGGACGCCATAACCAAAGCAGAAGCCACTAAATGTAATGCACAAATACCACCCCCCCCCCAAAAAAAAAATCCTAAAACTGAAAGATTGAACCCAGCAATAACAGGCAAAAAAACAAGACTTTGAATGCATTCACTTTTTGAAAATAGAAATTGTTTGAGGAAACTGAGAGCAGTAGCACCAAGAAACAGATACAATATTTTCTAGCTGCGAAAGGTTATCTAGAAGGTAAGGCAAGAAACCTTAAAACGAAAAAGCTTGAGAAAACAAGAAATTTTAATGGGTACTAGTTTTAAAACAACAAATAAAGGAACGAAATGGAGAAACGGTGCAGAAGAAAAGCAAAGGAAATAGCAAGTACCTGAAAGCTGAAGAAGATTGGGTGAAGAAGTAGATGCTCAAGTTCGTGGTTGAAAGAGAGAATGGGGAACTAATACAGCTTCATTTGAATTTGCGGAGATATTTGAAATACCAACACAAGGAGCTGAAAGAAACATGAAAGCTCTACACCTACTGGTATTTATTATATTATTATTTTCTATATGTTAGAGAGAGAAAGAGCGGCAAAAGAATCGCAGATTAAAATCAAATGTGGATCCCTCTGTACTGTCTTAGATTGGAGATGTTTTGTCATTTTAAGGCTTAAAACAGAGGTGAGATTGGCAATTAGCCTAGTATGTTTTTATAATTTTTTTCAACACATTTCATTTAATTATTAAAATATTTTAAAATTTTATATAAAATAAAATAAATAAATGAATTATTTCAAATTTTAAATAAAAATAATATTAAAAATATATATTTTAACAATATTTTATTCGATTTTTAATTTTAATATCAACACATCTCATTTCATCTGTGAAAATAAATAAGATTAAAATTAAATATTTAAAAATTAATTAATTTATTTATCTACTTTTTTATGCTAGTTCTTGAGTTTTCTTTTGAGATGATTTAAATGATCTCACAAATAAATTATTTTAAATAAAAACAAATTAATTAAAATATGAAATATTAATTGTAACATATTAATAATTGAATGAAAAATAATAATTTTTTTCAAATTACAGTGAGATGATAAAAGTGATGGGAGTGCTACTAATGTTTGAGAGAGAGAGAGAGAGGGTGGGGTCAAAGCAAAGGTCATTTTAAACATGAAAAAATTTATTCAACTTTTTATTATTCACACAATCTCCATATACTATATTTTTTTTATTAAATATTTACTATATAAATAATAAATAAAAAAATTAAATTATTTTAAAAAAAATAAACTCAAAAAAATTTTTAAAAAAAATATTAAAAAATATGATATATGAAAATTGAGAAGGTTGTATAGAATTGTTATTTAAACATTATGCTTGATAATGTAGAGATTCCTGAAAGTGAAAGGTGTGCACGGGTGTAGGGAAAGGGGATCCGGTTCTCTACACCGGTTTGTACCGTACGGACCATTCTGTTTTCCTTTCCAGGTGTGCAGCTATGCTTTTTTTTTTTTTTTAATTAGTAAAAGGTGTTCGGTTTAGAGTTTAATATACAGTTCAGATGAGATAAGATGAGATGAAATATTTTGAGTAGAGTTAAATAAAATATTAGTAGAATATATTTTTTAGTATTATTTTTATATTGAGATTTAAAAAAATTGAATTATTTATTATATTTTTATATAAAAATTTAAAAATATTGTAATAATTGAAATGAGATGAAATAGTGGTTTTGTGTAAAAAAACGGAACCTTAAAGTCTTGATTAATTTTATGAGTGGAAAAACTCTTGATAACAAGTTTTTTATAATAGCATTTTCAGTAATTTGACAAAAAAAAAAAAAAAACTCTTCAAATTCGATTAGTTTTGAATCCAAGATGTTCGGTTTATACTATTTGCACCAAAATTATTAAAGAGGTCATGACCTCCAATGCTTGCTATTATATAAGCCGGATTTCCCTCCCTCGTGCACTTCGCCCACTAGCCCACTATTAATGGGTGTGATTTAATTTAGAGATGAGTCTATATAGTTTATAAATAGTAAAATAAAATATTATTAAAATTTTATTTTTTAATATTATTATTGTTTTAAAATTTGAAAAAGTTAAATTGTTTATTTTATTTTTATGTGAAAATTTGATAAAATTGTAATAATGAAATGAGTTTAGATAAGTTTTGAATCCAAACCACCCTAAGAGCATGTTTGGATATTTAGAATATCTAAATATATTTATGAATAGTAGTAAAATTGTTTAGATTAAGATGTTTTATTAGATTTTAGAAAATGAGAGAGAAAAAAGTTGAATAAAAATATTATAAAATTAAAAAATTGTTTAAATATTATTTTTTAATATTATTTTTGTTTTAAAATATAAAGAAGTAGTATTATTTTTTATATTTTGTTTGAAAGTTTGAAAAAATTATAATGATTAGATAAAAAATTTAGAATTTGAAATTAAAAAGTATTTTATATTTGAGTGATATTTGGGATTGAAATATCTTAAAATATTTTAGATATGTTGTGTTGCCAAATAAAGCCTAATTCTTTCATCTTTTATATACGTTTCAAACTATCATTTTAATATGTAACCTCTTAAATGCATATTTTTCATGTGATGTTACTGGTTGGCATTATAGATGTTAAAATCATCAAAATTGCCATATATAGGTCAACTAAAAAAATGTGCCATATAGAACATTGAGACAATTTTTTGTTAGTACTATACCATTGCGATTTCCAAAAGCTAAATGTAGGAGCATAATACAGGTAATGCGTGATCTTAGTGGAGGGCGCCTCCCATACTTAAGTTAGAAGTGATATTAGAGTATTTGCAGACCATTCTCTAAATTTTCAAAATTCCAAAATTTTGGGAAAAGATTTGGAGATTTTACCCCAAACCCCTTCCCATCTCATTCCCGATTTTGTGGTAAATGGATGGGGATGCTACAATTGATTCCCAAATATGGTGATTGACTGTTCATCCCAAAATCATTCTCGTTGGTTGGTTTATGGGTTCCCTCCCACGTTCCCCCTCTTTCAACTGTTGGCTACGTTCGTCATTTTAGCCCCTCCCTCGTATCACGGCCACCATCGACGGCCTCATCTCCATCCTCTCATCACTGTCAGTCCAATGCCTTCCCTCACATTCGGTTTCCTCCATTTTATGGGTTCTCCCATGCCCATTTTGTAGTCACGATTGTTCGGCTTCCTCCATGAAGAACTCTTATCCATCTGGGATCCTCTATGACTGTTTGCACCGAGGTTCTCTACTCCATTTGACCCCTTATAAGGTTTCTCCATGGCTAGATTTTGAGATATAAGGTTTTGATAAAAAAAAAAATTGATTTCTCTCAGGTTACAACGATGGGTTTGATTTATGCGTTTTTCTTATTGGAAATGGGTATTACTGCTATGTCCATTGAGATTATTTGTGTTCTGTTTGGTTTGATTGCTATGAGATGTTTCAATTGATGCCAAAACTAGTCTAAACACCCACCGGTTGGTCTGTGCAGATCCATTACTATGTTTTGTTTGCATGCTTCGTGTGTGTTTCAATGGTATGTGTTGTGTCATGCTTTGGGTTGGTCTATGCAAACCTATTGCTATGGTTTGTTCAATGATGTGTTATGTTTCAATACCATGTACTGTGTTAATGCTTTGGGTTGGTCTGTGCAGACCCATTACTATGTTTTGTTTCAATGCAGTGTTATGTTTCAATGCCCTTATGTTGTGTCAATACTTATTTGCTATTTCAATGCTGTGTTGTGTCAATGGTTATTTGTTGTTTCAATGTTATGTGATGTGTCATTGCTTATGTGTTGTTTCAATGCAATGTATTGTATTTCAATGCTATCTGTTGTGTTAATGCTTTGGGTTGGTTTGTGTAGATTGTGGCGCCCCCGACTTCTATGTACGGACAGCACGGAAATCGAGACACCCGGGATGATGACAACACGGTCACGCACCCCGACGACACGTGCCAAGTGTGTGAAATGCAACACGTGTACAAAGTAAAACGCAGCGGAAAGGTTAAGTCAGATAACTAAGTACCAGAATTTAATACAATACAAAAAATAATACAGAAATCCATAAGTCAACATAATACAATTTTCTTGTTTATAAAACGACATCAAATAAAAATACAAATACCAAATAAAAATATAGCCAAATGTCCCTACTCCTCAGGCGGAGCCGCATCCTCGGGCTCAGCCTCTGCAAAGCCTGCATTAAAATCTGCAGTACCAATAAATGGTACCACAGGTAAGTAAAACTCAAAAGTACTCCAAGATAACAAATATAAAAATACAACAACCACTATGCATGCACATGATGACCCAAGTGCAAAACCCGAGAAGAACACCATTTCTCGAAAATCATAAATTTTTCCCACGCACACCAAAAATCACCATTTGGCACAATTATTAACCAGGAATAGTTACTTTTATTCCAATTTTAACCCGTATGCACCATGACCTCCCCTAGGGACCATCCACATACCCTGACTCCCTTCGTCACTCCACAGGTAGCGACTATGCGAGTGATACAACACGAGTGATGCCCAGTTCCGCGCCCACCACGTACATAGCCAAGCATCCTCTGATCTCCGCCAGCACGAGAGATCACGGAGTCGGATCGAGAGCGCTACCATCCCGTCCAAGTCCCGAGCAACAGCTCCAAGGGACGACACTCAGTATATTCCGCTCCCGAGTGCCCAGAGGAGCTCCACCGAGATAATAACCCATATCGGCTTGGGGGTGATACACACACACCCGAAAAATCTTTTCAAATTACACACCCACGCATGCGTGCACAATGCCATGAAACAGACCAAATACCAATAACCAACAGTTCTCAATAATTTTCCAATAACCAACACAGTCTATCAGATAACCAATTCACAGTCTATAAAACAGATTATTGTAAAAATATATTTAAATCTTAAAAGTCTTTTGGAGAAATACTTACAGTGCTTTTAAAATAATTATGGAGGATCACGGAGGAACTGGAAGCACCAAAACAGCAACTGTCACAGTGTAAAAACACTGTGGCCGAAACGCAGTGAAACTCAAATTTCACCCGGGTTCAAACGAAAACTTGGGAACGGTAAGGTAGGGCCTATAGGAGGTGGGGAATCTAATGGAAATGGTGGTTGGCCGTGGGTGGCGGCCGAAACGGCGGTGGAAGGCCGGAAAACTCGGTTCAGGTTTGGTGCTAGTTGGGGCGGCTCCGGCGACGGATCGGGGCCGGGGTTGGGTCGGTTAGGACGGAAATGGGCCGGTGGTCAAGTGGCTAGGAGCTGGTGGCCGGAGGTGGCCGGACGGCGGCGCAACAAGGAGGAAACCGCCGCGGGTTCGAGCGCGCCGTGGAGGCAAACGGCGGCGAAGCTCGACCTGAGATTGGTGGGGCAAGGTCGCCGGCGCATGGGGAGTCCGGTGAGGCCGGCGGTGTCGACCACGGCTAGCCGACGGCGGCGCTGCACGGTGAAGACCGAGACGTACGGTGGGTGAGGAGAGAGAGAGAAGGTCCGGGTCGGGCTGGGGCACGGGGAGAGAGAAAAGAAAGAAGAAAAAGAAGAAAAGAAAAAGAAAAAGAGAAAAAGAAAAAGAGGAAGAAGAAAAAGGAGATCCAGTCCTTTCAACTTGGGTTTCGAAAGTGATCCAACGAAAACGATTTTAAAACTACTTGATAAATAAAATAATTCAAACTCAATGAAATGCTTAATTAAAACAGTAAAAATAAATAAATCAGTTTAACTCAAAATTAACTACAGTAAAATATTAAACTCTGACAAAAACATCATTTAAAATAAAGAATAATTAAATTGCAGATCATTAACTAAAATTAATCAAACGCAGGGAAATGCTTTAATAAAACAATAGTAATTTTAAAACCTACAAACAAACCAATTTAAATTAAAGATCAATTTAAATCCAAAACAATAATTAACAATAAGAAAGCCCAATAAGAATAATTTTCACCATTTAAAATATTCTAAAATAATATTCTAAAACTTCAAAAATAATAATTAATAAAAATAGGAAAGTCCAATAAAATAATAAAATGAAACCTCTAAAATATTAAAACAAGAGAATTACCCAATAAATAATTAAAATAAACCTTCATTAAAAATACACTAAAATCCGGGATGTTACATAGATCCATTGCTATGGTCTGTTTCAATGATGTGTTATGTTTCAATGATGTGTACTGTGTCAATGTTTTAGGTTGGTCTGTGCAAACTCATTGCTATGTTATGTTTCAATGTTGTGTTATGTTTCAATGTCTTTGTGCTGTGTCAATGCTTATTTGTTGTTTCAACGCTATTAGCATTTGGAGATCGCAAATATTCATTAGAAGAAACAACAATGATTGTTTTCACGAGTTTTTTTAGGCTCTCTATTGCGATGTTTTCTCCAATTCATATGTATCCATCCATAAAATCAGAAGTTACTCATATGCACGCATTATAATGGCAACAATTATCTTTTGCATAGAATATAAATTAAGTCTTCTGACATTATTTCTTTTTTAATGAAGTAGAGCTTGTAAACTTCAACCTTATTAAGAATACAAAAAAATAGCGGACGACTCATATGGAATCTCCTTCAAAAAAGATTCGAGGGATATATTGGTGGTTCTGCAAAATAGTCACGAAATAGCGTTCATGCCCTTGAATATGATCACGCTAAATATACTTACGACGCTGGCGATTGCGACCACACTAGGTTGTTGATCCGTCATCGTCATTAAGAACAACTTCCAACTCATTTTCAGAGGATAAGTTAAGCAATAACTTGCGGAAGAACGAATGAGCCATTTGATGAAGTGAGTAGGAGATAAAGTCAGAAATTGAAAATTTGTAAGAAGAAATAGGGGTTAGGTTCAGGAGAATGTGAGAATGTGATTGTAACCAAAATGTCTATTTTTTTTTATTAAAAAAAAAAAGAGTTACCTATACAATAGGATGAAAAAATATTACTGTTAGAGAAAAGATAAAAATTGTTACCGTTGTAAAGAAGACAAAAAAAGTTACTATTGGAGAGAAAACAAAAAATGTGATTTTTTAAAAGAAGACGAAAAAGACAAAATGTAATAGTTAAGAATCGAGAAGTGAGAGAAAAAAGTAATAAAGAATAAATAGGAAAAAAATATTTTAATAGGATAGGGAAATAATAGGGAATGAGATATAGGAGGTTTTTTGAAAATAGGTAAAATTTAGGATAAAATTTAGGAAATGATGTATTTTAGTTAAAATTTGAAAAATTTTATAAGGAATGAGATGTGAATACTCTTAGGGTTTCTGAGTGGATGGAGTCCAAAGACTTATACGTCTTTCAAGGGATAGCAATTGGAGTGTTTGTTGTGTGGTAAGTTGTACTACAATTGATTATCTAATGACCTGTATTTAAGGATGTCATTTTTTCAGATGTAAGTTGCAGCGCCACTATTGTCAAATCAATCATGACCCGCCGCAGGCCATATTTTCATTATTACATTTTTTTCACTTTTATTGTGCAGTCTAATCACCCATCTTGTGAATGAGTGAAGGGTATAGCACGAGAATGGCTCCCGACAAGACCAATATTAAAAAATACTTCCTTAATCACTTAGTAAAAAAATATTTTAAAAAATAAAAAAAAAAATTTATCGAGATCCATCCTTGGGATGGATCCTCAGTGGGACTAGTTTTATTCCTTGTGAATCCCTACTCCTTGATGCTACCCTCCCCTTGGTGGTTCCCTAGCTTTGTGGTTCATCTCGCAACTCAGTGGAACCCTCATTGCTAGACTGTGTCTTGCCTCTTCCAGGGTGGGGTGCTCACCCTTGATCCACATACGCCAACTTCTTTAGGAGACGTCCCATGTTGAGGCCTCCTCTCGCCAGTCCTCCATTTCGGGTTCTCACCCTGGGACATCATCTAGGTATGCTCTTGGAAGTCTGTTCCCAGCACGTTGGTTAACTCATGCCTTCTCTCCCTTCTTTCCTAACCCTATTTCATTCGTCATTCTTAGGTACTTTATATTTTATGTTGAGATGATAATTTTTAGTTTGAGATGACAGTTAAAAATTGAATAAAATATTATTTTTTAATATTATTATTATTTTAGGATTTGAAAAGGTTGAATTGAGATTTGAAAAAGTTGAATTGTTTATTATATTTTATGTAGAAATTTAAAAAAGTTATAATGACAAGATGATAATTTTGTGTTTTAAAAAACTTCCAAACCTAACCTAAGTCTTTAAACTCATCTCATGGGAAATAACTACTCTTCTGATCTAACCATTTCAGTCTTCGCATGTGGGTAGTATGCTCTAACCATGTTGATCCTAATCCTATTATAAGGAAACCTTTCTCTCCCTATACAAGAAGTTTCATCTTAAAATAAATCACTAACTTTATTAAGGCTTGAAGGACTCTAATGACAAGTTTCTCATGTTGTAGAAGGAACCCATTGTCAATTTGATGGTCTAGTCGTCCATTTTGACAGACAATAATATAATTATCTATAAAAGTTTTGAGAAGTTTTTATTAACTTGACCGTTATTTTAAGGACAACCATATAAAATAACGAAAATAGGAGTGTCACCAAATAGCTAATTATTACATAAATTTTAATATTTTTACCTCACACAATATATTTACCTACATGCCAATGTTGAATAATATTAGTATGCAAGCATTAGTTGCACATAGGTTTCGTGACTTACAAAATCCACCTTCAAGCACAAGTAGCATTGAAGGTTACCCAAGTATAGGGTAGATAAATTCCACATATACCAATAGTAGGTACCTTACAAGAATGAGCTTTCGAACAAAGCGTATAAAAGAATGCACCACTCGTCCAAAAGGATTTATAATACGTAGAAGACTTATAAATGAAAATCTTTGCTTCGAGTACTGTCACTTGGAGAAGACTAAAAAAACAACCTCGTAGATATCATTTTCCCATTATTAGCAATAAAATGTAGTCTGTTGCAAAAAATTTTATTGCAAAAGTATCAATCTCTTGCAATGTTAATTCTAGGTTTATCATGCTTTAATAGAAATTATTATGATAAGACCACTAACCATATTTGATGTCTGTTCTTGGTCTTAATATAGCGATGAACTCATAGTGATCCAAGTTGGTACTAGTCTATTTGTTTGTAAGCATAACCTCCACCTATAGTCATGAATATATTTGTCCACTAGTTCTATAATCAATATCTTTTATTTTAGAATTATCATTTTTAGCTGTTTAGATTATCATTTTATGCATATTTCTTAAATTTTGTTTCACTCGGGCAATTAAATGTTTAATAAATGTTATAGAGCTTACTCTATGTCTATCTCTCTTACATTTTAAGCCCTAAATTTAAATTTATGAACTCTAGGGGATCTAAACCCATATTCTACAAAGTGAACTTGTAGTAATGTGCAATTGGAGTCTCAGGGCTCATTTGGACACTTTCAGTATCTTAGAATTCTGTGAATGGTAATAATTAATTATTATAAATAATTCAATTGAAATTGTTGTATTTGACTAATATTTAGAAAGAAAATTGTGAGAAGTTTTGAGAATTTCTCATCTCATCACATTACCGAAACAAGTCAATAGTTAACAATTGATTCTAGATTTTGAGTTGTAATTGTTATAATAAATGTTATTGGCTAAGAACTAAATGTGATATGCCGGATAGTTTGTAAATAAGTGCATTTCTTCTATTTAATAGGAGGTTTATGTAACATATACTTGCCTCAAGACTTCTAAGAAAATCATAATAAATAAATTATTTATTATATATATTTCAATTGATGATGACATATTAGTAGCATACTATATATGGCTTTGAGGCAACACAATATGTCATCATCAAGTTTGCAAGTTTGCCAGTAATTAGAACATACTTCTAGTTTGCAACATGATTAGAATACCACACTCTAATTTTTTCTATTGTTGTCTCAAAGTCATACTAGATGATATAGTTTGCATAGCTCTGAGGCAACTTTGTTTAATTAGAATATACTCCATCGATGACATGGTTTGCAACATGATTAGAACATATTTCTAGTTTGCAACACAATTAGAACGTACTATATATTTGATCAACTTATATGTCATCATCAAGTTTCACATTGATTTGACTTTAGTAGGCATGATCTTGATTCAAATATGGCTTCAACAGTGTCCTCAGCTCCACTTAGTAGCATGCATGTGCACATCTCAATGTTGTCGTTGTGGTTAATGGGCGCTGCTGAAGACATTCTTGAAAAATGACATTAATTCAAGAATGAGGGTTTTGGGTTTTCCATTGTATAACCTGAATATAGTATGATATTCACAATATTATTCAATATTGTACATCGATAAAAAAACTTAATATCAAAATCTATTTAAGTTAGTTTTTTATTTGATAGGGATGAGGTCGATGCAATTTTTTTTTTTTTTTTTTTGGAGTAACTCGATGGTGAAAGTTGCTGAAACCAAAAAGGAAGGGTGAATGAAATTGATGGAGGATGTTGGGACCCAGAATAAGATAAATGATAAAAAGAAAAGAAAGAGAAGATAAGAAACACACCCCTAAACATGGAATTAATGTCTGATAAATTGAAGAGCCTTTATGGTTTTAGCTACAATGGAGATGATAGAAGCATCAAATCGTGATAGAAAAAAATGGACTGGCGGCTGGGGAAGATAGCAAATGTAGGTTTTGCTTGATATGATTTGAGAATTAGGAACCATGTTGGCAAGAAATAGGTGAGAAAGAAATGGATGATGGAAAGCAAATCAACTTGTTTATACCAAATAACAGAAAAATTCAAAGTTATTTCCTTCTTGTACTCTTTGTACTTGCATCCATTATTCATGATCTCTATTCATTTGCAGGTTATATCAATACAAGAAAAATTACATTTTGCAACCAGTTATTTCCAGCTAAAATGAGTCTGTTTTCATCGCAAATAGTCACATTCGTCGCAAACAATGGTCACAAATACCCGTTTTTCTTATATTGTATAAGCTTGTTGTAAATATATGATTATGAGTTTATGTTGTAGCCACCAATAGTTAATCTTTGTTTTTTATCAATAGAAGATTCTTTTATTAAATATCAAAGCAGATTAAAATTGGATGTCCACCTAGACAACTTGTGCAATAAACGGTCGAATCACATCCCACCACAATGCAATATATTCTAAATTTCAAGCATACTTTGCTAATCTATGTGCCACTTCATTTCCCCATTTGCTGACATGTTGGACCCTGTAGCTGCAAAAGTTATTATGGCTCTTTTGAACCCAAGTACGTGGATAAATCTATTGATATATTCAAACTAAAATAGCAACCTCAATCTCATACCCAGGATATACCTTGGCATATTGATTCTCTGCCAATCATAAAATAAATCTTTAAAATATTGATTCTTTGCCAATCAAGCCCAGTATGTATCAATTGACCAATCATAAAAAAAATCTAATTCTTTCCTAATAGAAAAGTAATATATCTTTGAGATTCTTCTAATTTTTGTACTCTACCAAGCCTGTATTTAAGGAATTTTTGTTTTAGATTTAATATGGCTTAATGACATGTTATATATAAATCAGACACCATATATTTTACTTCCATTTTCATGTACATTGCCATCCAATCTTCATACAAGTTTGAATGCAAACATTTCATTTACTTTCACATCATACATTATAGCAGGTACATACCTAATTGTCATGCAATTACTTAAATTCCGAAAAACATATTGCCACTAAACATATAAATATGTGCTACTCATTGGAATTGTTATCAACATGGCTATACATTTAAACCATAGGTGAAGTATATATGTAGCATCTAGCAGGCTCATTGGTGCATCAAAAATTACTTGGCTCATATCAACCTTTGAGAGCTTATGTCTACCTACAAATTACATAAGTTCAAACAATTATTGATGTGCTTGAAGTAATTATTGATGTCTACCTACAGATTACAGAGATTCAAATAATTACAAAGCTTATGCCAGTCATTGCATGCACAAACAAAGCAAATGTAAACCCTACAAATTGTCGTCAACATGAAAACCAACAAAGGATTAAATCTCTTAAATTTTACATGCATGTTCAACATAAATCTCTACCTATAGTCTATTACAGAAAAAATCACAAAACATTTCTTTGTACCTAGTATACATCTCTCAAGTTGCAGGGTTTTAATATCAACGACATCATAGCAAACTATAACTTCTCAATCACTGTGTTTTGATGCAAACAATATATTTTATATGAGTTATAATTAGGGAAAATAACTAAACTCTTTATCTTATCTATGAATGGAACAACATAGTATAAAGTTGGTAAGTTAGAGAGCACTTGCATAGAGTATTTCTGTCTTGGGAATGAAATGCCCATTTCTTCTTTGACCTTCTAGTTTCTTTATAGAAGATTACCAAGTTTAATGAGCTCAGACCCTTCAATTACATACATGAATATTAAGGATGTTCTTTTGTTTACACACTAGAACTGACCAATGAGTTTAGATCTTGAAAATCACAATAATCTTATCACCTCTTGTATTAACCTCACAAATGATTTTTTGTTTACTGTGTGGTTCGCATGCTGCTTTTTCCTAATAGCCTTATTTTGATTGGAGATTTTTTGCAATATTTATAATGACAATGTTAACAATACACAACACATCACTTTCCAATAAATTGCATCATATCTAATACTTTCTTGTATTTTCAAACTTCTACACGTCATTTGTTACCTTGAATTCGTTACTCTCCCATCTCCCACATAAATTTTCCCATACCTTTGGTTCTACCAACAAGGTTGATTTCACTAATGCCTCCTCGTGTGTTACACAACCCAAGTACATTTTATGAAACTGGTAGTGAAAGTCATTGAACTTCTTCCCAAGGTTCTTCTCGATCATCTCATGATGATTCCTTTTGCTCCAGTCTAGAATGAAATTAGCTTGCAACATTAAACCAAAAAGACAATAGTCCATACAAATAACATCTTTTAAATATATACTTTGCTACGGAATTTAGTCTATTTTCCTAGTTTAATGAAAGCAGCTCAATACCCGAACATGCAGATTGATCACCTCTTTTTTCTCTTGTGCATCTACAACATCCCAACTATTTTGAACCATGATTGCATGATACTTGATAATCCATGTTACCCTTGTTGTAAAGAACACCACATTCTCACATGATTGTGCCCTCTCACCATCATTAATCTTCAAAGGAATGAGACCATGCTTACAAAACTTCATAAACTTAGTGCACCTAGCTGGTCCACGACACCTCCGCATTGTTTAATTCCCTGCCATTGACATGTTGATGTAAATAACTAACAATTAAGAATCACTAAACCAACTACAATGGAATTGATAAACCGTGAGTGTTTCCTAATTAGGTCTGTCTTTAGAAGTTTTATTAACATTCCATGGAGCTTCAGTAAGTGTTAAATAAGTGGGGAATGAATTTCAAAATTCAATATAACTTAAGGGTCAACCTAAAAAGAAATTCACAAGGAACATTAATATATGTTAAATAGAAGTGACAATAAATTTTATAACGTGCATACTAACATTGTACATTCAGCCACCTCATAAAACAAAAAATATTGCAGAAAAATTTGAGAGCAACGAATAATAAAGTTTTTGTATTTTCCACCAAAACAATACTCATTACCATTGTTCTCAGGTCTTGTATCTGGACCATTGCTCTCTCTCTCTCTCCCTCCCTCCCTGTAGTGAGATTGTGTAATATAAAGTGGGAACGGTCAAGATTGTGTAATATAATGTGAGGTATCTGAACTCTTTATGTATCTGAGCTCTATATGTATATAGGAGAATCAAATAGTCAATTGCATGGGTAGCATGATTCTCATGACATGCGTCAGAAAATAAGAACCTACGTACATACGTTGCGACGCCTTTATGTGTGTTATGTTCTCATGATGGTGGAAGTGTCAAAGCTATAGCATCACAGTTTTCTGGTCATGGTGGTCTAACGGCAGTTTCCGAACATTTCAAGTTTTGACTCAAAGATATGATTGAGGAAAAGGTCTTCACTTCTTTTGGGTCAAAACACAAATGGGTCTCTCCTTCTCTCATAATTATATTTGTGGACATTCGAATTAAAGCAATCTTTTTCTACTATAAATTAAAACAACTTTGAGGGTTAAACAGATCAGGAAGATAGTTTCGAGCAAATACACTACTTCATGTCACTACAAGTGAAATGATTTTTTGAGACAAAAAATTATGTCTCAAAAAACTCTAATTTCGTCTCAAAAAAGAATTGGAGTCAAAAAATTTTGTCTCTATTTTGTTTCTAAAAGACCGTCTCAAAAGGTTTTTGGAGACATCTCAAAAAATTACTTTTAGAGATGAAATTTGACGGAACCAGTCAAAACTGTTCAAACGATAATTTTTTTTTAGATGAACTAATTTCATCTCAACAAATTGTTTGAATGGAATATTTGTTAGTTCGAACCAACCCGTCCATTCGAACGAAATAAAATTTTGAATTGAACAAATAACCATATTTAATACTGTTCAAACGAAATGAGTGTTTGAACCAATAAGTTTTGTTCGAATGACTTTTGTTCTAATATAAATTATGTCCGTTTGAATTGTATTTCTCGTTTATCATTCGAATGAGTTATTTTTTGTTCAAATGGGTCTGTTTTTATTCGAATGGATTTCTAAAATGTAATTTACCGTTCGGACTGGTTATTTACCGTTCGAATGGTATAAATCATACAGAACAAAATTTAATTAATTAAAAATATCATACTAGTATTACACAAATTGTAATTCAAACATCAATTATTCAAATGTTTTAGAACATAATAATAGAAACAAAATGAAAGAAAAAATTAACTTTTACAATTGTGGTAGTGGTATAGAGTTTTGTGACATAATTGACTGCAACTGTTCAAGCACAACTTTTTGTACCTCAATTCCCAGTCTACTCTACATGTTCTCTTCTAATCTCACCTCAAGATTTGCTACTTGATCTAATCAGGTCAGCAACTCTTCTTCCTTGGACCTCAATCGTTCTATCTCAAGTGTTGCCTTCTCTAATTCTTTAGTTTTGTCGTCATTTGATCTGACTCGAGAAGAGGATGATGATGTTGAGGATGACTTAATGCAATGTTCTAAGCCCTTCCAATATCTAGAATGTGATCCAAGAACTTGAAAAAGGATCTGAGCATCATTGACAGATGATGCATCAGATGGATCTGCAGTAGCTTCCTTAAGAGATATCATCTTGTCCTACAGAAACAAAAACATATTAGTTAGTATAAATAACAAAAATATATAGTCATAATGGAATTAAAGAAACTTAAACTTACATAATTTGCCTCTGCTTCGGGACTGGTCCAAACACCATCACGATTTTTATGTGATTTAGCATATAGTTGGGTTAGATCATAGTTAGCAGGACTTTTTTCTTTCTACCAAAAGAAAATTTATATTAGAACTTAAATCAGAAGTGTATTATATGTTAATATTTAATGGGGAGTAAAATAACTTACCATTTTGTTAGACAAACAATGAAAAGATCGAGAACTTGCATGATGGTGTATTGTTAAATTTGATCTATTTGATTTGTTCACAGTACTCCGTTGCTAAAAAAAAATATTGTCTATATATTTAATACATCTATCATATACTATTAAAAAAAATAGTAGCGAAATTACCTGATAAGCAGGATCTTCAAATATATCACAAACATTCTCCCATTTTTTGGTGGCATTGCTTGGAATGGATTTTGACGCGCCTCTATTGTAGTACTGAATTTCTTATATTGTGCGTGGCATCGACTTTTGTACCTCTGGAATGCATTCGGCATCAGTTGCTCAACCATTAATCGATCATCTCATCAGCCAAAATTAAGCTCAAACTCATCCTTTCAATAATTATAAACAATTAGTATAAAAGTAACTTGAAAGTAACATGTTATATACTTAGTTACTTGAGATGTAGCTTATTACCAAGCAATGATTTTTTATGTGATCTTTCACATCTTAGGAAACTTTAGACCAAGAGGATGTAACAATCGGTGCATACGTGTGAGTAAGCGTACCAACATAAGAAGCAAGTCACACTGCCGAATCTCCGGAGCCACTGGTGTGATCATCAGGAATATCAACTTTAATTTTACCTATTTTCCTCACTTTCTCTAGACACCTTTTGTAGTGCCTTTACCTTGGCTCTGGCTTATAACAGCTGTATATACAATAATTAAAACATGTATTTTAATTAAATTATTTTATACATATATTACTTAAATTGAGTATAAAATGTGGTATTTAATTTGATAAAATACCTTATTCTGAATCTAGTAGTGTTGGCTCACTATTCATGACATGTGAACCACACGAGGAGTTAGTAATGGATGGAGATGACACACGCGTTGCTTTGCGTTTTAAGAGACATATCTATTTGAAATTGTAACAAGTAATTATTCATACAAACATTACAGATATTTATACGAATAATATTTACAAAAATTCATATTTAAAATTCATTCACTATCCGTTTTGCTAGACCAGTCGCCCTCATCCTCACTAGACACTTCAGTTGATTCATCTTCTTCCGATATTTCACCCTCAATTACTTTGGGTTGAACATATTTTCTACGCAATGAGACCATATTATATTGGCTGAGATCAACAAATAGATTGATGCTTACTTCATTTTTTTGATATTCTTCTTCATTTGCTAGACTATCAACTTCTTTTGAAGGTTCGTTTGCCTCTGGAATGTAATCATATACATTTCTTGATGCAAATTTCTCTACTACCCGCCATGGATTTCCATACTCTAAATCATTTAAATAAAAAACTTGATTCGTTTGGCAAGCGAGAACGAAGGGATCATCCTCATACCATGTGCAAGATGTATTGACACTCATAAAATAATCATCGTTACGCACTCCCAACCTAGTATTTGAGACATCCCACTAATTACATTTAAATAACCAGACCATATATCCTCCCACGTACTTTAACACTATGATATCTTCTATAATTTCGTAGAAATCAATGTTATCATCCTCATATCTTCCTTCAACTACGACCCCACAATTCTGAGTTTTCCTATATCGTTCTTTGTTAGTTGTGTGAAATCTATATCCACGCACCAAACATCCTGAGTACTGGATGGCCCGTTTGGACGGACCACATGCCAGAGCATACATTCTGGTGAAATTTCTTCTGAATTTTCACCATATTTCGATACAACATATATCAATAAATATTATTATATTGAAAAAAGAGTAGTTTAATGGTATGGAGTTCGTATCATAAAATGGGGCTTTATAGTAATACCGTATGTTCAAACCACGAGGCAAATTCTTCTTCTTGCATCTTTTCTATGTCAGTTACACTATTCGTGCGAAGTAGTTGTATATGTTTACTACGCATGTTCATGTGAATGGTTAGTTTGTATCAAGTTATACTATATTATTATACATAGAATTAAAGATAATATTGATTTAGATGATCATCACTAACCTTAAGTAGAGGTTAATCTCTGCACAGTTATTCAAGACATACCATTAAACTCTTTCAAACTCTCGCCCACATAGGTCGTAGACCCTTGTGCACCTATGGGACATACTGTCTGGGAAAATACGGTAAATGTCGATGAGACTCTCATCTCTCGTCCACCTTCATAATTTCGGTCTGGTTTTGTAAATCTAATATCAACTCCACAGAAATACATTAAACAAAAGTATGCCACTAATTATCAATATATGACTCAGCAATCGAACTTTCTGGACGAGCTTTATTCCCCACAAATCACTTAAGTTTTCTCAAAAATCGTTCACTAGGATATATCCATCTATACTGAACCAGGCCAGCGACTAAAACCTCACGAGGTAGGTGCATAGTTAAAGAAACCATTACATCAAAGAATGAAGGCGGGGGTACAAATCTCCAATTTGCACAATATTATTGTAATGTCAGTTTCCATTTTTAATAATGCATCAACTTTCAGCGTTCTACTACAAATGTCTCTAAAAAATTTTCCTAATTCTGTGAGAGCTGTATGAACATCTCGAGTAAACTTTTCATGCACACCAACCGGCAACAGACACTGTAGAAATACATGACAATCATGACTTTTAAGACCAGTTATCTTCCAATCATGTGCTCGAATATATCTTGACATGTTTGAATCATAACCATCGGGTAATTTGATTGTCATAAACCAATCACAAAATTTCTTTCTCTCATCATTTGATAGTGTATGCCATCCGATGGGCATATAAGCTGACGACTCATTATTTTGCAAATACAACTCCGGTCTTATCCCCAACTCCTTCAAGTCTTTACGAGAGTTAGCTGTATCTTTTATCTTCCCTTCTATTGACATCATAGTGCCCAATATATTCTCACATATATTTTTTTCAATGTGCATATAAAATCTAGATTATGACGCAGTGTCAATGTAGACCAGTATGATAATTCAAAGAAAATACTTTTTTTTTGTCCAATTCAACTCTACTACTTGTCGTTTTCTCTTTCGAACTCTTGTATATTTCTCAAATCTGTTTTCTGAAATATCCCCCAACTGCATGATAATATCATTCCCAGACAACTCTGGCGGTGATGACCTGCGCTTAACCCTTCCATCAAACATGGCTCTATTTGGACGTCATCTATGATCATGTAGCAAATAATGACGATATCTCATAAAACATAATTTTCTACCATGACTTAACCACTGAGACTGTGTATTTTTATTGCAAACAGGACAAGCCATTTTACTTTTTATGCTCCACCCAGACAAATTTCCATATGCTGGAAAATCATTTATTGTCTACATCACTGCAACATGCATCTTGAACTCCTGCAACAAGGCTGCATCATATGTACTGATACCCTAATCCCACAACTCTTTCAACTCTGCAATCAGTGGTTTCAAATATACATTAAATTCGTTCTTTGGTAACCTTGGCCCTGGTATTAGTAGAGTCATTATAAAATACGGATCCTTCATACACTTCCAATGTCCCAAGTTATAGGGCATTAATATGACAGGCCAACTACTATGAGAAGTGCTCATGTTGTCGAATGGATTCAAACCATCCGTTACTAAACCAAGACGTACATTGTGAGGTTTTTCGGCAAACCATGGATATTCGACGTCAAATTTCTTCCATTGTAAGGAATCTGCAGGATGTGAGATGAAGTTTTCATTTTGAACTCTTTCTGTGTAATGTCAAGACATATTTTTCGCAATTAACCTTGACGTAAACAGCTTTTGAAGTCGAGAAATTAATGGAAAATGTCTTAAAACTTTGTGGGGGTATATTACGTTTATTGGATATCCATCTTGACTCATGACACACTGGGCATGAGTCAAATTCTACATATTGCTACCAATAGAGAATACAATCATTTTTACAAGCGTGGACAATGTTATAATCAAATCCCAGCCCTCTTTTCAATTGCTTCCCTTTATAAAAATTATGGGGTACTACATTATCCTGAGGAAGAGCCTCTTTAAATAATTCAAGTAATATGTCGATGGCTTTGCCAGAAATATGACAAAAAGCTTAATATGGAGCAACCTCACCATAAAAGACAACTTGTTATGATGAGTGCACCCCTCGTACAACTCTCTTTGTGCATCTTGCCACAGTCTTCCAAAGTTTTCATTTCCCTCAAATGATTGTGCATATGTTTCCTTCATCATCCCAAAGATTCCTGCATCCAGATCACCTCACATCTCAGTCATATCCTCTCCATTATCATCATTGTCATCCGGATTATCCACATTTATGTCCTCTATGTCCGTGTCATTACCCTCTTCTATTTGATTGGTCTGATTGAATCTAACTTTTTTGAGAAATAATCGCCATGTAAGACCCAAGGTGAGTATTTAGGACTGATTCTATTTACAAATAAATGATCCTTCATTACCACCAAATTATAAGAACTAAGATTTTTGCACTTTTTTGTATGGATATCTTATAAATCCTCGACTGTCAACACTCATGCGAGCAAACTCTAGAAAAAACTTCACCCTTTGTGCATACTCCTTATAATAACTATAACTATATAGTAACTAGGATATAATATATACACTATAGTAGCTATATAACTAATAAGTGCTATATATATTAATTATATTAACTTGTATCGTTATCATAACTTATAATAACTATAACTATATAGTAATTAGGATATAATACTTACACTATCGTAGCTATATAACTAATAAGTACTATATTTATTAATTATATTAACTTGTATAGTTATCATAACTTATAATATATAATTACTATTAGTAATATAATTAGAAATATATTAGTATAATAACCGTTTGAACGGATATTTATCCCGTTCGAACGAGATGTCACTGTCATTATATACCCAGTTCGATTACAATCGAACTCATTTCTCTCATTCGAACCCTCAGCCTCCGAGTCGCCCCTTATCTCCGCCGCGAAAACAGCCACTCAACCGCCATAGCAACCCCACATTTGAACTTCTCAGAAGTATGGGTCAACTCTCCATCTCTATTGTTTATATTTTTGCACAAATGGGTTGTGTTTGGGGGGAAGGGGGGGAGGATCCCCCCATTTTGGTGTATTCCAATCACTATAATAAGTTTTTAATCAATAGAAATGATTGAGCTTCACTCTTTAATCATTTCTACCGATTAAAACAAAGCTTTTGGTCTAGAATAACTATATTTCGTTCGAGATTGAGTCGACTCAACCATGGTTGTTTGGCTAGTTCTTGTTCGAACTAACTCTATTCCGATCAAACGCGAAGTTGTCAAACATATTTATTTCTGTTCGAACTAAATAATTTCGTTCGAATGAGTATTATTTGTCGGTTCGAATGAACAGAATCTTCATTAGAATATGTTTTACTAATTTGAACAAAATATGTTTCGTTCGAATTAGTTATTTCAATTCAATTCAATATAGTATAATTCTTCAATAATATAATTTAAATATTATGGTTAATTATATTCTTAATTTCCTTGTGGTTAAACAGTATACTAATGGTATCTAGCGGAAGAAAACATGCAAGAGATCAGGCCGGCCAAAGTAGTGGAGCAGCTCATGCTCAGGAGACGAGGCCTATACTTGTCGAGCGTGAATTCATTTTGTCTGAATTCTTCGATCTTTCATGGGAGGGACGGAGCATACAGTCTATCTTCACAGTGTGGGGATGGACACCAATTTGTCAGCAGCGGGGGACTACTTATCCAGAAATGGTCGGTGAATTTTACCATGCCATGGGAGAAGAGAGCTGATACTCTTTTCTACAACTTATCGGTCTGGAGAGTGAGTATTAATTTCTCTCCTCGCATTATTACTCAGTTCCTTGACATCCGGCGCAAGATCAACGCATATCCTGCAGCGGCTACATTGGGACCAGCAACTACACCATCTGATTCTGACACACCGGCCGCATACTCCACGCTAGTCCCTAATGTAGAGTCGGATGTTAGTTCATATGGTAGTGAGGATGAGGATTTACCTGATGATGGTCTCACAGATGATTAGGTACGTCATCTAGTGCGAGACCCTTTGGCTCTTCCATATGATGAGAGCAAGGTGATCTGATAGGCCGATTGTATAGCATTTTTCAGGATGCTTAATTTGATTGTTGGCTATAACATTGATCCAAAAAAATATAAGACTGATTTCGAGATCGATCAAGCTAGATTTTTGTTGCGAATAGCACGAGGAGACCCCATTGATCTGGCATTGTATTTCTTCTACTGCATTTGATTGGAGTTACGCTATTCCAGTGGAGGTAGTTTACCATTTGCACTGTTGATATCTAACCTTCTACTTTGATTGGGGGTTACAGTGTCTACGACTGAGCGGAGGTCACCACAGATAGGGCCTCTTAACAAGATCACATTCAGCAAGAGTAAGGGGCATTTGCGGAAGACTGCACCAGAACAGCCTAGTGCCCCGCCCACCAATCCAACTTCTACTAGTACTGCCGCTATTGAGAGACAACCTCTTGGGGCTACTTTGGATCAGGTACAAAGTTTGTTTGTGAAATTCGTTGAGCACATCATGGAGAAACTTAGAGATCTGGATGGACGCATTAAAATGTTACAGGAGGATGTTGATCTACTTAGCAAATAGTTGTTTTAGTTATTATTTTACTTTTTTATATTGTATTGAACATTATATATTTAAGATGTGATTAACGTATGGTTTTTATTTTTCGTGTTTGCTACCCTATTTATTTTTTTCATTTTACTTACCGTTCATGATAGTAATAAAAAATGATACTATCTTTAAAGTTATATTTATATAAATTTAACATAAAAGAAATCACTATAAAATTTTGAAATTAATTACATAAATTAATTTATGAACTTATAAATATTTTAACTCACTGCAAATCATAATATATAATATATACACATTTTTATATTTTGAAAATGATAACAAATTAATGAAAAAAATGTTTGTTCGAACAAATAAATTTAAGTTCAAATGGTTATTAACTCTCTCCGGGAAAAATAAATTATTTTTCCACCAATATTATTATTCGAATAGATTATATACTGTTCAAACATACATTAATTGGTTGTTTCGAATATATTTTCTTCCGTTCGAACGTTTTTTCTTCTTTTAGACGATTTTGTTCGTCACAAAAATATCTTATTCGAATAGATATTTTTTTGTTCGAACGAATTTAGTAACTCAAACATTTTTGGAGACAAAATATAAATTTCGTCTCTAAAAATGACTTTTAGGTATAAAATTTAAATTCTCCCTAACAAAATTTCGTCTTTAAAAATCAAATTTCTTATAGCGTGTGGCATAAGATGCTTAGAATTTTGATCGAACTGTTTGCCAATTAATGATGTGACCACTAAGTTTGCAACTCCAATCTTTTTTCTGAATTAATCTGATAGAAGTAGCAGTTAGTACTATAGAAAACATATGTCAAATTATGTTAGAGTCGACCTCCAGAGCTAGCCATCTAATATAATTATACCATGCACGTAATTGCAAGCTGCTAGGCATACAACACTATTGGCTTTAGGGAAGGCTGCATTGATCTTCATCCATCTCTTGAATTAAACAACATACAATATTACTCGGAACTTCTGGGATATTTGCCACCTCATGCATAGTCATGATCTTCCACATTAGGGAGGATATTCTGAACAGGGAAATCATCACGATCGAGGTGGGCTCCTCAAAAAACTTTTGAAAAAAAAAGCCATCATCATGTAAACGTGTCCAGACACGTATTATTCTCCTAGGCGGGACCCTTTACGTATCGCACGTAAGCATTCAAATTCTAAAGACCAATCCCATGCGCACACCATTCGGTCCATTTTATATAAATTGCTCCACACGCTCCTGGCATCCTTTCCTTTTCTTACAATACTCAGGAGTACTAGCAGCAAAAAATACAAACTCGTCAGTTTGAACATGGAGTGCACGAACCGGGTAGCCATTCCACCCCCACAACTTTTTGTGAAGTCACTAAAGTGCTCTCTCAAAGAGACTTTCTTTCCTGATGACCCATTAAGGCAGTTCAAGAAGCAGCCACCATCAAGGAAATTCATGCTAGGACTGCACTACTTCTTCCCAATCCTCCAATGGGCACCTCGCTATACTTTTGAGTTCCTGAAAATGATCTGTTTTTTCTGGGATTACCGTTGCTAGTTTGGCAATCCCTCAGGGGATCAGTTATGCAAAGCTTGCCAATTTGCCTCTATTCTTGGCCTGTGTGAGTGCT